>SJYX01003823.1:0-26689 GCA_006410675.1 Oreotragus oreotragus
CCCTGTGCCCTCGAGCCTGTGCTCTGCAACAGGAGGGTAGCCCCTGCTCACCGCAGCTAGAGCAAAGCCCGAATGCAGCAAGACAGCCCAGCACAGCCAAAACTAAATAAACAGATAAACAAAATTATTTTAAAAAGGAAAGGAGAGACTGTTTTTCATTAAAGAAGGAAATGGCAACCCACTCCAGTACTCTTGCCTGAAAAATCCCATGGACAGAGGAGCCTGGTAGGCTATAGTCCACGGGGTCGCAAAGAGTTGGACACAACTGAGCAGCTTCACTTCTTCAAAGAAATATAACCCAAAGCTCTGTCAAGCCTGTGCTCTGCAACAGGAAAGTAGCCCCTCCTTGCCACAGCTAGAGAAAAGCCCGCACGCAGCATTGAAGACCGGAGACAGCCAAGAGCAAATAGATAAATAAAATAATTTTTAATAAAGGAGAAAAGAGGTTGTTCTCCATTTAAGGAGGCTGAAGCAATATAACCCAAAGCACTGTATGAATCTGGATGCCAAGTTTAAAAAAAAAAAAAACCATTTAGGGACATTTGGGGCTATTGGATGAATAGACAACATGTTAAATGACGTTACAAAATCAGTGTTTCTTTCCGTCGTGATTGTGGAGAGTCTGCAAAGGCTATCAGAGGCTTCAGGGGGAAGGCTGTTAAGATCTTGATACAGACGTGGCGAACACCAGAGCCATCAAGCAAACACTTGCAGTTGCTCAGTCTGGAGAGAGGGTGTTTGCACATCCATCGTACTGTCCTTCAGCTTTTACCGTAGACTGGAGAATTTTCAAGGTAAGCAGTCGTGGGTAAAATCAGTGTTGCTTTCCGTCGTGATTGTGAAGAGTCTGCAAAGGCTATCAGAGGCTTCAAGGGGAAGGCTGTTAAGATCTTGATACAGACGTGGCGAACAGCAGAGCCATCAAGCAAACACTTGCAGTTGCTCAGTCTGGAGAGAGGGTGTTCGCACATCCATCGTACTGTCCTTCAGCTTTTACCGTAGACTGGAGAATTTTCAAGGTAAGCAGTCGTGGGGAAGAAAGCTGTCAGGTCATACAGCCGTACAGCTGCACTTTCTTTTCCAGCTGCTCGTAGACTGCTTTTGCATGATTTTTATTCTTCTTTCTAGTATAAAAGTTGAGCCAACAGAATGTGTGTAACTCCCAAAGCCCTTTATAAAATACGATTACATGGCAGCAAAAGGGTTTGCTTCCCGCAGTGAGCTGGGCCAGCTGTGCTGAGTGAGGGCAGCCCACCTGTGGACCCAGCCAGATGCCAGCCCCGAGCATGCCTGTGCAGACACGTGACACTGCCGTCATTAGGGCCCTTAGAGAGGGGGAGGCAGAGAGCAGCAGTGAGTGCACAGCTGGTGGCCTTCTGCCCTTGAGTCAGAGATGCCCGGGGTAGAGACCAGGGCTGCAGCCAGGGTTGAGGGAGGACCCCACTCTGGTTCAAACCAGGATCCTGTCTCTGGTTCAAACTCAGGGCTGCAGAGACAAGGCCCCCACATGGGGGCCCCCCAGCCAGTGGTGTTGATTTGGGGCAACTGCTTTGTACTGACATTGTTTATTTCTTCAGTGACCCTGGAATGTCACCCTCTTACTAAATCCTTCTCCTCATAACAGGTCAGCTTTGAAACTAAGCAACAGGTGGCTCAGATGGTAAAGAATCCACCTGCAATGCAGGACACCTGGGTTCGATCCCTGGATCAGGAAGATCCCCTGGAGAAGGAAATGGCAACCCACTCCAGTATTCTTGCCTAGAGAATGCCATGGACAGAGAAGCCTGGCAGACTACAGTCCGTGGAGTTGCAAAGAGTCAGACACGACTGAGCAATTATCACACTCCTGTTGACTTAGCAGCCCTCCAGTGTTGAAGCCGTAATGTGGGCTGGGTAGAAGTGGTATTCAGGGAGGTTTGGGGGGCTCCCTTGCATCAGCGTCTCTTAAGAACCCCGGGAAGGGGCCTCATACATCAGGCTCTTCCTTGGTGTACAGGTGAAGCCTACCTTAGGATGCCTGAGTTCAGTCAAAGGTTTACACCAGGGATGTAAAGAAAAGCCGTCAGCTACTGTCTCTTTTCAGGTAAAGTCTACTGGCTCTAAAGTTCACTGCTCTAACTGCAGAGAGATGGGAGTAGGAGGGAGTGAGATGAACCGTGTTATCTCCTGGAAGAAGAGTGCTGTCGTTGCAGGCAATGTTGAGAGCCAGAAGATGGGCTGGCATCGGGGGCAGCAAGGCTCAGAAGCTCTCCTGTTTGCAGGCAGCATTTGCCTAGGATGCCAGCCACCTGCATCAGTGCCCATGTTGGGGGGGTAGGGGTGGCATTTACTGGAGCTTTCTCATTGGAGCTGCTTTTCAGATCACTTCTTGCATTTGACAGTAACTACGTTAAGAAAGATCATGTGAAAAAGCAGTTTGGACAAATATTTGTCCACTGGGAAGGCTCTAGCACTGATGTTTGCAAATGGTGTGTGATGTTGCCATGTTCCCGTATGGGTCCTGCTATGCTGTCACGAGCTCGGGTTAGGAACCACTGTCCTTCTGAACCATGATGTTACTTGGGGAGCTGTGCAATCACTCAGAAGCTCAGACTTGCACGGGGTGTGTGGTGGGACTGAAAGAGCTCCCGGTGTAGCTGTATGGACCTTGGCGAATATCTGACGTGAGGACGTAGAAGTAGGCAAACTGAGGGGCCGCTAATAACACTGTTGACTGCTTCTTAGTAATTAATTGGGAGTGTGCCATGTAGAAAGATAAATCAATACTGCCTTCAAGCACTTTGCAGTGAGGACATTATTTGATTGTGTTTTGATCTGAGAGACGAATGATTTTTATACATAGTGAAAGTGTTAGTTGCTCAGTCGTGTTCGACTCTTTGTGACCCCAAGAACTGTAGCCTTCCAGGCTCCTGTGTCTGCGGGATTCTCCAGGCAAGAATACTGGACTGGGTTGCCATTCCTTTCTCCAGGAGATCTTCCCTGTCGGGTGTCACCGCTGGGTCTCCTGCCTTGTAGGCAGATTCTTTACCGTCTGAGCCACCAGGTACTTAGAAATATTTGTTGAGTGTTTGGGTGAACATCAAGGCATCAGATAATGTTGCATTCATGGTGGTATTCGCTCTAAGTGATGATCTGAGTTACTTATTTTTATGATTCATATCATGTCTTATTTTAGGTGATAATGTCCCTATTTATGGGATTTCCCTCAAAGCTCAGTCGGTAAAGAATCTGTCTGCAATGCAGAAGACCCAGGTTCGATTCCTGGATCAGGAAGATCCCCTGGAGAAGGAAATGGCTACCGACTCCAGTATTCTTCCCTGGAGAATCCCATGGACAGAGGAACCTGGCAGGCCACAGTCCATGGGGTCACAAGAGTCAGATATGACTTAGCAACTAACTGATGACGATGACGTCCCTATTTGTGTGTTGTATGTTTTCATGGGAAATAGTGTGTGGTACCTGCTCTGACACTAAGCCAAGCCTCCTGGGTATTCGCTCAATTGATTATTACTTATAAATTTTAATGTGATCATCAACCCCAATTGTTGGAAGGATATTTTTACAATGAAAGGATAAGGAAAACTAAAAACATTACTTTTTATCACTTTGTGGAATTTCATGAGTCATTACTTGGGCACTTTCCTTTCTGTTCCTAAAACGAGGTTACGATGAAGGGAAATTGAATTAAGAAGTTGCTTAGGAGTCAGCTTTTGTGTTTATTGGGAGCTAGTATTGCACATTCATAAATGTATCATCTGCATTATGTTCCAGCAGTATGTTAATGCTGAGTTCATAAGATTCATCAGGCCACACGCGGTCCTGTGGTTTCACTAATACAGTTCTCAGTTACATCAGCATTTTCTCTGTAACTCCACACACAAAATGCCTTACAGAGCAGCGCATAAGCAGTCCTAACAGGCAAATGTTCAGACATCATTAGAGATGAAGTTTGGCTTTTCTGTTATGGTTGGTGAGCAAGATAATGTTCTTTAAATTGTATGATAGGAAAATAGAGCCAAGGCATTTGGCTGCCAAACCCATGCTGAAAACATCAGGGAGGATTTCTCGAATGACTGGAAGCTCATTCCAGGAATCCCAGCCACTAAGGGATCAGACTGGTTGAATGAGAAGGTTCAAGGTCTAGTGAGTGGAGACAGGTCATGCTGTCTCTCTGGGCAGGTTTTCCTCCATGTCCACCCTGCTTCTGGAACTCTGAGTAACTGGATATCTGTTGGAAGATCACTTCCTTTGGTGTGAACTCAGAAGACAGGTGCCTTTCACGAAAGTAAGAGGCTTCCCAGGTGGTGCTAGGGGTAAAGAATCCACCTGCCAAGCAGCTTCGGTCCCAGGGTCAGGAAAATCCCCTGGAGGAGGAAATGATAGCCCACTCCAGTATTCTTGTCTGGGAAATCCCGTGGACAGAGGAGCCTGGTGGGCTACAGTCCAGGAGGTCGCACAGAGGCGGACTCAACTGAGGCAAGCACAGGCACTAAAGTAAAATTTCGCCACTGATTGTGAGGAATTGGATCATAACTTGAAGCTGAGTTGTGTCTTCTTAATTAAAGACAGGCCCCCTGTTTACCCAGCACCTGCTAGTGCTCAGCACCCTCCCACGTTTGGTCTGGCAGTGGTGAGCAGAAGGATCTAGTATAAGATCATCCACAGGGTGACGTCCGCTATTCTGAAGACCGCGACCATCATCCTATTATTATTTTTCTCCTGGATGCTGTTCGGCCATTCCTGCTCTTCCCCTTCCCCTGGGCAAGCCCGTCCCTCTTACTAAAGCACAGCTGAAGCTGCAGAGAGTTCCAGCAGGCCCCCCTCTGTACCCGAGACCACCCCCGCCATGTCACCTACCAGCTTGCCTCCCTCCTGTACTCAACACCCCTGCAGTCTCCTCTGCCTAGTGAAGGACCTGCTTACCTTGGCTCAGACGCCCAGAACTGTGATTACCTTCCTGTTCATCACCCCTAAACATGAGTGTGCACTTTAATTTGCAAATATAAAATATATGTATTTGTTTACAGCGAACTTAACTGAATGTGTATCCATGTGATTACTGCTAGTTCGGATGATTCTTGGGGAAATGCAGGGAGGAACTCGCATCTGATACAACTGATGTTAGGTACAGCTCCTGGCCTAACATCATTCTGAATTTTTGAAGGCAGCAGGATGTAACTGCTGCTGCTGCTAAGTCACTTCAGTCGTGTCCGACTCTGTGCGACCCCATAGACAGCAGGGTATTGCATATATTAACACTCAGAGTTTCTTGGCTCTTAAAAATAACTGGAACTCAGAGAAGTATGATACAAACTAGTATGGAGTGAATTCTTCCTTATATGTCACATTAGAAAAAAACCACAGGTTACAAGAAGTTTTTATAAAACAATTAGTTTTTATTCTTCGAAAGCCTGGTATCATGAAAGGGAAAAATTCAGAGACTGCTCTAGATTCAAGAGACTAAAGAAACATGCCACATAAATAGAGTTTTTGCTCCTTGATGGATTCTCAAGCAAAGAAAAAAAATGTCAAGGACATTATTGGAACAATTTGGAAGTTTTGAATATGCCTATATATTAGATAATGTTTTTGAATCATGGTTGGGTTTCTTGAGAGTAGTAATAATACTGTAGTTATGGAGAAATCCTCATTTTCAGGTGACATATGCTAAATATTAGGGGTAAATTATCATAATGTCTTCAACCAACTTTCAAATGATTCAGCAAAATAAATGTGCATATTACATGTATGGATATATATGTTCATACGTTTGTGTGTACACCACACACACACAGATGGAACTTGCAAAAACTCATCCCTGTCATTCCTTATTTCTTCTAAAGGAGTGAAGGGTAGTTTTCTAAGTTAACTGTCCTACTGATGAATGAGAGGTTTTTCTTATGCTCTGTGAGACAAACTGAAGGGAGTGATGGTGTGAACTGCGTGCATCCTCACTGTGTTCCCTCACCCTCCATAGTCATCCCTTCTGTACTACATGCAACATTCACCTACACACCTGCTAACTGCCGGAGATGTTCCTCTGCTATTTCTTAAGAAAAGAAGCCCAAGAAATTTAAACATTTGATGTCAAATGATCCCAAAAGGGTTGCCAGCCTTTGGAATGCCGGTCTTATGCTTATTAGAGGAGGGAATGGGGAGGGGAATTGCAGTCAGCATTGTGGACTCTCTTGCCGTCTCTGCATCGGTGCCCTCATTGACACTCCTTACGGTCATTACCTGCCTGACTTTGGAGCATTTATGTGACCCTCTTCTTTAAAGGTGTGTTGAAATGTGTAGGAAGGCAAATGGAGTCTCAACATCCTGAAATAAAATAACCTTTTCTATCTCAATCCCTCAAGTTGTTTAGTTAAACAGTTCATTTCAGTTGCTCAGTTGTGTCTGGCTCTTTGCAACCCCATGGACTGCAGCATGCCAATCTTCCCTGTCCATTAACAACTCCAGGAGCTTGCTCAACTCATGTTCATCGAGTCAGTGATGCCATCCAACTATCTCATCTTCTGTTGTCCCCTTCTCCTCCTGTCTTCAATCTTTCCCAGCATCAGGGTCTTTTCCAATGAGTCAGTTCTTTGCAACAAGTGGCCAAAGTGTTGGAGCTTCAGCTTCAGCATCAGTCCTTCCAATGAATATTCAGAACTGATTTCCTTTAGGATGGACTGGTTGGATCTCCTTGCAGTCCAAGGGACTCTCCAAGAGTCTTCTTCAATACCACAGTTCAAAGACATCAATTCTTTGGCGCTCAGCTTTCTTTATGGTCCAACTGTCACATCCATACATGACTCCTGGAAAAACAGTAGTTTTGACTATACAGATCTTCACTGGTAAAGCAATGACTCTGCTTTTTCATATGCTGTCTATATTTGTCATATCTTTTCTTCCAAGGATAGTTCAAAAGAGGTTTTTAATTTAGATGTCCCCAACCTCTGGGATCTAATGCCTGATGATCTGAGGTGGAACTAATGTAATAATAATAGAAATAAAGTGCATAGTAACTGTAATGTGTTTGAATCATCCCAAAACCATCCCCCACCCCATTCGTGGAAAAATTGTCTTCCAGGAAACTGGTTCCTGGTGCCAGAAAGATTGGGGTTCCAAGGATAGTTCAAAAGAGGTTTTTAATTTAGATGTCCCCAACCTCTGGGATCTAATGCCTGATGATCTGAGGTGGAACTAATGTAATAATAATAGAAATAAAGTGCATAGTAACTGTAATGTGTTTGAATCATCCCAAAACCATCCCCCACCCCATTCGTGGAAAAATTGTCTTCCAGGAAACTGGTTCCTGGTGCCAGAAAGATTGGGGACCACTGTTATAATTGATATATAAATAAAGGGCAGATTCATTTTGAAAATACAATAGGATCTTTAAAAACACAAAAGAAAAAAAGGCGGGGTGGGGGAGAAAACAGTGAAATCTCTGCCTGATGTCAATAATAGCTCTGAGGAGGAAGGAAACAAGGGATCAGTCACAGCCCGCACCACCTCCACTCAGGGCAGCATCAGTGTGAAGGGTGACAGAAAGGCCACTTCACTTAAGAGCTGTCCAGAGCTGTGTTTGAACTCAATATAGAAAGTGACTGGATTGAGAGCATTCTTCTTTTTTTATTTTCCTAGATAGAAAAAAGCTTTATGTCTTTAAATAAGTAATTCTTTTGTGGTAACTAAAAAAAAAAAAAAAAGGCATTTTTACCTACTACTTCCCATCATAAAACCAGAAAAATTTGAGAATTTATATCTTCTTCTTTTCAGTCCAATGTTTTTGTGTTTCTTCAGGCCCGAGTGTGGAGAGAATTCAGATTATCAACACACGCCATATTCTATTTACTACCTAAGTATTTGCAAACATAAACTGGTACTTTACTGTTTAAGTTGCTATTGTATGCTTAGGTTTTTTGTTTTTTTTTTTTTTCAAGTGGAGTTGTTCTTACGTTGTTAGAAGCCAAATTATTGTGTGGCTAAATGATTTCAGTTTATTTTAATTTGCTTGACAATTAGACAACCATTCTAGCCTTGGGAAAAAAAAATATGTTCATCATAAAAAAATTAAGAATGTGTTCTAAAGTTCAAAGCGAGAATATTTAGCCATTTAGTTAGTAGAAAGCTTTCAGAACTCTGCACTTAGTCTGCAAAAAAAACCCCATGACTTCTCACCACTAAAAGTTCTGTCTCTGTCCGTGAAAGGAAAATACATCGTTTAATCATTTGATATCAAAACAATTCCACCAGGCCACCTTGGGGGGCAAGAGTTTGCCAGACTAACATCCAAATTTTTGCATACATGTATTACTTTAGGTTATGTTTATATGATTTTATTTTTAGAAATGTTTATCAAGCATATGCATGGTTTCCGTTACTAAAAATCACCTATACTGAGGTCTGTGGATCTGCTTTCTGTATTCTTTATTCTTTATTTGGTAATACATGTTTTTTCATTTTCAGAATTTTGGCATTTTAGAATACACACAGCAGTATAGATCCATATACAGACAGTCCCTGACTTAGGACAATTAGACTTAAAATGTTCCAAGTTTACGATGATGCAAAAGCAATCAGCTGAAAACCTCCTTGGAATTTTGAATTTTGAGCTTTTCACGATATGCGGTATGATCCTTTTTCATGATGTTCCTCAGTGGCAGCATCCCCACTGGCCACACGATCCAAAGGGTAAAAACCTAATGTACTTAGAACCATTCTGTACCCAGATAGCCATTCTGTTTTTCACTTCCAGGACAATATTCAACAAATTACATGAGATGTTCAGCACTTTATTATAAAGTAGGCTTTGTGTTAGAGCATTTTGCCCAACTGCAGGCTAATAGAAGCATTCTCAGGATGCTTAAGGTAGGCTGCTGTTTGGTAGATTAGATGTAGTAAATCTATCTTTGACTTTGGATATTTTCAACTTATGATAGGTTTAGCGGGATGTAACCCTATCACAAGTCAGAATGGTCTGTGTAGTTATATCTGGAATGATGTTATGCTTGAGTTACAGAAATAATTTGACACATCCACTATGTTCAGTAGATATCGTGTCTGCCAGAACTATTTCCACTTGCACACGGCCAGCTTCCATACATAATTACTTTCCTATTCATCTCAGGACATAATGTCAGCTTGAACTATGTAATATGAAATAATCTCATCTAGACACATAATGAATTTCTATTATCTTTATGTTTGATGCCTTTCTCCTACTTTGGGAAAATATATTTCAGAAAGAGAAAATCGACAAATATTTTTAAAACCAGTGCTTCTTCTTCTTCTTTTTTTTTTTTTTGCATCATGGTATATTCAGCATGCCCAGTGATTAGAATCACTGTTGTTTAGTGGCAACGTGCTAAGCCTGTGAAGTGTGAGAAATGGTTCTTGCCTCACAAATCTCTTAAGACAGTGTACATATTGAAAGGCAATTAATCAAATGAGACAGGCTGAGGTCAAGATAATGACTGCTTTGGAGTTCAGAGAAAAGTGACATCACTGTGAACTTTTAGTACGCAGTGCATCAAAGAACCCAGCCTTTAAGGATGGGAAAAAATGGGCTGCTGTAGGAGAAGGAAAGAACAAATGCGTGATGAGATGGGAAAACAGTGGAGGCAACCGGAGACTTCACTCCAGTTATTCTGTGACACGTGGCTGCCACTCTTAATGTAAGCCATTCAAATCCACGAATGGGTGATGCACTAAGATTTTAATAGAAAAATGGGCACAGGATATGAATCGCAGTTTATAGAAGGGGAAATGCAAATGGTCAATATATGCATTAAATGCTATTCATTAATTAGCAATGAACTGTAAATTTAGAAAGCAAATTACTCTATTTTTCATATCAAATTGACAACTACTTTTAAAATACAATAAGATATAGTGAGAAGGGCCTCATGTACTTTCTGGTAGAGTAGAAATTAATACAAATTTTTTAAAAGCCATTAATAGTTTGTAGCACTGCTATTTTAAATGGACATTCCAATTAACCCAATATCACTAAGAACTTTTTTGGTTCTTGCCTCACAAATCTCTTAAGACAGTGTACATATTGAAAGGCAATTAATCAAATGAGACAGGCTAAGGTCAAGATAATGACTGCTTTGGAGTTCAGAGAAAAGTGACATCACTGTGGACTTTACACAGTGCATCAAAGAACCCAGCCTTTAAGGATGGGAAAAAATGAGCTGCTGTAGGAGAAGGAAAGAGCGAATGCACTAGATGCATCAAAGAACCCAGCCTTGAAGGATGGGAAAAAATGGGCTGCTGTAGGAGAAGAAAAGAACAAATGCGTGATGAGATGGGAGAACAGTGGAGGCAACTGGAGACTTCACTCCAGTTATTTAGTAACACATGGCTGCTACTCTTAATGTAAGCCATTCAAATCCATGAATGGGTGATGCACTAAGATTTTAATAGAAAACTGGGCACAGGATATGAATCGCAGATTATAGAAGGGAAATGCAAATGGTCAATATATGCATTAAATGCTATTCATTCATTAATTAGCAATGAACTGTAAATTTAGAAAGCAGATTACTCTATTTTTCATATCAAATTGACAACTACTTTTAAAATACAGTAAGATATAGTGAGAAGGGCCTCATGTACTTTCTGGTAGAGTAGAAATTAATACAAATTTTTAAAAAGCTATTAATAGTTTGTAGCACTGCTATTTTAAATGGACATTCCAATTAACCCAATATCACTAAGAACTTTTTCAAAGGGAATTTTTGGATTTATGGATAAAGATATTCATCACAGAATTATCCTATCACAGTGAAAACTTTAGAAGCTAGCTAAATTTCTAAAAGACATATGTCATTTTGATTAAGTATTCAGTTCAGTTCAGTTCAGTCACTCAGTCGTGTCTGACTCTTTGTGACCCCATGAATCGCAGCATGCCAGGCCTCCCTGTCCATCACCAATTCCCGAAGTTTCTCAAACTCACGTCCATCGAGTCGGTGATGCCATCCAGCCATCTCATCCTCTGTCGTCCCCTTCTCCTCCTGCCCCCAATCCCTCCCAGCATCAGAGTCTTTTCCAATGAGTCAGCTCTTCACATGAGGTGGCCAGAGTACTGGAGTTTCAACTTTAACATCAGTCCCTCCAATGAACACCCAATGAACACCCAGGTCTGATCTCCTTTAGAATGAACTGGTTGGATCTCCTTGCAGTCCAAGGGACTCTCAAGAGTCTTCTTCAAAAGCACCAATCCTTCGGCACTCAGCTTTCTTCACAGTCCAACTCTCATTAAAAATTAAAATAGGTAAAAACTAAAGGAAAGGGATAACCTTAGGATAAACACAATTTTTACTCTAGAAAATGTATATAGATAACTGAAGAGCAAGATAGAATTAATATTAGTACTATATGGTTTTCCAGCTTTCACAACAAACAGTAAAATTTGTAATAAAGGATGTAAACTTTAAAAAAGTGTTTGACACCTGGAGAGGAACAGTTGAGTATTTGATCAACAAACTCTCAGAAATAAGATGTTATGTCTAAAGACCTTAGGCGTTGTGTCTGAGTGGGAAAACAAGAAGGGCCAAGTTCAGAGGAGATAAACCACGTTAGAGCCGCAAGTGAGGGCCCCTAGCAACAGCACCCATTCACACACCTGCTGGTCTAGACTCGCGGGTGCTCGTGTGTGTAGCCACCTGCTTCAGCTGCAGCACTTCACAGTTGAAGTGAGTTATTTCAACCCTCCAGTGAACAGGCTCACACTGGCTAGTACTTATGTGGATATTGAATACGGGTCTCTTCATTCATCTAGCAGTTGCCAAATGAGCAGCTGTGAGCACCTAAGTTCTAAGTTGTGCAGAAAGGAATCAACAGAATTTCTTCTCTCATGGAATGAGCTTGCTTTCTGATGGGAGAGAGACCATGAAGGAGATAAGTAACTTGCAGGGAGGGAGGGAAGTTGAAAGAGGCTAGTCTTATAAACAGAATGGTCATCAGACTTCTGTTTTGAAACAAATGCATTTCCTACACTTGGTCTTCAGTTCCTCTTGAAAGACTAAATGTGGCCGCTGTGCTAAAACCAGACTACAATTGTGTGGACATTGAACAATATTAGTTCTTCCTATCCACGAACATGGAATGTCTTCCCATTTATATGTATCTGCTTTAATCTCTTTCCTGTGTCTTTTCTAGTGTCTTTTGTCGGTACACACAAGTCTTTCATCTCCTTGGTTAGGTTTATTCCTAAGTATTTTATTATTCCCTCGACTGCAGAATGTGACCTTATTTAGAAATGGGATATTTGTATAGGTAATCGCATTAAAATGTGGTCATTAGGGTGGGCCTAATTCAGTGTGACTGGTGTCCTTAGAGAAGAGGAACGTTGGATGCAGATGAGGTGAAGGGAGATGCCATGTGAAGACAGAGACAGAGCCTGGAGTGACATTGCTGTGATGGGGATCCAGGGAGATAAGAAGCTGAGGTCATGAGGAGGGACTGTCATGACTCCTAAGGGACATGCCTGAGTCAAAAGAGAAGAAGGAACACAAGAAGATATGGACAGCTTGCTGAGAGAATAAACAGAGATTTAAGAAAAGAAGAAAATTGTCATCTCAAACAATTTAGTCTCGTAAAGAAAAGAGTCATAAAAAACAAGTTTATGCTCCGATCTACAAAGAAAAAGTGACAGGAATATTCTCGGAGGAGTGGGGTCACCTGTGCCAGGGGTGGAGGACCAGGAATAACTTCAGAGAGGAATTCATCAAGAATGGATGGGGATAGACAGATGGGCAGGTGAACAAGGACAAGGAACGCTTGGCGGGCAATGCGCTCATTAATAGACCTGGAAACTAGTGTCTTCTCTGTCTTGGATTGTGACAGTAGCTGTTATATTTTTTAATTACAAATTTAATGATTCTCCATCCTCTCCAGTATGTGTGCATTTGTGTGTATATGTAATTTGTGATGGGCTTCCCAGGTGGCTCAATGGTAAAGAATCTGCCTACCAGCATAAGAGAAGCAGGAAACTTGGGTTCAATTCCTGGTCGGGAAGACTCCCCTGGAGAAGGAAATGGCAACACACTCCAGTATTCTTGCCTGGAAAATCCTATAAAGGATCCTGGTGGGCTACAGTCCACAGGGTTGCAAAGAATTGGACAAAACAGAGCATGCACGCATACACTGATAATTTGTTATATGTAACTTACCTATAAAAACTGATTGTATAAATTATATATGTAATATATATATATAAGATTTTTAAGTAACATGAACAGCTCATGAGCACAGAACAAAAATGCATCATTTCCCTCCCCCACCTGCCCATATACCAGCTGCTTCACCCTAGCCTCCTATCTTTGACATCCTGAGCACCCTTCTCACCATTTCCAGGATAATTCCTCTTCTTCTGGCCTTTATGCTACTCCATCTGCCAGTATTCCAGAAGACCAGCTTGAAAATATGACTCAAAACTCTAGTGTTTTATGTGGGTTCCCAGCACATAACACATACCAATATTAAGAACAATATGAGTGAGCTTCCCTGGTGGCTCAGATGGTAAAGCGTCTGTCTACAATGCAGGAGACCCGGGTTCGATCCCTGGGTTGGGAAGATCCCCTGGAGAAGGAAATGGCAATCCACTCCAGGACTATTGCCTGGAAAATCCCATGGACAGAGAAGCCTGGTAGGCTACAGTCCATGGGGTCGCAAAGAGTCGGACACGACTGAGCGACTTCACTTCACTTACCAGGTCTTGGCGCCCTAACCTCTTTCTTGTGAATTATGAACATGTCACTGGGAATTTAAAGTTTTCGTTTTGGATTGTTGAATCACACAGATAATAGAGGTCCCTCGCGCTAAGTATATTCTGTGAGCACACTCCTTGCACGAAAATGTTTTGCTAAATGCTTAAGCAGTGTGGACGTGATTTACTATGGTAAGGTCTCAGCGTAGCGAAACCTGGGGCCTCATGGTCCATGTGGGTCCTCTGAGACCTGCAGTCCACTGATGACAGAGTTCTGAAACTCACTTGGTTATTCTTTTCCAACATGTTATTTTTTAAATACCAGGTACGTTCTGGTTTAATTTTTTCCCTAACTGGTTTACAAGCCGTCTCTGAGTCATATGGCAACATATTGTTTCCTTAGGCATGCCTATACCTAAGCATTTTGAAGGTAATTATAGGCATTTCATAGAAGTGGTTGCTCTTTTTTTGCAAAGAGCTGGCAAAGAGTTTTTATTTCAAAGATTCTAAACCAGTACGCTGTTGATGTCCATCAAAGGTTCTCAGGGGACCTCTCTAAAGCAGCTGACAAGGGTGCCCACGAGATTAGCTGACTTCTGTCTGGAACATGGATTAGGGAGGGTTGGTATATATCCCTCATGTAAGGAACTGGCTGTGCTTACCTCTGACCCAGCTATTTGCTGATGAACGCCGCTTTGTGGAGAGTGTTTGACTCTCAGCCACTTAGAAACCTTTTGCCTTGGTGATCTCTCTTTCATTTATGGCTATAGCAAGGTTAATAATATTTACCCATAGTTTTCCTTCTCTGTGTCGCGACATGTAAGTTGGGACACGCCGGCTTGTCAATTTCTAAAGTGAATCCGTTTATCTTTGCTTTAGCCTGAAATTGCAGTAGAGTCTGTTTCCTCCTGGGATGTGGATGCAAAGTAACTGAAGCAGATTGAAGCTGGCAGTGACTAATGAAGTCTCTGCACACGTCAGCGAGTCAGTGGGTTTCTGCGTCTCAGGGAGGATGAGCAGGAGTAGCCACAGCCTCTGTGAGATCAAGGCGTTTCTTCCCTTTCCCCTTGAGCCCAGCTCCTCAGCGGGGAGGGAGACTTAAACATCCCTCCTCCGCTCTTTCTAAAGACATCAGATTTGCAGTGTACAAATTTGTTACATTACTGATAATTCCCAGCTAGCTTCCTTGTTTAATGAGCCATTTCAGCTGCCTGAAGGTATTCTACATACAATCATTTTAATCAGTCACATAAAATTTATGAAGCTGCGATTCCAGTGAAAATGAGCATGAATTAGAGCAGAGTTTCTTTGAGGACTCCTTGAGCTGCTGGCCACCTCGCTCCACTGTTAGTGTTCTGGAAAGAATTCTGGGCCAGTGATGAGCGTCCCAGGGGCCACCTTGCTCCTGTTTTTGTTCTTTGGTCACCAGGTCGTGTCTGACTCNGTAGGCTACAGTCCATGGGGTCGCAAAGAGTCGGACACGACTGAGCGACTTCACTTCACTTACCAGGTCTTGGCGCCCTAACCTCTTTCTTGTGAATTATGAACATGTCACTGGGAATTTAAAGTTTTCGTTTTGGATTGTTGAATCACACAGATAATAGAGGTCCCTCGCACTAAGTATATTCTGTGAGCACACTCCTTGCACGAAAATGGTTTGCTAAATGCTTAAGCAGTGTGGACGTGATTTACTATGGTAAGGTCTCAGCGTAGCGAAACCTGGGGCCTCATGGTCCATGTGGGTCCTCTGAGACCTGCAGTCCACTGATGACAGAGTTCTGAAACTCACTTGGTTATTCTTTTCCAACATGTTATTTTTTAAATACCAGGTACGTTCTGGTTTAATTTTTTCCCTAACTGGTTTACAAGCCGTCTCTGAGTCATATGGCAACATATTGTTTCCTTAGGCATGCCTATACCTAAGCATTTTGAAGGTAATTATAGGCATTTCATAGAAGTGGTTGCTCTTTTTTTGCAAAGAGCTGGCAAAGAGTTTTTATTTCAAAGATTCTAAACCAGTACGCTGTTGATGTCCATCAAAGGTTCTCAGGGGACCTCTCTAAAGCAGCTGACAAGGGTGCCCACGAGATTAGCTGACTTCTGTCTGGAACATGGATTAGGGAGGGTTGGTATATATCCCTCATGTAAGGAACTGGCTGTGCTTACCTCTGACCCAGCTATTTGCTGATGAACGCCGCTTTGTGGAGAGTGTTTGACTCTCAGCCACTTAGAAACCTTTTGCCTTGGTGATCTCTCTTTCATTTATGGCTATAGCAAGGTTAATAATATTTACCCATAGTTTTCCTTCTCTGTGTCGCGACATGTAAGTTGGGACACGCCGGCTTGTCAATTTCTAAAGTGAATCCGTTTATCTTTGCTTTAGCCTGAAATTGCAGTAGAGTCTGTTTCCTCCTGGGATGTGGATGCAAAGTAACTGAAGCAGATTGAAGCTGGCAGTGACTAATGAAGTCTCTGCACACGTCAGCGAGTCAGTGGGTTTCTGCGTCTCAGGGAGGATGAGCAGGAGTAGCCACAGCCTCTGTGAGATCAAGGCGTTTCTTCCCTTTCCCCTTGAGCCCAGCTCCTCAGCGGGGAGGGAGACTTAAACATCCCTCCTCCGCTCTTTCTAAAGACATCAGATTTGCAGTGTACAAATTTGTTACATTACTGATAATTCCCAGCTAGCTTCCTTGTTTAATGAGCCATTTCAGCTGCCTGAAGGTATTCTACATACAATCATTTTAATCAGTCACATAAAATTTATGAAGCTGCGATTCCAGTGAAAATTAGCATGAATTAGAGCAGAGTTTCTTTGAGGACTCCTTGAGCTGCTGGCCACCTCGCTCCACTGTTAGTGTTCTGGAAAGAATTCTGGGCCAGTGATGAGCGTCCCAGGGGCCACCTTGCTCCTGTTTTTGTTCTTTGGTCACCAGGTCGTGTCTGACTCTTCACAACCCCATGGACTGCAGCACACCAGGCTTCTGTCCCTCACCATCTCCGAGTTTGCCCTAGTTCATGTCCATTGAATCAGTGATGCCATCCAACCATCTCATCCTCTGTCATCCCCTTCTTCCCCTTCCCCTGCCTTCAATCTTTCCTTAGCATCAGGGTATTTTCCAGTGACTTGGCTCTTTGCATCAGGTGGCCAAAGTATTGGAGCTTCAGTTTCAGCATCAGACCTTCCAATGAATATTCAGGGTTGATTTCCTTTAGGATTGACTGGTTTGATCTCTTTGCTCTTTATCCAGCCTCAGTTTTCAGGAGTGTGGGTGGCTTTGCTTGTTTTGTTTTGCTTGTGGTCAGTGTCTGCATTTATTCTCCTGTATCCCTTACACAGACACGCCTTTGGTTTAGAAAATACCAAAGTAATCTCTTTATTTCTCTCTCGAGATGTTTTATTTTTGCTCCTATTTTTTAAGCCTTAAAGCAGTTTCAGGAACCCATAGCATTTCATTGCATTGATAAGGTTACATACTTACTGTTTGCTTGGTGTATTAGAAATATGTTTTGAAAGACATCACTGGGCTTCCTCCCCTCGGTTCATCTCTCACAGTCTGTGCCCACACGGAGAGGAGCAAGATTTGTGTTTTCCAGCTCATTAAACTGACAGCAGAAATTAGTTTGTGGTATTAAAAACTAAAAAGTTAAATTACAGCTACATGTGTCCTTTACGCAATGGGCCGTGCGGAAGATGTTTGATTTTAATGTTTGCTATAATGGAGAATTTAAATTACAATGTTTGTCAAATCTCTAATCTTTGTTACAGGGCGGAATATTAATTACGCTTTTAAGTACGAGAGGTAAATAAAACGGGCATCCACCACACGCCCAGGGGTAAATTGCAGATTACCCACAACACGACAGAACACACTAAATGTCAGTTTCGTCAAACAAATTTAGAGGAACGGTGAGGCCATTAGCTTCCCGTCGTTCCTAGGCCCTTCTTGCAGCCAGCGACCGTTTAGAGCAGCAGGGACCCTGAGCTGTCTGGAAGATGAAAGGGGTTAGATCGAATCAGCAAGATGAATGAGGAGACCCCACACTCAATTAGCTGATAACTGTCTATTAACTTCTGCAGGCGGTTTTGACTAAACAGCCGATGAACCATTGCTCTTCGTGGGGACTCGGGGAGCCAGGGCACAGGGACTGTGAGATGGATGCTCAGTGGGGAGGAAATTTTCAAGCTCTGTTTTTGTTTTGTTTTGTTTTTTCCCCTCTGTCTTCTACTTTCTCTGTTTGGGTCTGTTGAAGTAGTCAGAGTTTTCTACGGGTTTTGAGGATAAGCCAAGAGCAGCGGCCCCGCCCTGGTGTATCTCTTGGTTGGTCTTGCCGGGAACCCTGGTGGAAGGCTCTCTGAAGAGTGAGCCAGGTCCAGACAGCTGGGTACCTGCCCTGGGGAAGAGAACTCTGACTCTGGGTTCTTAGGATTCAGAAGAGGAAGAGTCTCCATCAGTGATCAGAGCCAGCATTTCCTCCTGAGGGTGTGGAAGGGATGCTGAGCATGGAGTCCCCCCAACCCCTGCCCCATACACAGCCTCATGGGTGGGTGAAGCTTTCCAGGGAAGGCGTCGTTCCTCAGCTGGGTGTTTTGTTACTGTTGTCGTTGTTTAATTTGGAGTACAGTTCATTTACAATGTCATGTTAGTTTCAGATGTGCAGCAAGCACAGTGGTTCAGTTATGCATACATCTGTCTATTCTTTCTCAGATTCTTTTCCCTTATGGGTTAATACAGAGTATTGAGCAGAGTTCCTGGTGCTCTACAGTGGGTCCTACTGCTTAACTATTTTGTATCTCATCTCATGCTCACGTTGTGCTGTGTTGAGAAAACATTACATGGTATGGTGATGCCATTCCTCTTGAGAAGAGCTGCACGTTTCCATATGAAATTGTTCAAAACAACAGTGTGACTTAAGGGGAAACAGGGAGACCAGGATGGGAGAGAGAGTGAAAAATAAAACCAAGAAAATGTGGAAACTGAATGTTAATTTCAGGAACTTTGAAGTATTTCTACTGGTTCTAAACTACAGTCTTCAAGTATGTATATCACCTTGCTTTTTTTTGGGGGGGGGCACGGAGTGGAATACAGATATTATAGAAAACAAGCCATTTATCAGAATCCTTGTGTATAATACTATTCATCATAAAATACTCCTGCTTTTCATTATACACACACACACACGCAGGTTCATTTTTCTTTTGCTGTTTTGAGAAAGCTAAACTCAGTGCTCACTATGGCCAGATTGGGGCATTCCTCATGTGGAAATCTCCCATTGGGAGCAACTGTCAAGAGAGAATCGGGAAAAACACAGCATGCAGTGGATGGATTCCCTGTGTGCGTAGTCACGAGTCATGTCCAACTCTCTGCAACCCCCTGGACTGTAGCCAACCAGGTTCATCCGTCCATGGGATTCTCCAGGCAAGAATACTGGACTGGGTTGCCACGCCCTCCTCCAGGGATTCTTCTCAACCCAAGGACTGAACCTGCATCTCCTACATTGGCAGGTGGATTCTTTACCACTGAGCCACCTGGGAAGCCTGAATGGATTCCCTAAATCCATATTGTTATTTTGAATTACAAAAGCTGTAGTCTCTCCTGAAGAAGCCTCCTTTAAGGAAGAGTCAAGACTTTCTCTAGCTCACAGTTGTCTGTTTTGATACCTGTGACTATAACTGCTGCTTCATTTTATAAGATGATAAAGGGATCTTTGATGATCTCTTGCATTATGTATCTGAAGATCATTGATGTCTCTAATACCTAATTGCACTTTGTATGATAGTGAGTGAAAGTCATTCAGTCGTGTCCGACTCTTCAAGACCCCATGGTCTGTACAGTTGTGAAATTCTCCAGACCAGAATACTGGAGTGGGTAGCCTTTCCCTTCTCAAGGGGATCTTCCCCACCCAGGGATCAAACCCAGGTCTCTTGCATTGCAGTCAGATTCTTTACCAGCTGAGCCACCGAGGAAGCCCAGTTGCACTTTGGATGATATGTCAGCGTCGATGTACTGATGGATGCTGCATCTTCTTTATAATCACTACTAGAACCATCAGAATGAGGGCAGTTTGCTCATCAAATACTACACGACACTCCTAGGAGATAAGATCCCAGTGAGCAAAGTTACAGTAATCAAGTGAAATAATAGTTGAGTGATTGCCTTGAAAAATAGGAACATGTTGCTTAACCTGAACTTGAACTCTCTTTCTTCTGTTCAGTTCAGTTGCTCAGTCTTGTCCGACTCTTTGCGACTCCATGAATCGCAGCACGCCAGGCCTCCATGTTCATTACCATCTCTTGGAGTTCACTCACACTCACGTCCATCGAGTCCGTGATGCCATCCAGCCATCTCATCCTCGGTCGTCCCCTTCTCCTCCTGCCCCCAATCCCTCCCAGCATCTGTGCATCCCTCCGAAGCTGCCGCTGATTAGAGAGGGTGTTTATCTTGCAAGCTACAGTTAGAGGGACTCGTAATAGAAGAGGAGGGTAGGAGCAGACTTGAGCACTGCTGAAATGACAGTCCAGAGTTTAACCCATCTGCCTGTGCTGTCTGGTGCTGTGTAGAGGCTGTATCAAGCACGCTTCATTACTGCTCTCATCGCTTCTGTGCTGGTCTTTCGTGCCCATCTATCTTGGCAACTTTGAGTTTCTTAGACATGAGAACTGACTTCTTCACTTGTATCCCAAGCTGCTTGCACATGATTGGGCTCACAGAGAGTGCTTATGAGCTGCTGAATAAATAGATATTAGAAAAGAGCAAAAGATGTCTTTTATGGATTCTTAAATACTCAAGAACAGCCGAGTTATTTGAAGTAGCAGTCAGCTTCTAGAGATGGATGTCTTGTTTTCCCCTTGACTGTTGAGTCCTTCCTGAGCATCAGGGACTGCACTTCACTATTATCTCACTTAATCCTCAGAAGCACCCTACAAGTAGGTGGTTTGCTCTCCCCACGTGGGGAGACCCAGACTTCAGACATTTTCTGTGTCTTTCATATAGAAAACCAGAATGGGAAAACTGTGTGTCGGGGAGGGGGGAGGGGAGGAAGGAGTAGGGAGTGAGGTGTGGATGTGGTGTCCTCTGGTTGCCGCTGTTTAGTCCGTGAAATGAGAGGTGTTCGCCTGACAGAAGAGAGGGAGGGACTCATGGAGGTTTGAAGCAATGAGAGAAAATTCCCTGGTGGCTCAGATGGTAAAGAATCTGCCTGCAAGAAAGAACCAGCAGACGCCGGTTTGATCCCTGGGCCGGGAAGATCCCCTGGAGAAGGGAATGGCAACCCACTCCAGGAGAATCCCGTGGACAGAGAAGCCTGGCGGGCTACAATCCATGGGGTCGCAAAGAGTCGGACACCACTGAGCAACTAACTCTTCTATGCTTTCACTTTCAATCCCTGTAATAGTTTTCTTTGCTCAGCGTAACTTTTCTTGTCTAAGTATTATGTCCCAACTTCTCAGCTTCACCTCCAAAGCTTTCCACAGAATGACTCC
The DNA here is from genome assembly GCA_006410675.1 of Oreotragus oreotragus. Classification (NCBI taxonomy): domain Eukaryota; kingdom Metazoa; phylum Chordata; class Mammalia; order Artiodactyla; family Bovidae; genus Oreotragus; species Oreotragus oreotragus. The sequence goes on from SJYX01003823.1 coordinate 21,186, forward strand.
AGGCCTTCACTATGTATGCAGGCAGCTCAAACCCGATGTGTTTGGTTAAAAGTTGGTTGACTAATTATAAACTCTGAAATGCATAGCTGTATGATAGTAATTATAAGAATTAATTATTGTATTTTGTCAGAATGAAATGTTAGGGGAGCTTCAAGTCAGTGGCCTAGAGAAGCTGGGTAGAAATTCAGCCCATCTTTCCAGCAGATGTTTTAGCCAATAGTTTTCCAGTCTCTCCATCTTCATATGAGCCCCAAATATTGCAGAGAATTTTCACATAGTTTTTGTAGGTCTCTACATCATCAGCAGATGAAATCCTGAGCATTCTCCCTATGACCCAAGGAACAAGACCCTTCATGGTAGAACGTTCCTTTTCACACAACCCCAAATCACAGAATTGAGAAAGAAATATGTGTGTGACTGAGGATGATTTGGACTGTTTTTGCCATTCCCCCCAGCCTCCAAGGGGTTTTCCAGATGGTGCGGTGGTAAAGAATCTACCTGCCACTGCAGGAGACACAGGTTCAATCCCTGGGTGTGGAAGATCTTCTGTTGAAGGAAGTGGCAGCCCATTCCAGTATTCTTGCCTGGAAAATCCCATGAACACAGGAGCCTGGCGGGCTCCATACAGTCCTTGGGGCAGCAGAGAGTCGAAGAGTTGGACGCAACTGAGCAAGGCAGGGCACCACCCCCAGGAGGCCTTCACTGTTCCAACTGCTTGAGACAGTACCCCTCACAATACCAGTTGTGATTTACGTCAACTGCCATATAAGTCTGTGTCATGCTGTTTCATGGGGAGGTAGGTGATCTGTAAGTTAAAGCCGCAAATCTCTTCTGTGGCTATAAAAGGGAAACTTTCAAATACCTCCCACCCTGTCTCTTCCCCGTTAACTCTTTGAAGTGTATGAGGCACACCATAGCACGACACGGATAGGTCACTATGTTTGAATTAGTTGGGGGTGGGAAGGGGGATGGCCATCTTTCTCTTTGCTTCAGAAATCAAAAGAAAATGTCGTACCTACTGGGTACGTCTCCCCTGAAAGTTGCCAGCAGTATTCACTAGACAGCTCCTGGATAGGCAGATGGCTTCTTTAATGATTAAACCCAATTTTTCTAAAATGCTAATTAGTTAGAGAAGGATAATTTGAGAGTCTGTCATACTTTGCAGAAGAATGTCTTTCATGTCTGTGTTATTTGCTCCTATGAATCATACAGCCGTCACCTGAGCTGGCTCAGTTTCTCACTTTTTATTTAAATCACGTGACTCTTTAATCACAAGAAAAGGGGAGAGACAGTTAATGAGGAAAAGGAGAACCGCCTTTTAGGATGAGTGCTCAGTTAAAGAGAAGGCTATCTTTCTGTTTGCAGAAATCAGCCTCTTTGTTACTTCTGAACTCAGCCTTGGAAACAGTCACTTCAGAGGCTTCATATGGCAGATGCATCTCAATTCATTTTTCTATGAATTTCCACAGAAACACAGAAAAAACCCCAGTTGTTCCCATGAAAGTTAGTTCCTACTCTGAGCTTGTCAAGCAAGAGGTCTTGGTCAGAATGGTTTGGAATAAATGAAGTAAAGGACTGGAGGCCTGGCTTTTGCTCTGATCACCTAGCCTTTCACAGATGTGTCTTCATTCATAACGTGGACTCCCCTGTTCTGCCCGCCCTTGTGGGTTTGTTGAATGAGCCGTTCATCCTGTGGAATCGCCCATATTCTGAGCTTGGCTAATGCATTCTCAGCCTGTCATCTAGGCTGCCCTCTCATCACCCGAGCTTCCTGTGATCTGGGCGAGAGCGGGAACTGAATCGGCTCCTTGTTTTGGTTGGAACTGCTCATGGTCATGCTGCATGGGAAAGCACGCAGCACTCAGATTGATTACCCGGTGCTGTTTTTGCCAACCTGATCCATCCATTATAAAGTTCCACCTCAGCCTTTCACTTAATGGTTTTTTAAGCTACTGATGATGATTGCCTAGATCTATTATTTTATTAGGGATTTCAAAATGGTGACATCCTAATTCCATCACTCACTCCATCCATATTTATTAAATGCTCTTGGTTCATATGTTTGGTTATCTTGAAATATATTTCCTATAGGAAACTTGAGATAAACATTTAATTCATTCCCTCTTACTTTCCAGTTTCAGGATGAATTGGTGTCACAACCAGTAGTACCATTATGGGCTGAGGGATTTTAACGTAATTAATGTGTTTGAACACTTTACAGTAACTAGTGTTTGCATGTTCAGAGCATCTCCTCTTTGGCCAGGAGGAGCCCCTTCAGGTTGTCACTTGTGTTCTTTCAACATGACTCCAGAAATCTTTGGGAGTTCCCATGTTGTCTGGTCCAACAGGATGATCTCAATTGTCTGCCCTGTGAAAATGGGCATTTCTCCAAGAAAAATGGGGGTTTTCAGTAGGTGATGGCACTTAGACAACACAGTCTGGCTACATGGGTGCCCCATGAATCTGGTTTCTTCTAGACCTATGTCAGCTGCTTTCACCACCTTCTTGAAAGTTGTTGTCTGCTTACCTTTATGCAAAACCTGAGAAGCCTAGCATCTAACGCATCCTCTTTGTTTCTGTCACTAAGAAGAGAAAGAGCACTGCATATAACAAGAGTAAGTAGTGCCCTGAAACCATCATGGAAATAATCACAAACTTCTATATACCCAAACACACCAGAAACAAAACTTTAACACAAGCTACAGATTAGAAGAAAATATTCTTAATATTTATATATTGAAGTACTAGTGGCCTAACTATTAGAAAAATCTAGGCATCAATAAGAAAAGACAAACTGAAATGTAAAAATGGATATGAAATATACATAGGCAACTTACAGAAGATCAATGTATGGCTAAGTGACATTTGAAAATATATTCAGCCTTACCTGTAATCAGGTACATGCAGATCTATACAACATGAGATGCCATTGTTTTACCCATCAAATTGGCAAACATTTTTGACTGATATCAAGTGTTAGGGAGTATGTGGGGAAACACAACTTGGTTAAATATGATAATTTAGTATGACTTTTGTATTCCTTTGAAGAATTCATTTTCATTTTGAAAAGAATTCCAGTTTCACATCATACCCCCCATATACACATACATAATAAAGAAATAGTATATAAAAGCCAGATTATTTCCTTTTCACATCTCTCATAACAAGTAAGAACCTTTCCCTACCAATGTACCAAAGTACTAAAACAAAGTAGTTAGTTTTACCTTGTTCTATAAAAAAAAAAGAAACAGTTCAAAACCGGGAGTTGGTGATGGACAGGGAGGCCTGGTGTGCTGCAATTCATGGGGTCGCAAAGAGTCGAACACGACTGAGCGACTGAACTGAACTGCATTCAAAATCAGATGAAAAATGTTTTAAGAATGACTTTTATATTTTTCCATGAGGAAAATGATTGTTTTCAATAAAGTGACCATTGTTTAGAATCAGTTAATAAGAAAAGATAGACTTGAATTGGGAAGAGTGGTTGGTATATAAACTGATGTTTTAGAACGGTCAGATGACTAGTCAGCTGACCACCGTTGTTGCCGCTTAGCCATTCAGTCCTGTCTGACTCTTTGCAACCCCATGGACTGTAGCCTGCCAGGCTGCTCTATTGGTGGGATTCTCCAAGCAAGAATCTGGAGTAGGTGTCCATTTCCTGACTCAGGGATCACACCCCCATCTCCTGTATTGGCAGGCAGGTTCTTTACCCCTGAGCCACCTGCACAGTCCCAACTGACCATAGGAATGCCTGTAAGTGATGACACAGTAAAGCCGGTGCTTCTCAAACAGTGCTTCGTTGTTGTGTTCTGTGCAGGTTGCTAGAGCCCCTAAAGAAACAGTGTGTATTTACCCCTGAATAAATTAACCAGCGGCTATATTTTAAACTTGGAATAGAGTTATTTTGTGAAAAATGTTCATCCTGCATGTTTACGAACTTCTTGGATACTTAGCTCTGTGTCTCCAAGAGGTCACCTGGCTTTTATGATAAAGTCCCTGCTTAATTCAGATACAGAACACACAATTTTCTTGTTTATTGGACTTCAGTTTCCCTGTGTGCAGACACCAATGGCTTGCTCTGTTTTTATTAGACAAGCACTCCAGTTTTTTAGTGAGCTTAACAAACTTCTTCAAGAGGAAACTGGAGGTGCTATTCTGATATGACCCACATTAAAAATTCCTCTTTCTCTCTCTTATTTATAGTCTGATGGAGGATAAACAGTATACCGATTTAGTCTTGCGGAAGAGTGACATTTTTGAAAGCATTAAATTTCAAGATAATGTGCACACATGGAATTCGGCAACATTAGCCAACTGAGCAGGGGCCAGCTCACGCTAATGTCACTTTATTCCCATTTTGCTCTGTTGTGGGCTGTGCCTGCTTCCTGTTTTCTGTGCTATTGCTGGTCCCTGTCCCCCTGGATTCATATGGCCCTGATGTGAGAAATAAAACTAAACAAAAATATTACTAAGGATGACAGATACTGCATCTATTATTTTTACTGCTGACTTTTTTTTAATGTTTCAGAATCTTCAGCTGGTCTGGGAAATTACTGTAGATGCTTGTATGAGCTGTGAGTTACTCCCAAGTGGAAGATGTGTATGTCGGAAGAGCAGAGTGTGTGTGTGCCTGTGTATGTGTCTGTGTCTGTGTGTGTGTGTTGGTCCTCTCTGAAGAAGCCTCTTTTCAGAGGAGGCAGCTGAAACTGTCAACAAACAGTTACAAAACAGGAGCTCTCACACTCCAGGCCATATGAGAATAGGGGGTGGGGGGGCTAGGGAAAAGATGAGCTCATAAGGAATTTCTGTTTGGTGGGAAAAATAACCAGGGAAGTGGGGAAGAGACCCGAGCAGATAGGAAGAATGAAGAGTGATCATTAAGTGTATTTCAGGTTTCATCCAATGGTTTTCCTTCTGGGCTGTTATAGGGATAATGTTAAGTTCAAGTTAGCCCAAAGCAAGAGTTGTGGGAGTTTTTCAGTTCCTCTTTATCACTTAGAAAAACTCAAGGAAAACATCTTCATCCATGTTATATGTTTTTGGTTTTGTTTTTAATTAATTTTTATTTTTATTTTACTTTACAGTACTGTATTGGTTTTGGCATACATTGACATGAATCCGCCATGGGTGTACATGAGCTCCCAAACATGAACCCCCCTCATGTTATATGTTTTCAAGCTGCCACATTTGTCAAGGGTCCTTTCCATTCTTAACACGAACTAGAAGCTAGAGGATTTAGCCATGGGCAGCACCTGTCTGTTCCAAGTACTGACCCGGGGACCTTCAGATTCATTAGATGTGCATCAGAGGCAGTGTCTCTGCCTCTTATCTCTCCCTCTCATACACAGTTATGGTCATCCTATATTTTTATAACCAGGAAATAATATGTTGAATCAGATAATTGGAATTTGACAGAAAACAACAAAATCCTATAAAGCAATTATCCTTCAATTAAAAAATAAATTAAAAAACAAGTAACCAAAAAAAAAAAAAAACCACATGGA
>SJYX01003823.1:30303-64960 GCA_006410675.1 Oreotragus oreotragus
GTTATGACCAACATAGAGAGCATGTCAAAAAGCAGAGACATTACTTTGCCAACAAAGGTCTGTCTTGTCAAAGCTATGGTTTTCCTAGTAGTCGTGTATGGATGTGAGAATTGGACTATAAAGAAAGCTGAGTGCCGAAGAATTGATGCTTTTGAACTGTGGTGTTGGAGAAGACTCTTGAGAGTGCCTTGGACTGCAAGGAGATCCAACCAGTCCATCCGAAAGGAGATCAACCCTGAGTATTCATTGGAAAGACTGATGCTGAAGCTGAAACTCCAGTACTTTGGCCACCTGATGTGAAGAACTGACTCATTTGACAAGACCGTGATGCTAGGAAAGATTGAAGGTGGGAGGAGAAGGGGACAACAGAGGATAAGATGGTTGGATGGCATCGCCAACTCAATGGACATAAGTTTGAATAGGCTCTGGGAGTTGGTGATGGACAGGGAGGCCTGGCGTGCTGCGATTCATGGGGTTGGAAAAAGGTGGACACAACTGAGTGACTGAACTGAACTGAACTAATGAAATCAGCCCCCACTTCTCAGTTGCTGGGGAGGAAAGCCATGTCTAAGGCCCTCTCCCAGTCTGCCAGTGGCCACACCAGCCCATCAGGTCTTCTCATCACAACATCAAGAGGTGAATTCTGAAAAAGACCTAACCAAGATCCAAAGCCTGACTTGTGTCAACGTGAAACTCTTTTCTTTGTGATTAACACAGGCCATGTGTACTAGTCACTGAGAACTGGAAGGCAGCTGGGTGGATGATAAACATCTACAAGACTTGGATCCAGTGGTTTCTCAGGTGATGATGCAGTGAGCAGCCTTGTTAGAATAATCCAGGGACTTCCCTGACGATCCTGTGGTTACAACTTTGCTTTCCAGTGCAGGGGACATGGGTTCAATACCTGATTGGGGAACTAAGATCCCACATGCCTTGCAGCCAAAAAAAAAAAAAAACAAAAACAAAATATAAAATAGAAACAATATTGTAACAAATTCAATAAAAAATTCAAAAATAGTCCACATCAAAAAAAAAAATCTTTAAAAAAGAACACTCTTACCTTGGTTGACAGCTTGGTTACCTAGCTGGTAAAGAAAACCTGCCTTTATTTTCTGTGTCTGAATTTAAGCAACCAATAAAGTTTGCTTAGTGATGCCATTGAGCCTTATGAAGATGGTTTTATCTCAGTGCAGGAAACTATGCCAGAAGTCTCAAGTTGTCTAGCCATGTGGTCGTGGGCAACTTACCACCACCATGCCTCCATTTCCCTCTCTCTAAGACTGGGATAATAATAGCAGCCTTACTGGTTGTTGTGAGAACTAAGAGTTACTGCATGTAACATCTCTGGTTTATCTCAAGTCCTACAGAAGTTTCGGTAATTGTTATCCTCATTGTTTTTCTATTAGCTATTGTAGTGATGGTACTTTTGCATTGAAAATATTGATATTTAAAATGTAGGACCATTTGTTTCCTTTTCCTTAACATTTTACCTTTAAAAACAATATCATCTGGTAGCCCTCACAGATCCATCTTTGAGGTGACAGCTCCCTATTCATTGAGGTTTATTCAGCTGAATCTGGGCAATTTGGTATAATGTATGCATTCTTTGACTCAACCAATATCTATTTCCTCCCTACTGTGAGGAAAAATTAAATACTTCTTCTCCGTTCCAGCCTCTGCCCCCATCCTTAATTAAGTCGAAGCACACACTTAATTGTAGAATCCAGAACCAGAAAGCCTTTTGCCTTTCCCTTCTTATGTCTATATGCAATCTGCAAATCCTCAAGTTTTGCCTGCCCTGTAGAATTTCAAATGACAGATCATTTAAAAATGAAGACACCTTTTTTATAACCAAGCATTGACCTCCAGGTCAGTGTTACCAGTTTTTGTCCGTCACAGTCTCTGTTGGTATAACCTCTATAGAGGCAGGGCCTCTTAATAGAGATGGACGAGTCAGGCTCATTGGGGAATCATGTCCTATAACCTGAGTTGCAATTAACCATGGGTGAGACTTAGGTCTGAACTGAAGTTGACCTTTGTATTCCTTCCCCTTGAATCTGCTCCCATCCTGATCCTCTGAGAAACACCACTCAGTTCAGGTTCAGGGAGGAAACGAGGAGAGTTCAGTTCAGTTCAGTCGCTCAGTCGTGTCCGACTCTTTGCGACCCCATGAATCGCNATCAAGCATAAAGTATAGTGAACCTTTTCAGATTGGGCTCTTTCACTTGGTAATATGCTCTTACTTCTTTTGTTTTCCATCTATTCTTGAGTGTTGTCTTCTTATTCTGTTAGAGCCTTTAGCCTATAACTCATAGTTATTTTAAATTCCCAGTCTGATAATTCCACCATCCCTGCCATATGAGCCTTATCCCAATTGTTCCGCTGTCTCTAAACTGTGTGTTTTGCCTTTTAGTATGCCTTGTAATTTTTTTTTTACTGATGTCCAGACTTGATGTACCAGGGAAAAGGCCTTCTGCAAATAGGTCTTTAGTCACATGATAGTAAGGTGTTGGAGAGGCAAGGAGACCCACAATTGAGTCTCAACCTTTTAGTGAATTTGTATCCTGAGCTGTGACCTTCACAGGCACTTCAGTAGCCCCCTCCTTGGATGGACAGGATGGCTGGAAGGGGCTGGGTTTGGATAACTTTCCTTCCCCCAGATTGGTTAGGCTCTGATAAAACCATAACAGGTTAGCCTCTAGGAAAATAATATTCTGGAGGGCAACTGTTTTTAAAAGCATAGAATGCTTTGAACGTATTTCAGGTCGGCTACTTTCCTCCTCCTGCTGCTGAAAGCCAGAGGTGATTTTTTTTTCCTCCAGTCTTTACTTTGAGATCCAGGTAGGGCTCCTGAATATAAAATTCAAAAAGGTGTGAGGTCCCCCTTAAGTCTGGACCCTGCTGGAGTGTTTAAGTCTCAGACTGATCCACACTGAGCCTCCAGTAATTCAATTACAGTTTGGGTTTTTCTGCCCCAGTGCTGGTTCTCACATAGGTTTCTGCTCAGGCATTTCTGCTCTGGGGAGCTGTGATTCTCCATATCCGCATGTTTGTAATTTGAGGGACAGTCATTTGCCCTGTGACATCATTTATCTTACAAGTTAAGTCAAACAATTGTCTGTTCAGCTTTTTTACTTGTTTTTAAGACAGAGCAATGACCACCAAGCTCCTTCATGCCCAACAATAAACTGAAATCGTCTTAATTTTTTATGCTCCATTGATGTCTATAAGAACATTTTGTTGTTGTTATTACTAAGGTCTTTGAGATTCATGCAATCCAAATTTAGAGATTGGAGGTTTAAATATTTCAGACAAACCATTTCTTAAAAATCAAAATGGAAAATAAATTTACCTGTGTCTTTAGATAAGATCGCAAAGAAAAATTGCCTCCACTTTAGGAGTTTTCCTGTGCAAAACGCTTTCATTAAGTTCACAATGTTTTTCTGACAGTTTTAAAAGTTTTCACTTGAGGAAGAAAAAAAAAAAGATCTGAAACATAAAGTCTAAAAGAGAAATAGAGAAAAAAAGAGAATAAATTTCAATTTATCCAGTCATTCCCAACCCTCAATTCTAAATCTAACCTTCTCCAACCATCTTAATTATGGAATACAGCATGTAATTGTATATGAGGAAAAACCAAGAATCCCAAGCAGTGACTCATAGTCTTTGTGACCAAGCAAGCTACTTTTGATTAGTAGGCTGTAGATAAACTCTTTTCTGATGCTTTGCTATGACAATTGTTAATTCAACTACTTTTTTTGTTAATTTCTACTTTTGACAGTGCATAATATTTAGTCATGAGGTGATAGAGTATTCACACCTGAAAGCAATTTGGTGAAAATTATAATGTAACTTGTATGGAAATGTAAATTAATGAAATACTTTGTTAGACAAAGCACATTGTTCTAGAATGAGTACCTTTGGGGTCAAGAGAGATCTGGGGTGTGATTCCAGCTCTACAATTTGGACAATTTAACTTCTTGAGACTCAGCTCCTTTATCTGTAAAATGAGCAGTAAGAATAGCTCTTGCTAAGTCACTCCAGTCGTGTCCGACTCTGTGCGACCCCACAGATGGCAGCCCACCAGGCTCCCCCGTCCCTGGGATTCTCCAGGCAAGAGTAATGGAGTGGGTTGCCATTTCCTTCTCCAATGCATGAAAGTGAAAAGTGAAAGTGAAGTCACTCAGTCATGTCTGACCCTCAGCGACCCCATGGACTGCAGCCTTCCAGGCTCCTCCATCCAGGGGTTTTCCAGGCAAGAGTACTGGAGTGGGGTGCCATTGCCTTCTCTTACCAGGTTGAAAAAAGTGAAAGTCAGAGTGTTAGTTGCTCGGTCATGTCCTACTCTTTGCGATCTCTTGGACTTCAGCTCGCCAGGCTCCTCTGTCCATGAAATTCTCCAGACAAGAATACTGGAGTGGGTTGCCATATCCTACTCCAGGGGATCTTCCTGACCCAGGGATTGAACCCAGGTCTTTCACCTTGCAGGCAGATTCTTTACCGTTCCTAGGATTAAATGAGAGAACACTTGCAGAGCACTGCCACACAGTAGCTGTGTGCATTATATGGCGGTTTCCACGCTCTTCCTTTCCAACACAATTAAGTTCCTAAGTGTGTATTAGAGGAGGGCAGAAGTGTCCAAAAACATGCTTTGTTTGGACCACACAGTCTTTTTAATTTGAATTATTTGACAATACTTAAAATTCAGTTCCTGTAAAATCTGAATTTGGGGTTTCTCCTAATTCACAGCGTCTGGGTGCTCTATGGGGCATCCAGCCTCTGGAGCTGCGTGGCTGTCTCCCCTTCCACTTCTCCAGCACCCTCCACTCCTTATCATCTTAGACCTGTTTCACTCCCTTGTGAGGCCTGCCTGGCTCCCAGTGAGACATCTGCGTCTGTGGTCAAATGGTGAGGTTAATGCAGGAAGGCTTGCTGAGGACGTAGGAGGCGGGTTTTGACAATTCACAGGCACAGTGTGTATGGTTAATGGACATGAGCTTAAAGCTGTGAGTCTCGGGACTGGACCTCTGCTTGGTTTGAGTAGGTTCTCACCAGTCCTTAATGGCCTTCTTTTGTGCTTCAGGAAGATCAGCAGTAGGGTGTGTAGCGTGACCTCACTGAAGTTAGTTCACACACGGGTACAAGCTTGGCTTTTATTGTTGCACACACACCCCGTCTACCACCTTATCCCAGCAGAGTTAAGAAGCACTTTCACTTCCATCTCCTAACCTGAAAGGATTAGAGAAACACAAGAGAAGACAGAGAGGGAGGGAGGTCTGGTGAACGTGACCGTGTCTCTCTTCATAGGCAGAACAGAAGAGAATATTAAAGCAGTTATCTGCATAAATCAGCCCAAAGCACATTAAAGAAATTCCAACAAAAAGGGGATGTTTGTGCCTGAATAATGGCGCTAATTATCTCCGGCCTCCACGTTAGCGTTCCTGGGGAAACCTGGCTTAAGAGTGCTTTTCCAGTGAGCTGGCAGACTCGGAGGTGGAGACATATCGTATTGTCATAACTGCAGCTGTGGACCTGGAGTCAGTGGCGCCTCTGCCCAGAACACCTGTTGAGAATATCCAAGCCCGCACTCTGCCTCTCAGACTCATGTGATGGTCTGGAGGAAAGGGGGCTCTGGGGAAGACGAGCAGGTTCGGCAAGCTGGCACCTAGAGGAACCATGCAGCTTACTTTGCAAAAGCTTTACAACTTTTTACTGTAAACGCTTAATTTCAAAAAAAATTTTTTTGAAATATAATTGACTTACCGTGCTTGTTAGTTTCAGATGTACAGCAAAATGATTCAGTTATATATATATACATATGAAGATATGAATATACATATTCTTTTTTAGACTTTTTCCATTATAGGTTATTATAAGATACTGACTATAGTCCCATGTGCTATTTAGTGGGTCCTTGTTGATTATCTGTTTTATATATAATAGTGTGTATATGTAAATCTCACACTTCTAACTTATCCCTCCCACCTTCCTTTTGATAACCATAAGTTTGTTTTCTATATCTGTAAGTCTATTTCTGTCCTACAAATAAGTTCCTTTCTATCATTTATATATTTCATGTATAAGCTGCCCCCTGGACTGTACCCCACCAGGCTCCTCTGTCCATGGAATTCTCCAGGCAAGAATACAGGAGTGGGTTGCCATTCCCTTCTCCAAAGGATCTTCCTGACCCAGGGAGCAAACCCAGGTGTCTCACATAAGAAGCATAGTCTTTACCATCTGAGCCACCAGGAAATCCCCATATAAGCAATATCATGTGATATTTGTCGTTCTCTGACTGATTTCACTTGGTACGATAATCTACACATCCATTTATGTTGCTGCAAATGGCATTATTTTATTGTTTTTTATGGCTGAGTAATATTCAGATATTGTGTGTGGTGGGGGGAGTTCCCTGGTGGCTCAGATGGTAAAGAATCCACCTGCAATGCAGGAGACCCAGGTTCAGTCCCTGAGTTGGGAAGATCCTCTGGAGAAGGAAATGGCAACCCACTCCAGTGTTCTTGCCTGGGATTATATATATCTATTTATCCATTCATCTGTCAGTGGACATTTAGGTTGCCTCCATGTCCTGGCTATTGTGAATAGTGATGCTATAAATATTGAGGAGTATGTATCTTTTAGAATTAGAATGTATACATCAGATGTATGCCCAGGAGTGGGATTGCTGAATTATATGGTAGCTCTATTTAGATTCTTGAGGAGATTCCATACCATTCTCCACAGTGGCTACGCCAATTTATATTCCCATCTTTACAACTTTAACATTGTCATAGAAGTTATAGATCATTTTCATTTTTCTGTTTAAAAATGTATCTTTTTTTCACAACAGCTTTTAGCAATAAAAAAGGGGCAACTTATTAATGTTCTGCCTTCTAAGTATGAATCAAAAGATTATTATAACTACAGGCAAGAAAGCATTTGGATTATGTGGCATTTGGAAATGAAAATAAAGGTTATCCATATGGTCTGATGTTGTCAATGCCTCACACTGCATTAGTAATCACCGAATATGGGGGTGATTTTGATTGTGCGGCTCATTTTAAATTGTACCGTGTCCTGGGTCAGTCAGAGTCAAGATGATTTACTAGAAATAGCTGCTGCTTTCTTGTGTAAATGCTGCTAAGTGCTTAAGCAGAATTAGAATATTTAGAACATCGTACTTTTGGTTTTACGGTGCTACAGTCTTCTTAAAGCTTCTCGCTTTATACCTTCTTAAGCATCTCTAATTCTATTCTTGTCTGTCCTGGATGCATCAACCTCCAGCAGCAAGAGCTGTAAAGTGTGTTTTATCCATGTATGTGAATGTCAGTTTCCCTTAGGTTTTATAGCATTTGTCCTGGTCTCTGTTAACTTAAAAGATTATGAGCTTCTGGTGGTTAATGAGAATGATTAAAAGGCCAGGGTTTAACCTTTGTCTCCCAAAGAACTGGAGCTCTCCCTGCCTTCCAAGGCCTTTTTGCGTCTCGTTCACCGAGGGGCTAGGGGAAGCCCTGCATTCATTCCTCTGCAGACCTGCAGGAAAGCCAACAACTTGCCTTTTCTTTTTATCCTTCTGCCCTGTTGACCAGCAATGATGGAGAACCACTCTGGGTTCATTCGGAGTTCAATGTCACAGCCATCTGAGGGTCAGAGGGCTGTGTCCCATGCAAGCTCCTGGCAGCCTCCTCCTTTCATGTATGCACTCCAGCGTGAACACCACTGATTCCATACGAGTGACTCTCAATCATCGGTCAGGGCACGTGGTCCATCTTTGCGTGTGTCTACATAACGAACTCTCTGTCCCAAGGAAACTGGACCAGAAGCGGAAGGAGACAATGAGCAGCACACGGCAGGAGATGACAGTGATGGTGAGCTCCATGGACAAGAGCTATGCCGAGCAGGGCACCAGCTGCGACGAGGCCTTCTCCTTCATGGACACACACAACCTCAACGGGAGATGTGAGTGGGCGCCCTTCCCGCCTTCAGGGTACCTCTGGGACCCAGGGGTTAGGAAACAAAACCTCCCTAGACAATCCTTAGGTGCTGTTGGTTTCGCCAGTCCCTTCAGATGATGCTGGACACATCCCCATGTGCCACGGCGGCTGAGGAACGATGCTGCGGGAGGGGGACTGGGACCAAGTGAGAGCACAGGCAACCTAAAGACCTAAGAGCTATGACGCCAAGGCGGCCCTCCCTGCCCACGGAAGCACCTGCTTCCCACTCTCCCTGCTGTTCCTCAGCTCCTGTTTGTGAGCAAGCCAGGTGTGGAACCACACGGGGGAAGCCTGTTATAAAACAGCTCACTAAATGGCAGTAACAAGCTAATTGTTTATTTGTTTAGCTGACACGTTCTGCCTTTATTACAGGGCTATTAGTGGCAATTAATAAGTTGAACTGTATTTCCACTTGAGAAGGCTTACGTCTCACACCAGGCGGGTAAAGGGAGCTCAGCTAACACCTTCCTGTGCTACCACCTGCCATCCAGGTACAGGGCACTATTTCAGGAAGCTAACAGTTACACGGATTGTTGGACATACAGACAGTATTTCTCCCCTCATCCCCCAGTGATCTTTTTGGGGACCTAGATAAATCCTCGGCCTGTGCCTGATGATGGGGTTCCCAGCCCTGCTGGGCTCAAGGTCAGAGGTCTCCTCACCTCGTGAAATTCATGCCCAAATGCTGCTGCCGACCCTGGCTGCATTAAATCAGGATGCTGGACAACAGGGGATGGATTAAGGGGAGCTGTCACCAGCAGTAATAAAAATAAAGGCGGGGGCTTGGCACAGACCCTCACCCTCCGCTGGAAGAGGGCTGGTCCCAGTGCAGTGCTCACGCCTGTCCTGGCCACCCTCCTGGGGTGCGCCGATCAGCATCTCCCCCAGCGCCCTCCCCACATCACGCCCAGTGTGGTTTCTTCTTCTCCGTCTCCTCCCACACCTGCTTTCCCACCGCCCGCCCTCCCCACATTCAGCAAAGCTTCATAGAAAGGCCTGTTTTTTTCTTTCCACAGCGCCTGCGCTTGTCCCCCTTGTCCCAGTTAGAGGTCCTACATTTATTTATCCACGTGCAACTCCCACTCTCTGGCATGGGACTTCAGCACACGCTGCTCTCACCTGGGCGGGTGGGACACACTCCTCATCTGTGGTCACTGCCCTTTGCCCTTTTGTGTTATTTTCAGTGTAGGTGGCAGAATCTGGGGTACTTAGATTTACCACAAATTCCTTCCTTTTTGGAGACGTTTCTCTGCTTTTTTGTAGCAAATACTATCTTTTTCATTTCGAAAGTATGTAATGCATTTCACTGCCAAAATAAAGCAACTGAGGATGCATTTGTTGGGTGGGAGGGTTGAGGGGAGAAGTCCTTCCCACTATAGACAAGATGAGAATTTGTGTTGGGGGGTGACAGAAGATGAGATGGTTGAATGGCATCTCAACGGACTCAATGGACATGAGTTTGAGCAAGCTCCGGGAGATAGTGAAGGACAGGGAAGCCTGGCGTGCTGTAGTCCATGGTGTTGCAAAGAGTCAGATAGGACTGAACAACTGAACAAGTTATTTCTTGAACATCGGTGTGGAGGGACCGTTCGGATACATGTCCTCTTTTTCCAGGATCACCTGTTTATGTTCCAAATCTTCTGTGTCATGGTGAAATTGCTCACAAATAAATTTACCTGGGCTTACCTACCCAAAGAGCAGAAACCTACGAGAAGAGTTTCTAGGCTTTGGAAGTTTGAGCAATAGAAGGTACTTGCCTCTGGGTAGAATGTTTAGTTTGGCATTGCCTTTTTAAAAAATGAATGTATCTATGGGAATCCAAAACTGCTCCTATCGAGAGGGCTGCTCCAGACTTAGGGAGGGCTCACTGGCCATGACGGATTACTTGTTTCTCCCATCAGTGCAGCCAGTGGAGGAGATCCAGCAAGAAGCTTTTCTTCCCCACTCTCTGAGCAATGGGTGGGTCTCATGGAATCCCATCCACAGGAACTCTAATGGTAAACTCCATCCTCACCACATGCTCTTAATGCCTTTAACATGTGCTGTGTGTGCGTGTGTACTACGTCACTTCAGTCCGACCCTTTGTGACCCCATGGACTGTAGCCTGCCAGGCTTCTCAGTCCATGGAATTCTCCAGGCAAGAATACTGGAGTGGGTTGCCACTCCCTTCTCCAGGGGATCTTCTCCACCAAGGGATCAAGCCAGTGTCTCCTGTGCCTCTTGCATTGCAGACAGATTTTTGACCACTGAGCCACCAGGGAAGCCCAATGCCTTTATCATATAAGAACAATTACTGGAGGAGGAAACTGTCAGGAAATGTACTCATTAGACCACTAGACTTCTAGCCTTAAACTTACTGCAAGCCTGGGCATGTTTGAGATCTTTCAGGATTAGGAGGTGAGTACCTTTTAGGAATGAGACAGTGAGAAAACTGAGGTTGGAGAATTTAAAAATAAGTCTGAGCACATTTATAACAGTGTGGAATAATCTGTCCACCAAAGCAAACAGGAGTTGTGCAAAAAACAAGGGGGAAGTGGTTATGGAGAGTGGGGTTGGGTTTAATCTTTATAGAAAGAAGTTTTTAAATACATTTTTTAAAGGTGAAAATAGACATAGTTATTTTGTATCTGCACATTGTATTTTGCAGATTTTTACAAAACAAATACAAATGTCAGCAGGTAACAGGCATTTTACTTCCTGACCCTGGCATGTTACTCAGGGTTTTTTGTCCTTATTCTTAGCAGTCACTCTCTTTTTTTTCCTGAAGATTTACCATAAACATGCATCATAAATGTGATACTTCTCTATTTTAGCAAAATATAAATGGCAGGCAGCCTAGGTTCCAGTTCTGTCATTTACTAATCCGGTACTTTAAAAACAAACACAGGAAGAACCATTGTCTGAAAGGGAATCACTCCAAGAGAATGAAAATGTATCAGCGTGTCATCAGAATAAAGATAAGATGCAGTCACCACAGGGACTTGGTTGGTAGTGCCCCATTTAACACCTGTGTAAGTGGCATTAAGGGATTCCCCAGTGGCTCAGCAGGTAAAGAAACTGCCTACCAATGCAGGAGATGTGGTTCAATCCCTGGGTTGGGAAGATCCCCTGGAGGAGGAGATGGCAACCCGCTCCAGTATGCTTGCCTGAAAAACCCCATGGACAGAGGAACCTGGCAGGCTACAGTCCATGGGATCACAAGAGTTGGACATGACCGAGCACACACACAAGTGATATTAATTAGTGTCCTGATCAGGATGTCAGCATCAAATAAGCCATGTAACTACATTGGTGGAATTAAAGTTTAGACTTACATCAACCAGCCTGTGCACTTAAGCACATTCAAATCATTTATCCTTATGCTTTAATGAAATTAAAGTGTTTTTAAAGCACTAATCAATTAAGATGTTGAAGAGAGTTTAGCTACTTTCAAAACAGGAAATATCCACTTTCAATGGGATCAGATAAATTGGATGGGATTGACTTCACCTCTTAATAACAGTGGAAAGAGAAGGTGTAAATAGTTAAAGCTTGAGTGTTTCAGAGAGAGATTTCAAAGGAAAATAAGCAGGTTTTTAAGGATTTAAGGCGTAATAGGACAATGTGTAGGCATGCAGCTTTCATGTTAAAAATAACACATATGGAATGTCTTTATTTTTCATAAAATAGAATATTGTGAAATGTTCTCTCAGTGTCCAAAATAGGAGAAAGGTGAGGATTTAGAAAATTACCAAAACACTGACATTTGGAATATTCTCCAAAAGCCATGTATAGACACATTCTCATCCTCTTAGCTGTAAATAATCAGCTGAGCATTTGGTAAAATTCTACAAGCAAAGTGAAAAAAGTGAAAGTGTTCATTGAGTTCTGTCTGACTCTTTGTGACCCCATGGACTGTAGCCCACCAGGCTCCTCTGTCCATGGAATTCTCCAGGCAAGAATACTGAAGTGGGTTGCCATTCTCTTCATCAGGGGATCTTTCCAACCGAGGGATCCAACCTCCATCTCCTGCATTGCAGGCGGATCCTTTACCAGTGTGAGCCACTAGGGCTAGGAGTCAAAAGGGAGAGTAATGAATTTCTGCATCCAGAAAAGGGCTGTGGTTGTGGGTATTTTCCTTCATTTCTGGGGTCAGAAAATCTTTTAAGTGATGAAAGGGTATGTGTCCCTTAAAGTAAGGGTCCTCAACTTCAAGGATGATGATCTGAGGTGGAGCTGATGTAATAATAATAGAAACGAAGTGCACAATAAATGCAATGTGCTTGAATCATCCCCAAACCAATCCCTCCCACCCCCAGTCCATGATAGAATTACTTTTCACGAAACCAGTCCCTGGGGCCAAAAAGGTTGGGGACCGCTGCTCTAAAGCACAAGTACTCCGCAGAGCAGGTGGAGAGGGACAATATCCATCACAGAGACGCAGGAAAACCTCTGATGTTTCTGTGGCCCGTAGTCTACCCAGCCTGGTTTCCCCATGCGTGACCTCAGGGCCGTGTTTTCAGGTATTGCCTCTCTGCCCCCGCTGACACACCTCTCTCTCATTTCCAGCTGTGTCTTCACCGTCATCCTTCACCATGAAAACCAACACCCTGAGCACATCGGTGCCCAACTCCTATTACCCAGGTAACAGATCTTTCCGCTGTTGCATCTCTTCATCACCCCGAGCACTCAGAGTCACCCAGGGCTCACTTTGCTGCCCAAGATGCTTGAGGAGCTTACTATGTTTGATGTGCTGTAACCCGATGCTTTCTGTGGCTTCTACGGGAAAATTGGGAGGGGGGGCCTTTCATCAATCATTCACTGTTCTCTCTCTTTTTACTTTCTCTGCATTGACCTGCTTACGGTGTATGACAGACCCATTTGTGCCAACTGCAATTTTAGGTGAGAACATTTCCCTTTATCACAGTTCATTACAGGAGTAATTTCAAAAGTCAGTGGCGGCTCTGTAGGAGACGGGAGTTTGATGCAGGAGTTATAACCAGGACAGGGGGTGGTGGCTGGTCTGGAGGGGCGGGGAGGGACGCATAACAAAAAGACTTTCTCCAAACAGTCCCCATTGATAAGGGTTTGCTTCGTGTGTTCTGGGAATGATACCAAAAGGTTCCAATGAGTGAACCCAGCTCTAACATTCTCCTTTTCCAGGTTCAGCATTTGCAGTCAGTTTTGATCCCAAGGAAAAATCACAGCATGTCCAAACTCAGCTGTAAGACCTGAAGTCTGTCCAGTGTGACAGCCAATAAATGTGGAAATAGCTCATTATTATTGTCACTTACTGCTGAGCACTAAAAACAGCTGTTTCAAAAATAGCATTTTTCTAATTATGCCAAACATTATGCAAAAAAAATAATCACAGTAGAGTTTAGGCTCCCTGCCCCTCCTCGGAGCCACCCAGAGCACCCCCAGCATTTCCGAATGTCTGTCACACAGTGGGGTTTCAGAGGAGCCGATGGTCTCAACAGCAGAATGACAAGGTGACACTTTATAATCACATGGTTTACGAGGTGTAGGATGTCACTGGAAATGAAATAAAATGTTAGCCCCTCGGGCAGAATGCAGTGAAAGTAGGTAGTGTCCCAGTGGGAGATAAAGAAAAAAATCCCATTTGTCCAAATACAAGGAGGGGGAGGAGAAATGGTGTTATCCAGCTGTAATGGAACCAAACAAGCGTGAGCTGCTGTTGTCTCTGAGACCATAACCAGGTGTACCAGGCTGCTTTCTTCCTATCACTAACCTTCCCTAGAAGGAGCACCAGACGGATGACTTAAAGGTGCCCAACCATCCATCGTAGACAGGGCTCCACCCTCCACTCTGCCAGGCCTGCTTCCTAATTGTCCACGCTCAGTCACTCCCTTGTGTCTGACTCTTTGTGACCCCATGGATTGCAGCCCTCCAGGTTCCTCTGTCCCTGGGATTTTCCCAGCAAGACTACTGGAGTGGGTTGCCATTTCCTTCTTCATAACTCTCCTTTCAAGGGTTTATATCTTGGCAATTTAATTTTTCCCCCTGTGCTTCTCTTTCTCTTAAGTTGTTATGATTTTTATGTAGAGGTTTTTTTTTTTTTTNGGGATTTTCCCAGCAAGACTACTGGAGTGGGTTGCCATTTCCTTCTTCATAACTCTCCTTTCAAGGGTTTATATCTTGGCAATTTAATTTTTCCCCCTGTGCTTCTCTTTCTCTTAAGTTGTTATGATTTTTATGTAGAGGTTTTTTTTTTTTTTCCTCCATATGATGTTTTCTGGGCTTGATTAAGCCAGTTTGTTGCCTGAGTGGGGGTGGGGGGGAAGAACTCAGACAGAAGTTGAAGAATAGACTAAACCATAATTTTTTAATCTGCATCATTTTGAGGACTAAGCAAACCCCACTAATGCCAGCACCTTCGACTAGTGACAGTAAGGGAAAGAAAGCTGCATTTTTAGCCTTTTCATGAGTGAGGGGCTAATCTTAGGTATCCGAACAATGCAATCTATATGCAGATGACATTTGCAGAATCTCTTGATAAGCAAAGATGTGCAGTTTCTTTGTGTGGCTGGCATTCATTTCCCGATTCCTCTGGTAGATGTTCTGACCTTGGGGGAGCTGTGAGGGGGTAGGGCTGAGATGCACTTTGTCAGAGGCAAGACAATGTTCAGATTTCACAGCAGGATTTAGATAAGCTTATTAAACAAATGCCATCTTTTAAAGTCGGGGCTTTGTTATTACAAACACTAATGACATCTTTTAAAGTTGGTTAGGCTTCTTTACAGGGAAAGAGTCACTGGAACAGATGATTCAAATAGAAAACACACACACACACACACACACACACACATTGGGAAAAATAAGTCAGCCAGATCAACAAGTAGCTGTTTACCATGTTGAACTGGTACCAACATGCCAGTGTGTCAAACAGCAGTGCTCAGGCACTGTCCCTTCCCCCTTCCTGGGTACAAAGGTGAATCTATGTGTCATGTAGGTTATCACTTGAAACCATGCAAAGAAGTTAAGCTGTACATCTACTCTGGCACTTTTGGGGAATAGTGGTATTGTTATTTACTGGAAGGCATGTTTTGTTGTGAGTCAGAACTTGGCACAATTAAATCCTCTGCTGCTGCTGCTGCTAAGTCGCTTCAGTTGTGTCCAGCTCTGTGCAACCCCATAGACAGCAGCCCACCAGGCTCCCCCGGCCCTGGGATTCTCCAGGCAAGAACACTGGAGTGGGTTGCCATTTCTATCTCCAATAATTAAATCCTCTAGTGCCTTTTATTCACACAAGCTAAAGTGCTCAGCCCTAACGTATAAAGCTTTCGTATACCTTTGCATCATTTTCTTGCAAAACATAGATAGATGATAGACAAGTAGGTAGGTAGATAAGTAAGACCTCTCCCTACCTCAAAAACAGCATTCATTTCAAGATTTTCCTAGCTGGCTCATTGAAAATTCAAGAAAGTTTACAATAGAATGTAGGTAGAATGAATTCTCGCACCCCACTCCAGTGCTCTTGCCTGGAAAATCCCATGGACATAGGAGCCTAGTGGGCTGCAGTCCATGGGGTCGCTGAGAGTTGGACACGACTCAGTGACCTCACTTTCAGTTTTCACTTTCATGCACTGGAGAAGGAAATGGCAACCCACTCCAGTGTTCTTGCCTGGAGAATCCCAGGGACGGCGGAGCCTGGTGGGCTGGCGTCTATGGGGTCGCACAGAGTCGGACACGACTGAAGCGACTTAGCAGCAGCAGCAGCAGAATGAATTCTCAATTCTTTGAAAACCATCAGAAATGTTAGTGAGAAACTTTATTTCTGATTTCCTCTTACACATGATTTTTAATTTAAAAATTATAGGTGGGTCATTTTTAACAACTACAGGAAGTTAGGGACAAATGATGTATTTTATCTGTAATCATTCTTTTTGAAGAAGGCAGAGGTATCTGATGAATCACTCATCTTGGTGGAATAGAGGTTTTCTGCTGGTGTGGGTGACCTGATTTCAGAACAGATATCACAGCAGAAACCTTCTATTTCCCTGTCAGTATCTACGTACTTGATAATAATATTCTCATTTTAGATGGTCTGAGTAGTGTGTAGATACTCCGAGACATGTCCACATAGTAATGAGCTCACACTGTCCTAATGCCGTGTGGGTGATGCATACCAGGTGACAGTGGTAGCCACACTGTAGACCTAAAATTCCAAGAATGCCTCACCTTGGGGTCTGAGCACTGCCTGGTTGCCAGTGGATCTACGTGAAAGACTCACATGATTCATTTTGGAGAGGTTAGAATAGAAGGTCCATCCACAATGGAGGACATTTAATTATGTGCATCCCAAAAGGTACAAAACTGAGAGAATGAGAGGCACAGGGGGAAACTAATTAATGTTCCATTTATTTGAGTATAAAGAGCAAACCTTCCTGCTGGAGCAGCTGAAAGCTCCAGGAATTCAGGGCTTTAGGAGGGAGACTAACGCCCCTTTGTAGAGCTTGGCAGTTGCCAATGAACAAATCTGTTGTGAGAAGGTCCTGGTTTATTTGTGACTATTCTGAGAGATGGGAACAAGTAAATTTCTAAATTTCAAAGCAAATCCAAATGGAAAAAGATCATAAAATCAACTTACCACCTTTTTTATTTTGTCTCTGTGTCTGTAGCCACCTTGTAGTGATCAGGGGCCATTTCAGCAGCAGCATATAGCTACACACCTGTGTGCCACCCTTCATACCATGCATCCCAGGTGCTTTGCGATGCAGACAGAAGGTCCCAAACCCAGGCCCAGCTCACCAAGTGCCCTTGCACTAAATTTCCCTGGGAGGTGATCTTAGGTTAAACAGACAAAAACCTGCAGCTGAATTCTCTATTGATAAACAATCTGGTCATTTTTTTTTTAATTGAACATATCTTTTCTTATATGTTTTCACTCTTTATGCCTGAAACCAATTTCAATTTAATGTTCTCATCTTAAGTGACTTTCTCATTGTATTTTGATGTGACATACCCTGAGTCAAATGGCTAAAGAGATTCAGCATTGTAATGAGTTAACCTGTAAAATGTGGAACTCTTAACCTAATAACATCGTCCTGCCTGAGACGTTTTTTAATAGCTACAATTTCTGCAATTCATTAATCTAATTTACTAGGAGTCTTCCATTAAAATATAGCCTCTTAAGGCTTATTTGACCAAATTCTGACATTAATTTCGTAGTACAGTTTGGTTGACTTGTTCAAGAAATTTAAGTGAGAAAATGTGTCGAGTACAACTAAGACTTATTTAGTCATTACTTGGTTCATAGGGGATGAAAAGCAATTATGATACTATTTTAACCTCCTAATGTTATTGAGTGCTTAAAGTAAGCACCTCCATCCTTATGTGATGGGAGAAATGAGGCTTTGCCTTCTGACCACCTATGAATAGAAAACTGTAAAATTAAAGCAGAAAATAAAAAATACCTGTACTTATTCACGTAGTATTATTGCTTATGCCCTGTTTCCTTTTTCTCCTCCTCTTTTCTCCTGATATGTATCTTCTTAAAAGTGCCTATAAATGGTAAGTTCCCCCATGCACCCACCCCATGGAGAAGGTGTGGAGGGAATGGGGGGGTGTGTCTTATCTGTAGATCTGGACAGAGCCAGCTGGTTCCGCTGTGCGTTGGCCTGCATGTTCGCTCTCTTAGCACATCCCGTGAGTGCTGTGTCCGTTCACCGTCTTTCCAGCTTTGTGATCCTGGAGCATGCAAAGTGACTCATCCAGCCCAATTCCTTTCTTCCCCCACCCCACTCATCTTGGATCTCATGTATCAAGTTCACGTTTTCATCGCTAGCTGTATAAGCCAACCCATTCTGTGCACTTTTTCTTTGCTCACAGAACATTTGTACAGCGTTGATTTCCATCTTCATACAAACTAGTTCACGAATCTTCAGAGGAAAACAAGACTGGTTTGGAACCAGGCCTTGACGAAGTTTCAGAGTGAAACTTTGGTGAACTTTAGCACCGAAAGGCTAAAGGATTCTTACCGATCAGCTTTGTGAAAACTAGAGATCGTTTGGACTGCTTTGTAAAAACAGATTCCTGCCTCATCCCCACCAGTACCGCCAATCCCATTTAAACCTGTAGACATTTAACTTTCCTTTTTTTGCTGAATCATCGCAGGGATCATGGCAGCCGTAGGTTGAGGGGATATCAGGTTCTCAGCGACCCCAGCATAGCCACTGGTTCCCCTCACTTTCCCAATGACCTTCTTTTCCCAGACGAGACACACACGATGGCCAGCGATACCAGCAGCCTGGTCCAGCCGCACACGTACAAGAAGCGCGAGCCGGCCGACGTGCCCTACCAGACTGGACAGCTGCACCCCGCCATCCGGGTGGCCGACCTGCTCCAGCACATCACGCAGATGAAGTGTGCCGAGGGCTATGGCTTCAAGGAGGAGTACGAGGTGAGCACACACCCCGCCTGCACCCAGGCTCCCCTCCGCCTCCCTGGGCTAGGCACTGGAGACTGTGCATCCATCTCCCCCTACCAGGGCGCCCGTGAGACGGGTGGGGAAGGATCAGCTGTTTCAGCCCTGGATCCGTTTCCATCCGGCGGTGAGACTTGGGAAGCTGGCCTACTTTAAATGGAAAAAGGAGGACTGCTTCTTCACCTCTTTCCTTATTCCACACAAATACGCCTTGAAAACAGAAGCCTGCAGGCTCTCATCCGCCTTCCTCATACCTTTCCAGGTTTTTCCTGTAATGAAGTCTGATGTTAAACTCCAGGAATTTTCAGAAAGAAGCTGTCCAGCTAGAGCAGAGCCATTGTAGGCCAGCCAGTGATGGCTTGTGCTGGAGATAAGATGAAAGGAGAGGGGCCGGCTGGGGTCAGGGGGTGACAGCTGTCATTGCCCCGCCAGCTCAGCGAGCAGGTCACCGTCCTGGGACCCAGTGCGGGCAGCCCTTGAGGGCCTTTCCGGGAGCAGCGGTTTGTACTCTGACACCATATGGACAGAGTAGGCTTTACCCCTTTCACAGCCTCTGTCCTTAGCCGATTCTATTGGAAAGTCTTTGTCGAACTGGAGAGAATTAATTGACTGGATGAAGACTGGTTCAGAAGAGCACACCGTCAGTGTCAGTGTGTGTGTGTATGTGTGTGTCTGTGTGTGAGTTTGTGAACTGGGTGAAGGAGGAGGCTTGGATTTCTTTGTTACCTTATTAAGTTAAATGAGTTCACAGTCATGGGTGAAGATAAAGTAGCAGCGTGCTTACAGTAAAAATAGGATTATACAACCATGCGGCTTTTTAAATCTAAGATGTTTCGGTACTTTGTCTACCTTGCTAGCTCCAAGTTGGAAAACATCATGTCTGAAATTAGAATATTTTTAAAATCAGTGTCTGCCACCTCCCTGTACTTCAAGGTTCAAACTTGGCTCCTTTCTCCTCCTTGGCGTCCCTCGCAATACCTGCAGACACTGTAGCGTGCAGTTTACCTGTCAGAGACTCACTGCAGCAGTCAGAGCCCCACCACTGCTCTGCTTCTTTCAAGACCAGGTCTTGGACTTTCCTCGTGGTCCAGTGATTGAGACTATGTGTTTCCAATGCGTGGATTTTATCCTTGGTTGGGGAACTAAGACCCCACATGACACCCAGCACAGCCAAAAAATTTTAAAAAAGAAGAGCAGATCTTTGTCCAACTCAAGCAAATACACAGACACACTTTCTTCTGTTAACACATGTGTCTCACATGTTGCCAGTGACCTCAAATCAAAAGTCTGCAAAACCAAGGACAGTAACTTGGACCAGGCCCTCATAGCTCACTTTAAGTTGATAAAATATGTCCGGATGAAGTTCTGCATTTTAGCCATCCTGAAACTCTGAGGTTTACCTTTTGTGATTTAATTTATAATTCAGTGAAATTGACTGCCTTTGCATATTTCCTCCTGCACTTTAAAAGGCTGGCTTAGGAATTAATAGGATTAAGAGCAAGACTTCCAAAAGCATTAATATCTTATGAAAGACAAAATTAGGTTATTGAGAAAATATAAGCCTAATGAATAGAGATGACATCTTTAGTTCTAGCCAGTCTTCCGAATGCAGATATTGCTCTAAAGTTTATTAATGATGTTGCACTTTAAAAGGCTGGCTTAGGAATTAATAGGATTAAGAGCAAGACTTCCGAAAGCATTAATATCTTATGAAAGACAAAATTAGGTTATTGAGAAAATATAAGCCTAATGAATAGAGATGACATCTTTAGTTCTAGCCAGTCTTCCGAATGCAGATATTGCTATAAAGTTTATTAATGATGTTAATGTCAAAGAGATTAGTTATAGGCTCGAATAACAATTCATGAAATAACCTGAGTCCAATTTTTCACAGACTATTTTAAAATACCTACCTTAGGACTTCCAGTAGCATACCATAGATGATACATATTTGAAAATATGAAGAAAATTATTTCATTTTCAGATATCCTTATTCTGAATAAATATGATTTATAAGTGCAAACTGAAACAGTGTATAATTTTAAGCATGTTATAATTTAATGATTCATTAAGAGTTGTTATACTCTGAAATAAAATGTTTTAGTAATTACATTTCAAAAACNACTTCCAATAGCATACCATAGATGATACATATTTGAAAATATGAAGAAAATTATTTCATTTTCAGATATCCTTATTCTGAATAAATATGATTTATAAGTGCAAACTGAAACAGTGTATAATTTTAAGCATGTTATAATTTAATGATTCATTAAGAGTTGTTATACTCTGAAATAAAATGTTTTAGTAATTACATTTCAAAAATCTCTTTTTCCCATGCCAGCTATTCAGTGGATCAGAGGGGACTATTTGTTTTTTTTCATTTATTTTATTGAAGTATAGTTGATTTATAATGTTGTGTTAATTTCTGCTGTACAGCAAATTTATTCCATTATACATATATACATATATGTATACACATATATATATTCTTGTCCATTATGGTTTATTACAGGATATTGAGTAGTTTCCTGTACTATACAGTAGGATCTCATTGTTGATCCATCCTGTATATAACAGTTTGCATCTATTAATCCCAAACTCCCAATCCAACCCTCCCTCAGCCCCCTTTCCCTTGGCAACCACAAGTCTGTTCTGTACATCTGTTTTGTATATATGTTCATTTGTGTCATATTTTAGATTCCACATGTAAGTGATATCATATGTTTGTCTTTGTCTGACTTACTTCGCAGAGTATGATAATCTCTAGGTTCTTCCATGTTGCTGCAAATGGCATTATTTCATCTTTTTATGGCTTAGTAATATTCCATTACATATGTGGATGACATCTGGTAATGGACATTTAGGCTGCTTCCATGTCTTAGCTGTTATAAATACTGCTGCTGTGAACACTGGGGTGCATGTTTCTTTTTGAATTATAATTTTGTCTGGGTGTGTGCCCAGGAATGGGGTTGATGAATCATATGGCAACTCTAGTTTCTTGAGGAACCTTTATACTATTTTCCATAATGGCTGCACCACTTACATTCCCACCCACAGGGGAGGAGAGTTTCCTTCTCTCCGTATCCAGAGAGGCCTGTTTAAAATTAATATATACAGGTATGCTATCGTCATATTATATACCCTCAAGCTATACAATGTTACATGTCAATTATATCTCACTAAAGCTGAGGGGAGAAGTAAAAACTTCTCAGTGACAAAACCATTATCAGCTTTCCTTTTAAAAAGGAAAGGAAAAAACGCAAAGAGAATATGTACCAGAGAGGAAAGCAGGAGTACATGGGAACATGCTCTTGGAAGAAAGACGAGGTGGGAAGTTCTGGTAGGGAGGTTCCCAGTGCTCGGGAATCTTCAGGTTACTAAGTGCTCCCTCCTGGGGGCAGGGAGTTGATGTTGGGGAGGACTGTGGTGGGACAGAGTCAACCAGACGTGATGAGTAATGCGCATGGGGCAGACCTGCAGAGTGGCCTCAGGGAGAAGGAGGTGCCTGCTCCGTGTCTCACCTCCATCCCCAAATCTGGGCAAGGATGGCTTATTCCTTGAAGGATGAGGTGGAGTTGGCCTGGAGAGGCGAAAGAGCAGGATTCCAGGTAGACGTGGAAGCCAGAGAACCTGAGCAGTCAGGGCTCTGTGAGTCCCTCCCAGAAGCTCAGGCACCATTCTGGCTGCCATGGGAAGAGAAGGAGGTTCAGGTGACGCATGCATCTCATTCTCTTCTGTACTTGGATGGAGATCTGTTCATACAAACAGCTTAATTTTTAAATGTTGTCGTACGAGACCCACAGGCACGGCTTGAAAGATGATAATCCACACCCCAAAAGTGAAGGGGAGATAGGGAATGTACTTACTGTAAACGTGTAGCGGCAACTGCATCCCTTTCTCCCCATTCAGAAAGCAAAGTGATGTGAAAGTCACCCAGTCGTGTCTGACTCTTTGCAACTCCAGGGACAGTAGCCCGCCAGCCTCCTCTGTCCATGGGATTCTCCAGGCAAGAATACCGGAGTGGATTGCCACACCTTCCTCCAGGGACTCATCCCAACCTAGGGGGTGAACCTGTATCTCTTGCATTGCAGGCAGATTCTCTACCATCTGAGCCATCAGGGAAGACTGCAGTGTGAAAGCCTGGCTTCCACATTTGTCGAAGCCATGAGTTACTCCAGTGCCGAAACGTTTCTAGGGGAGAAATGTCAAGAAAGTCTCAGGTTGCCCCCATGACTCAGTACCATCACCCAGCCAGTCGGTTTCCTTCAATTCACGGATGTCAGAAAACACCAGCCTCATAAACTGTAAAATAATTGTAAAACAGTGAGTTTCTCTCTGTTGACACTGTCTGAACCAATTCGTCTTTATCTTTTCCAAGAAAGAACTGTCTGAAAACTGGCCTCAACCCTGGAAGGGTTCATTACCCCTCGAGGAGCCAACACGGAAGTGTGTCCAAACCGTAGGGAAAACGTGGTGGGGACGAGAGAGAGCAGCAGCGGGTGCAGGTTTTTTTATTTGATTCTGTTCTAACAAGATCGTCATATGGCATCTCTCACCAGGGAAATGCAATAATTTGATTCCAAAGAAACTCAGACATGAATCACAATAAAAAAGTAAACAGGCAGAATTGAACAGAAAACAGCACATTGTCAGCGGAGATGGGATGGAGGATCTCAGGAGACAGACTCAGCGGAGAGGGCAAGTTTGTTTACGTTGCTGCCAAAAAGGAGCTGGTTATTCTTCCCCCAGAGCACAGATCACTCTGTGCTAAGCCGTTGGGGAGGAACCGTGGGTCTCCCAGAAGTGGAGAAAGGAGAGGGCTGCACTCGAGGAGCACTGGAGCCCTGCGCCAGCCGCCCCTGCAGACTCCCAGGCCTTTGTCACCTGGAATGAAGATTCTCCAGCTCTGCCCCTGGCCGGGAAGCACTGCCCCAGACACGGGGGCTGCTTTTTTTTTTCAGTGTAAGCACAATGTTGTATTTGATGCCTTTTTCTGTATTTGATATGGAACCAATAGTCGTGGCATGTGGGTTTAGTTGCTCCGTGGCATGTGGGACCTTCCCGGATCTGGGATCAAACCCATGTCTCCTGCACTGACAGGTGGATTCTTCACCACTGAATCACTGGGGAAGCCCAACATCTCTTTTTGGAGCTTCCCAGTTAGTGCTAGTGGCAAAGAATCTATCTGCCAGTACAGGAGATGCAGGTTTGATCCCTGGGTCGAGAAGATCCCCTGGAGAAGGAAATGGCAACGCAATCCAGTATTCTTGCCTGGAAAAATCCATGGACAGGGGAGTCTTGTGGGCTACAGTCCATGGGGCTGCAAAAAGTCAGACATGACTGAGCACACAGGCAACGTATTTGGCAAAGAGTCACAAGCTAAGAAGAAACTGTCATTAAAAAGCCTCACTCTCCCTCTCAAATCTGGTATCTTTTCTTTCTTTTTTTTAAATTTACTTGATTCTCATGTCAAGGAAGCCAGTGAAAACTAAAAAGGGAACACCACTCCCTGAAAACCCACCTTCTCGCTTGGGAGTATGTCAATCGCTCAGTCGTGTCCGACTCTTTGTGACCCCATGGACTGTAGCCCTCCAGGCTCCTCTGTCCATGGGATTCTCCAGGCAAGGATNAAACTAAAAAGGGAACACCACTCCCTGAAAACCCACCTTCTCGCTTGGGAGTATGTCAATCGCTCAGTCGTGTCCGACTCTTTGTGACCCCATGGACTGTAGCCCTCCAGGCTCCTCTGTCCATGGGATTCTCCAGGCAAGGATACTGGAGTGGGTTGCCATTCCAGTTCTAATTCCTGTGGAGAGGCCGTGAGACAGGGAGGCCCTCAGCTGGGAAGACAGGCTGCATCCTCAGGTGGGCGCAGCGGGTCTAGCGAGGAGAGCACCCTGGGCCTGGTCCCTACCCATGGGGGACTAGTGGGCACAGTTGCAGGTGCCTCTAGAAAAGCTCGAAGAATAGTGCCCAGCGGCCCCTTTGTTGGGCTTTGAAAGCAGAGGCGGGCAGGGGGAAGGACAGCTGCCTTTTGTGTTCTCACCTGGTGGGACTGTCGCCAATGCAGCGAGTCTGTGCTTGTGTGCTGGCCAGGGTGGAGGCAGCCCCGTGCTCACCTCCAGCCCACACACTCTTCAGATGCGATTTTCAGTTCCCGTTTCATATTCTAAGGCACCAGCTGAGCCCATCAATTGCCACAATCAGTGCAGGTTATTTTCTGTCCCACAGGCTACAAAATAAACAAAACAAAACCATTGAAAGCCAAGGATGGGGAGACGGGGAGCCTTGGCGAGCGCTGCAGATACATTAAGAATCACAACAGCTGCGCCTCCAATGGCTGCTGCAGCCAAGTGAGTTCTGACATGTTTTTTTCCCTTTAATTATTATGGGGCTACTGAGCCAGGTCCATAAGAAGATAAAAACTTGCATCTCAGATTTCGAGGTTGCTTCAAGCTGTTTGGGGCAAGTCGAGTGTGTGTGTTTGCGAACACTTTCTTAGTAGGTGAAAATTTCAGCATAATTTAAATAAGAGCAGCAGTTGGTTTTTCTTCAAATACTTGGTAGATTGTTTCCCCCTAAACTACAAATATAAACGTGTTTTTATTTGTCACGGGCTCGGCTCCACTGTGTCATATTTGCTTTCAGGACCTCTGATGTGTTAGGTTAACTTTTTTAATCTGGCTTCCTCTTGCCCACGCCCCTGATAATACCATGGAATCAGGAAATGTAGTTTGCTGTTGGGGTAGTTGCTCAGTCATATCTGAGTCTTTGCGACCCCATGGAGTGTGGCCCACCAGGCTCCTCTGTCCATGGGATTCTCCAGGCAAGAATACTTGAGTGGGTTGTCATTTCCTTCTCCAGAGGATCTTCCCAAACTGGGAATCGACCCTGGCTCTCCTGCGTTGCAAGCATTATTATTTCTTCTGACCCTCCATCCTCCTGCTGATTTCAGTTCATGGTAGGAGACGGTTTCCAGCTGGTTTGAAGTAGTTCCCATCAGCTGTCTGGTTTCCGCGTTGAAACCAATGATTAGAATTGTCTTCATCTCCCTTGGGAGGGGGAGAGCACTCTCCCCACTGGTTAACATGCTTTTAGTGTCAGATGCTGTTAGATCTCAGGACCTGGCCCAGCAGGGACATCAGGAGCCTGTGTCCCAACACCTCAAGGGTACCAGGCATCAGCTGGATGCTGTCACCGCCCGCTGACCTGGCCCAGTTGCTTCAGCAGAACTGTAGTGCCCCTCACCCATCTCCACTTGTACCTCCCAGGTCCTTCCTGCCTCTCCTCCCACCGTGTCCAGCAGTAGCCCATCCTCTGTGAGCCCACTGGCTGCCCTCTTTGCTTGTCCCCTGCTTCTTGCAATAGTCCCCTAATGAGAGTCCCTTGGCCAGCAAGGAGACAAAGCCAGTCAATCCTAAAGGGAGTCAGTCCTGAATATTCATTGGAAGGACTGATGCTAAAGCTGAAGCTCCTATACTTTGGCCACCTGATGCGAAGAACTGACTCATTGAAAAAGACCTTGATATTGGGAAAGATTGAAGGCAGGAGGAGAAGGGAGCGACAGAGGATGAGATGGTTGGATGGCATCACCGACTCAATGGACATGAGTTTGAGCAACTCCAGCAGACAGTGAAGGACAGGGAAGCCTGGCATGCTGCAACCCCTGGGGTCGCAAAGAGTCAGACATGACTGAGCGACTGAACAACTCATCTCTTGACACTTGATGTCCCTGTTCATATCCACCCTCCACTCTGCAATGAGTTTACTTTGGGAAACACAGATGTTATCCCATGTGAGACTAAAACACCTGCTCTGGATTCTGTACAAAAATGGGCACCTCCTTAGCAGAGGTGCTCAGTTCGCAGGTCGTGACCCCAACCCATGCTCCAGGCTCCTCTCCCAACTGCCTGCAGCTGCTGCCTGCTGTCACCTCAGGGTCAGCAGCTCTGAAGCCCTGGCCCTCTCACCCCCTCAGCACCTCGCTGTCTCTGAGCCACACTTCACATCTTGGTTTCTGCCTGGAGGGACTCCCAGCTCCCTCTCTACCTGCCAAACCCCTTCAGACCCAGTGCAGATGGAACCTCCTCCTGACATTTTCCCCGACCTCCCAGTCAGAGACACCAGTCTGTCTAGGGTCTCATAGCTCGGCATTTGAATAACATAGTGGGTGTTGATAATACAGTGGGCAGTGTATTAACAAAATAGGGAAAGCTATGTATTAACTGATTATCCAATAGATATTTGAGAAACACTGATGGAAACAGTGAGAGACTATTTTGGGCGGGCTCCAAAATCAATGCAGATGGTGATTGCAGCCATGAAATTAAAAGATGCTTGCTCCTTGCAAGAAAAGCTATGACCAACCTAGACAGCATATTAAAAAGCAGAGACATTACTTGACCAACAAAGGTACATCTGGTCAAAGCTATGGTTTTTCCAGTAGTCATGTATGGATGTGACAGTTGGACTACAAAGAAAGCTGAGTGCTGAAGAACTGATGCTTTTGAACTGTGGTGTTGGAGAAGACTCTTGAGAGTCCCTTGGACTGCAAGGAGATCCAACCAATCCATCCTAAAGGAGATCAACCCTGAGTATTCATCGGAAGGACTGATGCTGAAGCTGAAACTCCGATACTTTGGCCACCTGATGTGAAGAATGGACTCATTTGAAAAGACCCTGATGCTGGCAAAGATTGAAGGCGGGAGGAGAAGGGGACAACAGAGGGTGAAATGGTTGGATGGCATCACCAACTCAATGCACGTGAGTTTCAGTAGGCTCTGGGAGTTGGTGATGGACAGAGAAGCCTGGCGTGCTGTAGTCCATGGGGTTGCAAAGAGTCAGACACGGCTGAGCAACTGAACTAAACTGATAAATATGTTCCTTTACATTTGTTGAATCGATTTCTGTGTATTTCAACATATACACTCCTAGAAGGGGACATGAAATTAAAGATGGATGGAACTATTAAAAATATATGCTCAGAATGGTACACATCATCACATAGAATCAAGCGGGTTAGCATCATTCAACCAGGAAAAAACTCTGCTGGGTGACTTGAACCTTATCAATACTGATGGCTTAAAAATGGGAAGAGGAATGGCATGGTTCCATCTGATGGTTTAAACCACATGTTTTAAAAGTGGGAGTATTTTTATTCCGTATATGCTTTCATGCTTTTTTGGTCCTTAATAGAAATAATGTAGAGTTATCTAGTGACTTCAGTACATTTCAAAACATTACTATTGCAAGAGAGAAACTGTGTATTATCATAGACTGTATATATCACAGATTCAGAGTTCAGAAAGGCAATTTGTGTTACCATGGGCTTATGAAGGCTTCCAGGGGTGGACTTTTCATGAGATTTCCCGTGGTTCCTAGAATGTTAATGAAGATGTTGATGGTGCCTACCTTGGTCTAACACCTTATGTGAACTCACTCTGCAAAGACACACACACACAGGTAAACAGGGAGAAAGATGTATCTTTCTAATCACAATGCTATTAAGTCATTATCACACCCATTTTAGAGATGAGGGAGTGACTCAGAACAAAGTCTCTTGCCCAAGATTATCCCGCTCTGGAGTGGGGGGATTTCCCCTAGACTCTGTTGGCTCCCTGCTGTTTCCCCTGCACCACCAGCTTCCTCCTGCAACACCACAAAATTCAGCCCTACAGAAGGCAACCTTGTGTTTTATTGATTCGACTTGTGATTTCATGGCAAGAGCGTTGTCCTCCTCTGAACAGTTCTTTGTGCTTTGAAATGCTCTGTCCTTTGGCAGAGGATCCAACCAGCCCCAGGGGCTCTGCTGACAGCGCCAGCTCTGGTTCGTTTCAGAATCTCCACATCAGCAGATGCTGCCTGTTAACCTCTCTTAGTGTCTCCACTCCGAGAGCACGGTCACTCTGACATCGCTCCTCTCCTGCTCTAGCTTTTCTTTGTAACAAAATGCACAGAAATTATCCTGTACAATATCAGCCACCTGGCTCATCAGAGACCCACCAGGACCAGGTGTAAGCTCACATTGAGCTGCCACTCTTGATAGGCTTGGATACCACACCCTGCCTCCCTGGATTGTTGCATGACCGCCAGCCAGCCCAGGAGACGGAGGGAGAAGAGGAAGTGTAGACACGAACTATGCATAATTTTCTCAGAGATCCTCTCTGAAGAGGTTCTGGACATGGTGGACTCTTTTTCCAATGAGGTTATACAATACAGCAGTGACCACCTTGTGAACTGGATCTCTGACTGCCAGGCAGAGATAACACCTCTCATCTTTGACTAAATGCTGCCAAAAATAACGAGTAGAAAAGGCAATTACTTTTTTTCAGAGTAGTTCTGGGAAATACAAAGGACAGTGGATTGGCAATGAGGAAACTGGGTCCCACGTCTTCAACCTTGCATGTCACTGAAGAGTCCCTGGGAGACCCTGACCTGGGCCCTTGAGCGAATCATCTTCACTGAAGCAGCTGGATCGGTTCTGAACACCATGTGTCCTCTAGTCTCTGCAGACCACGTGGTCACTAGAGTCTCTGTAGCATTAGTCGAGCTGTTGCCTTGGTGATGCTGGACTCCCAGCTTAGTAGACGTACCTCCATAAACGGGATGTTTTTGGCTGATGTATCTCCATCTCCATGGACGGGATGGCCTCCAGTGGGCAGCCCTGACCAGCTGTCACTGGTGTGAAGAGGGCCATCGCCTGGGACCCATGGACACTTCTCCGGCCCCCTCTTTCCAGTTTTGAGTTTATTCAGCATTTCTAAATGAGGGCTTCCTTGCTTTTCCTCTTCTCTCATCCCCATCTCCTACTCCCACTGCTAACCCCCACCCCATCTCCCTGGGAATGCCAGGTGGAGAGGATGCGGTAGTGATATCAGACATTTCTGTATCAAGTTCTCACCATGCCTATAAAATGTCTATGATCAGAGTTCCACTCCACCTCTAACTCCCACTGTCCCCTGAGTAATAAAGAAATATATGAATTAGATGTTTGGAATTCATTTATTTTGCACTTTATGTCATGTAAATCCACATTCAGTTCAGTTCAGTTCAGTTCAGTTGCTCAGTCGTGTCTGACTCTTTGCATTATTGTTACATTTATTATTCAGACCAAAATAATATTGAATCAGAGGCTGTAGCTTTTTGGACCTGTCCTTCCTCTGAAAACAAAGAGAACCTGCTGGCTTTTCTAACTTCTGTTGCATCTTCTGAACAAAGGTTTATGTCCACGATGGTCTTCACCTATTATTCAGCATCTTAGAAAATTTTTCAACACCTCTTCACTCCCTTTATCTTCTATTGTTGCCCTTTAGGGGCACGCAGAAAACCTTTTATCTGTTTACTTCAGGGAAATTATACAAGAGATACTGAATAATTATAATTCATTCAGTGTTAATTAAAATGTACAGCATATGTTTTTATATGTATTGTATTTATGCTCTTTAGGTAATTATGCATTTGTGTTCCTTGCCAATTTTATGGCCAAAATATTTTACTTGGCTGATTACTAAGTGTATTTTAAGCTTACTTCTTGAAACATGAAGAGAATATACTACAAATCCAATTAACATAATTTATCTGCCTAAAGAGAATGCTTTCTTTTATTTTTTTCTCTTTTTTGATGATGAAGAACACTTGTAAGGAGGCAGAGTAACAAAATATACTTTTATAGGTTTCTGAGTCCCAGTTTTATCATTGTTTTCCTCATTAAAAAAAACACATAATTTTTGAAAGAAATTTGGAAATTTTAAGAAAAGTGTAAAGAGAAAAAGACAATAAAAGCCACCCATAAACCTACTCTCAGTTTTCAGTAGGTTTCCATCCAATATGTTAATGCACTAGAATCTTTATATAAATAGTGTCATATCTTGTCTTTGCTATGAACACTGCTATGGATAATTCTTTGGATTTACCTCCACTATTTTTTACAGATAGACTTCAAAGGTGGAATTAATGGTTCAAAGTATGTAAAATGCTTATGATTCTTTATGCATATTGAAAACCTGGTTTCCAGAAACACTGAACCAATTCACACTCGTAAACAGTCTCCACGAAAATGCTAACCTCAAACACACCAGCTCTCAAATAAGTTTTAGTCTTTTTTTTTTAAATCATCTTTGCCAGTTTGATAGGTGGAAAAAGAATATTTCATTATTGTTCCATTTGAAGATGGACATGTCTTATATGTTCACCAATCAGGTGAAAATGTTCTTTTGTTAACTGTTCATATACTGTGCCTCTATTTTTTTACTTGAGTGTTAATATCTACTACTAACTTGTACAACCTCTTCCGTGGCTGCCTTGTTATTCTCAAGAATGGATTGGTCATCCTTAAGCCTTGTGTTCCATCATTTAGAGTCACCTTGTCCATGAAAAATGTAGACATTTTATACAGTCAGCTTCCTAAAAAACTCTGTGTAATGTTATTTGGAACTGCATGTATAAAAGCTTGAGGAAACTGACTTCTTGGCAATACTGGATCTTCATCTCTCAGTATGGTTTATGCCTTGATGTATTTGGGTCTTCTTTTATATTTTTCAGCAGAGTTTCAAAATGTTCTTCGTAAAATCTCATATACCTTTTATTTATGTGTCCTTTTTTGTTTTGGTAGTTTTGTTTTTTAATTGCAAGTAGATAATAGTCTGTGTATAGATATATAGAGATATGGGTATGTTAGTATATGTGTGTTTAATATATACACACACAAGCACACACACGTGCTATCCCCTTAGTACATTGCTCCTTTGTCCAGAAACATTTCTCATCAATGTGGATCTCAATCGTTTCTCTGTAGATTACTCTGGAGTTTTTCATGGAGAAACCAGGTCAGCTTTCATTACTGACACTTTTCTTTATTCTTCGTCCTTATACATTTTATTTATTTATTTTTCTTATTTATAAAGCTGACCAGAATCTCCAACACAAGATTGAATGAAACTTAGGTTGGCAGGCATTCTTGTCTTGGTCCTGATTTTCAGAGAAAAGGCTTTTAATGATTAACAACTAGTTATAATTAGTTTGAGGCTATTCCCTTCCATTTGTGATTTATTAAAATTGTTTACTCCATTGGATAAATATTGAATTTGATAGAATGCTTTTTTTAGCATTTATTGTTATATGAAATGATTCTTTTATTCCTCTTTCTTAGTATGTTAGTGTGGCAGGTTAATTAATATAATCATCATTCTAATATTGAACCAACCCTTCTTTCTTAGGATAGCCTTACTTAGTCATGGTATGTTTTAAATATTGCTGAAAGCTGTTCATTAATGATTTTTGTGTCTTTGTCTGTGAGTGACTAGTCTCTTAATGATCCTTCTTATATTTCTATTTTCTCATGTTAAGAATGAGCAAGGTATCTGCTTTTAAAATGAGTTAGGTAGCATTCTGTATTCTTTCTATTCTCTTCAAAGAGTTCATGTAAGTTTCAGATTATCTTTAGAACTCACCTACAGGACGGGCTAGGTCTGGCATTTTCCTCCTGGTAAAATTTTCAGTTACTAATTTTTTAATAGTTATAATACTATTCTGGATTTGTAGTTTTTCTTAAGTTAATTTTATAGTAACTATCTTTCATAAGAATTGTGCATTTTGTCTAATTCTTTTACTCAGTGGTACACGTTTGTTTATATTTTCTTATTGTTAACTTATCTGTGCTTGTGTTCCTTTTTTCCTTTATTATCATTAATAGTGTTTATTTGTGCCTTTTCTCTTTCTTCTTTCTTAACTTTACTTGCCAGCATTTTGTTGGTTTTATTAGTTTTTTCAAAGAAACAACCTCTGGCCTTATTGATCTTTCATATGGCATTATTTTAATTTCTGCTATTCCTGATCTTTACTCATTTCCTTCTACTTTTTTTTTTTTGAGTTTATGCTGTTCTTATTTTCAAACAGGATGCTGAATGCATTAATTTTCAGTCTTTTCCAGGAGAAGCATTTAGTTAAAACTATTAATTTGCCCTCTATGTAACAGTCAAGTATCATTATCATTAAGTATTTTTAAATTTTTATCACAATTACTTCCTTGACCCATGCATTATTTAGAGCATATGAGTGCTTGAATGTGTGTGCTTTAGTGCTCAGGGCATGCGAGATTTTTGGTCTGTCTTTTTATTAACGATTTCTAACTTAAATGTATGATGATTAGAGAAGATTCTTTGGGATTTTTGGACATTATTTAGAGGAATCTGTGAACATTAAACTTCCTTGTAGTCAATTTTAAAAAAATATTTTATGTATTCTTAACAACCATCTTGGGGGGAAGGCAATGGCACCCCACCCCAGTACTCTTGCCTGGAAAATCCCACGGACGGAGGAGCCCGGTGGGCTGCAGTCCATGGGGTCACACAGAGTCGGACACGACTGAGTGACTTCCCTTTCACTTTTCACTTTCATGCATTGGAGAAGGAAATGGCAACCCACTCCAGTGTTCTTGCCTGGAGAATCCCAGGGATGGGGGAGCCTGGCGGGCTGCCGTCTATGGGGTCGCACAGAGTTGGACACGACTGAAGCGACTTAGCAGCAGCAGCAGCAACCATCTTGAGTGCCAAGTTCTCTATATTCTTTAGATCAACTTTTTAAAAAACTTGCTGTTCAAATTTTCTGTATACTTGCTAGCTTTTTGTCTGTTTAATCTGTTACTGAAAGAGGTTCAGTTCAGTTACTCAATCGTGTCTGACTCTTTGTGACCCCATGGACTACAGCACACCAGGCTTCCCTGTCCATCACCAACTTCCGGAGCTTGCTCAAACTCAGGTTCATCTAGTTGGTGATGCCATCCAACCATCTCATTCTCTGTTGTCCCCTTCTTCTCCTGCCTTCAATCTTTCCCAGCATCAGGGTCTTTTCCAATGAATCATTTCTTCACATCAGGTGGCCAAAGTATTGGAGCTTCAGCTTGAGCATCCGTCCTTCCAATGAATATTCAGGACTGATTTCCTTTACAGTTGACTGGTTTGATCTCTTTGCAGTCTAAGCATCCGTCCTTCCAGTGAATATTCAGGACTGATTTCCTTTACAATTGACTGGTTTGATCTCTTTGCAGTCCACTGGTTTGATCTCTTTGCAGTCCAAGGGACTCTCAAGAGTCTTCTCCAACACCATAGTTCAAAAGCATCAGTTCTTTGGCACTCAACTTTCTTTATGGTCCAACTCTCGCATCCATACATGATGACTGGAAAAACCATAGCCTTGACTAGACAGACCTTTGCAATAAAGTAGTATCTCTAATTTTTAATATGCTATCTAGGAGCTTTTCTTCCAAGGAGCAAGTGTCTTTTAATTTCACGGCTGCAGTCACCAACTGCAGTGATTTTGGAGCCCCCAAAAATAAAGCCTGTCACTGTTTCCATTTTTTCCCCATCTATTTGCCTTGAAGTGATGGGACCAGATGCTGTGATCTTCGTTTTTTGAATGTTGAGTTTTAAGCCATCTTTTTCACTCTTCCCTTTCACTTTCATCTCGATACTCTTTAGTTCCTCTTTGGTTTCTGCCATAAGGGTGGTATCATCTGCATATCTCAGGTTATTAGTATTTCTCCCAGCAGTCTTGATTCCAGCTTGTGCTTCCTCCAGCCCAGCATTTCGCATGATGTACTCTGCATAGAAGTTAAATAAGTAGGGTGACAATATGCATCCTTGATGTACTCCTTTCCTAATTTTGAACCAGTCTGTTGTTCCATGTCCAGTTCTAACTGCCGCTTTCTGACCTGCATACAGATTTCTCAGGAGGCAGGTAAGGTGGTCTGGTATTTCCATCTCTTGAAGAATTTTCCACAATTTGTTGTGATCTGCACAGTCAAAGACTTTGGTGTAGTCAATAGAAAGAGGGTAAAAGAAGTCATATATTTTGAATCTAAGTTATTAGGTAAATATAAGTTTAGAATTATCTCCCTCAAGTAAATTGACCATTTCCTCATTAGGCAGTAATATCATTATTGTTCATTTATTTTGTCTAATTTCAATATAACTATGCCAGTTACTTTCTAATTAGTATTTTCCTGAATATATATTTTAAATCTCTATATTTTAATTGTGTCTGTTATAAATAGCATATTGTTGTCATTTTCAGTCACTAAGTTGTATCTGACTCTTTGCAACCCTTTGCAAAAATAGCATGTAGCTGGATTTTATTATTTCAATTTTTACTTTTAAAAGTCTTATAGCTTTTACCTTTAAAATCTACTAATTTGCCACTTGGTACATTTTTTTTCTTTTTTTTTTTTTTTTTTTTTTTC
>SJYX01003824.1:10991-25125 GCA_006410675.1 Oreotragus oreotragus
CGGCTATTTGGTGGGAGCGGTAGGAAAGACTCCGCGGGGACCTGAGGCCTGGTTGTCATAACAACTCCGCAGGCGCCCCCAGAGGGAGGCTCTTTGAAGCTTATTTTTAGCGCCCCAGTCTCCTTA
The DNA here is from genome assembly GCA_006410675.1 of Oreotragus oreotragus. Classification (NCBI taxonomy): domain Eukaryota; kingdom Metazoa; phylum Chordata; class Mammalia; order Artiodactyla; family Bovidae; genus Oreotragus; species Oreotragus oreotragus. Next base: position 11,118 of record SJYX01003824.1, read on the forward strand.
ACAACTAGCTGGCTGGAAACCAAGGAGCACCTGGGCGTCCTGGAGACGGGGCGGGCCTCTTCCGGCCTCTGATTGGCCCCGGGCGCGAGCAGGAGCCAGGCCCCGCCCTCCACAGAACAGCCTGAGCCCTCGCGGCGGGGCCTGGGCTCCCCGGAGCAGAGGCGCGGTAGGGAGAGGGGGACGCAGACCTGGGGGCCACCATCCCTCCCCTCATCTCTGCTTCATCCTCACCCTCACGTGGCCCTGCCGGCCAGGAGAAACCTAGGGGGCGAATCGCAGCCCCCGCTCTCCAGGAGCCCACTTACACCCACTTACACCCGCATCCACACTCTGCTTCCAAGAAAGTCAGCACCTCTCTGGGACCGGCGGTGCATTGATGGGGTCCCTGGTTCCAGCATTATTAAGAATTTCTAGGTGGTGACCGCTCAGGACTTGTGTATCTGCTCCTCTGTTTTCTCTAACAACCAGGCAACACGCCTCACACACATGCTTGTGTAGAGACGACAGACAGACACACACACCCTGTGCCAGGGACACGCCTTTCTTCCTGGAGGATGGACAGGGAGGGTACAAAGGCGGTGTCTTGGGGAGCCCAAGTTAAAGGATTCCGGGGATCGGAGGGAAGGGGCCTGGCCTCAAACTCAGGCTCGGAGCCCGGACCAGCTCCTGTGGCCCTTGGGTTCTTTGCTCTGAAATGGAGGTGCGGCAGCCCCCAGCATGGGGTCAGAAGGGGGCTGCATGGGCCCCTTGCTTCCACAGTGCTGACCGTGGGGCAGCGTCTACCTGAGAGCTGGTGTAAAGCCTTTAGCCTGGGGTCCGTCAAGGGCCAGCAAGCACAGGCTACCTAATTCAGACCGTTCTATTCCTGAGGATCCCAGGTTGGGGGGGACTCACAAGTCGGGCAGCCTGTTGCCAGCAGTGGTGGCAACCCCCCAGCCCTCTGGGCTCAGCAAAACGGAGCCTCTGTGTCCTTTGCGGTAGGTCTGCTGGGCCTCTGGGGTCTGGTGCCACAGCCAGACGAAATCTGTGCCTCTGGTGGCTTTCCAGCCTGGCTTCCTGGGTCCCCCCTGAGCCAGCTCTGTGGGCTGAGCCCCGCCCAGAGTGGGCTGGCCCTGGGAGCTCCCGCCAGCCCGGGGACTCGAGGGTCCCTGGAACCTCGGGTGGAGGGCCCGGAGCTCTCCGGTGCCCTGTGTTCTCGTGGTGGTCCTGGAAGCCTCCCGGACCGAGGGGGCCTCAGTCTCCAGCCTCTCTTCATGCTTTATTGTTGCAGACCCTTTGGTTTGACCTTCAGCAGCATCTCTCGGACGAAGAAGGCACCAACATGGTGAGGACCCCTCCCTGTGGCCCTGTCCCCTTCTGGACTCAAGATGCAGGTGGCTCAGTGTCCCTGACACCCCCACCCCCAACCCAGGGCCAGCACAGGGGGATGTGCAGCCCCGGCAAGTGGCCTCCATCCCCTCTGGGGGTGTTCTCTAGCCTGGAGCAGCGTGATCAGCAGACACTGATCCAATCAGAATCAGTTCTGCAGACCGTTCATTCTGTTGTGTCTTGGCCCCAGTGCCTTGCAGTCTTTCTCGAGCCTCCCTCAACCCCCTTGTCTGTTCAGCATTTGTGTGGGACTGCTGCTTTTAGTTCATTTTTTGCCAGTTTTCATGAGCAAAGATGACGAGTGTGTGTAGTAGGGTTGGGGGGGTCAAGTTTATTCTGACCAAGGTGTCCTGTCCCAGGGAGGCTGCTGGGTCCTGGGCTGTGCCCCCCGGGGCCGGGTGGGGTCCTGGGTGAGGGGGTGGCTCACGGGTCCTGCGGCCCGCAGCACCTGCAGCTGGTCCGGCAGGAGATGGCCGTGTGCCCTGAGCAGCTGGGCGACTTCCTGGACTCTCTGCGCCAATACGTGCGGGGTACCGCTGGGACCAGGAACTGCTTCCAGTGAGTAAGCCGCGGGCCGGGGGCCTGGCCTGGGGATGGAGGCCCAGGGCTCACCAGCTTTGTCCCTGAGAGCACCCCGGACGCCAGCGAGGCACCTCGCGGGGTGGTTACAGGAGCTGGGGCAAGTCCTTGCTCTGGCTGTTCCTTGCTGTGCAAATCTCGCAAGTGACTTCGTCTCCCTGACCTCAGCTTGCTCATCTGTAAAGGGGGACCACTAACTGGGTGGTTGGAGGCCTCAGTGGCGCGATGCACCATGGGGGGCATCAGGCGGAGCCTGGCCCCAGTGCCCGCTGTGTTAACTGCCCTGCTCGCTGTCTTGCTGTCGTGGCTGCTCCTCAGGGCCCCCTGCCCGCGGTCTCTGCTGCCAAGGCCTGCATCCAGCTGGGGGTGTCCCCGAGGGCTGTTGGCACAAGCTGCCAGGCTCCCTCCTCTCCCGGTGGTGGCCCACTGGCAGACAGTAGCTGTGGGCTCCATGCCTGTTCCCCATCTCCATTCTACACTCTCCCCCAGCTGATTTCTCTCCTTCCCAAGCACATATGCCTCCACCTGCTTCCTGGTGAAGTGGGGGGCGGGGGCCAGGCCTGGGGGTGCAGTGTGACTCAGGCTGCTGCTGTTGCTGAGTGCTAATTCCCAGCGGCAGGAGCGGGCCAGATGATTCCGGTTGGCTGCAGAGGCCAGGAACGGGGTGGGGGTCTTTAGGAAGGGGCTGCTGGGTGCTGAGGCCTGAATGATGATGCCCTACCCACCCAGACCCAGGGTGGCAGCAAGGGGAGCGTGTCTAGGAACACACGACAGAGTGCAGCTCCATGGGGTGACCCGGAGGTGGTGGGTGAATAGGGGGGCGGGGGGCAGATAGGCAGGCCCTGCTCGTTCCAGCTATCAGGTACCACGAGGGAGATGCTAAGGCCGGAGCGGGGCCCAGTCCTGCCTCCTCCCTTGTATATGGACGCGTGGCAGCTGGACGGACGTGCAACTGGGTAGCTAGGGAGAGGGAGGGGTCTGGCCTTTGGCACATTGTGGGCAGAGCTGGGATCTGTTTAGGAGTGGGGCTGACCAGACCAGCCCAAGGTCAGGATGGGAGGCGGGCTGTAGAAAGAGGAGGCCAGGTGGAGTCTGAGATTCTTTGGCTTCAGAAACTCGCTGGGGGCGAGGGGGGGCGGGGCGCTGGGGACGCTGGCTGAGCTGGAGACCTCGCAGAGTATCAGGTGAGTGGGCGGGGGCTCACACAGGCCTTTGGGCCACATCACACTCTTGATGCCATTACATTCAAGGTGCCGACATACAAGCTGGGTGACCCTGGGGGTGGTGGGCGTCCAGGTGTCACCCAGGGCCACCAGAGCCGTGCGCTCATCACGGGAGAAAGCGTGGAAGGAGAAGGGCGCCCACAGCTGGGCAGGCAGGCTGGAGACAGCACACAGTAGGGCGTCCTGTTTGCTGCATGACTCTGTGTCCTCCGTGCACCCCAAGCCGGCCTGCTGTGTCCTCCCAGCCAGAGGCCTCGCCCCGCGCCCCTTAAACCAGTGTCAGCCAAGCAAACACAAGCACTGTAATTGCTTTTCTCTGTGCTGGAATTACCAAATGGAGACGAAGCCCATCCCTTGGTGACCTCTGTCCACAGCAGGGCAGTCTATAAGGAGCGAGGCCACCTCTGGGCGGGGCCAGGGTCCCCCTAATGACCAGGTGGCACGCAGGCCTGAGCCCATCCCATCATCGAGACAGGAGCTGCAGCTGGCGGGTAACTTCAGGCTGGAGGTAATGAAGTAATGATGCGATTAGCAGCCCTGTCTCCATCCTGAGTGGCAGAACCTGGAGCTGCTGTGATTATACAGCAGATGCCGCAAGCGAAGGGCATCCCTTCTCCAAGGGATGCTGGGGGCTCTGTGCTGCTGAGTGTGTGGGAAAGAGGAGCAGGGAGGGCTGCCCAGAGGCCAGAGGGGGCGGCGCTGTGATCTCAGAGGCCGGGCCTCCCTCTCTTCCCCCACCCTGCCCTGGTTGGCCACCTTCTTAGAGGCCACCCCCAACCCGCCCCCACCGTTGCTCTAGCCCCCAGCCTGGGTCTGTCCGTCTGTTTGGAACAAGGTGAGTGTCCTGTGTCTCAGACGGGGAAGGCAGGAGTGGCCTGGGACTCCGGCCAGGCCTGTTTCTAAGGATTAAATGAGACAACGATTACAGAGGACAGCTTGGAAGATGCTTTTATTTTTAAAGGTAGGTTTTTAAGCTAGAAGTTAGGAGAGTGGTGTGCTAGAAGCCAAAATATTTCAAAAAGGAGCGAGTGTTTAATGGTATGGAATGTTGCTTATATATACACCTGGATAAAAGGAGGTTTAGCTGCTTTGAAGTAAATCTGATAGTTTCCCCTATGGGTAACCTTTATCATTTAGAGAATCTTAAGTTTGTACTCCAGATAACTTGCCATATTGTTTTTCACAGCATGTTATTTTGCTCCTTAAGATCATGTAGAACTTGAAATCGTGAGAAGGGGTTTGATTTGACCCTATGAAATTTATCCCATAACAATGCCACATCATGGAAGAAACTTTTCTAAACTTATGTTTCAGGAAAAAAAGTTTTTCTCTTTTTTTCTTGATGATTCCCTGGGTACCTTTTTGACCATATTCTTCTCTTTATCAATTATTTAACCCACTTAAAATTAGAATATAGCTATGAAAATATGGCTGATGTAGTTATTTGAAAAGCCTTTTTTGAAGAATCTTCATGGCAAAGAGAAACAAGATTTAAATATTTTGCCTTCATGCAAAACATGTCTAGAAAAGAAATAGAAATTTTCCCAGTTGTACAAAAAAACTTTGCCCAGTATTTGTATAAAATTGTTGATGTTATGAATAATGACTTAATAGTCAATAACTTTGCTATCAGATTTTTAAAATCATAACTTCATCTGATCTTGGAGATAATCTGGAAAGAAAACAAAATCAGTAAGTTTATAATGTCTCACATAACTTTTATTAACATAGTAGAAATTCTTTTTATATCAGATTTTAATCACAGAATGGTTACTAGAGAGAAGGAAAGTTTTTCTCTAAACTGGTATGTTTTCAAGGTCTTTTCACTTTAGGTTTTTTTTAATCTATAGAGAGCCTCTATTTGTCATGTATTAACAATCTGTTTCTAATAAAGATGGATGTTACAGATTGGAAAAAAAAAGGTAGGGTTTTTTTTTTTTTAATGAATAAAAAGGCCTTTTAAAAAACGGCATTTCATTAGAATTCATTCAACAGCCATGCGCTGGGCACTGTACGGGCCAGGCCTCGCTCTAGACAGCAGAGCTGTACATGCAGCTGTCAGACCAGGTGGCGGTCCTGGGGGTTCTGATCAGAAAGGCTTGTGTTCCAAGAGAACCCCGTCCTGGACCACAGCTTTTGGGAACCTGTTTCCTGGCCCTGGGCGCCCGGTCTGGGCTTGTTTGTGGGGAGGGCAGGGCAGTGGTGGGGATGGGCCTGTGGGGCCCTGTCTGCACCCTGGGAGCGGCAGCCTGGTGTGGCCACTGACTCCAGCCTTTCCTCTCGCAGCATTGCCGCCGTGAGGCTGGCGGACGGCGTCACCTTCGTGGTCTATGAGTTCTGGGAGACGGAGGAGGCGTGGAAGAGGTAGGCTTGGCACACACGCTCTCTGGCTTCCAGCCCGCGGGGGTGGGTGAGGAGTTGGGGTCCCAGCAGGATCCACCATGCAGGAGGCTGGTCCTGCACCCCTTCACCTGGGCTCTGATTCCGGGTTCCTCACCAGCCCTGGGAGCTGAGGCCAAGCGTGCTCCTGTTTAGAAACTGCTGCCCAAGGATAAAAATCCAGAAAGAAAGTTCTCTTGTTGAAGTCTCCTCACGGGGAGGTGAGAACCAGGCTGTTCTACCCTTGGGGCCCCAGCAGTCATGCCGGGCCCTCTTACCTTCCCATGAAGTCCCTGAGCTTGGCTGACTAGTCAGAGCCCCCAGCCCAGGGTCAGACTCAGACCCCACTCCAACCCCCAGGAGCTCACTGGCGTCCCCTGGGTTGCAGGCACCTACAGAGCCCTGTGTGCAAGGCGTTCCGGCATGTCAAGGTGGACATGCTGAGCCAGCCTGAGGCCTTCTCCCGGATCTCCGTGCCAGGTACTGGGGTGGAGGTCTGGAGCAGCCACGGGGGCAGGGGGGACACCTCAGGCCTGGCAGAATCAGCGGCACCAAGACCCAGATGTCCACAGACTCTCCGTTCTCTTGCTGGTGTTCTTTCGCCCACTCGTGTCTGACTCTTTGTGACCTCATGGACTGTAGCCCACCAGGCTCCTCTGTCCACCAGATTTCCCAGGCGGGAATACCAGAGTCGGTTGCCATCTCCTTCTCCAGGGGATCTTCTTGACCCAGGGATTGAACCTGAGTCTCCTGCTTTAGCCGGCGGGTTCCTTACCACTGAGCCACCCAGGAAGCCTTCTGTTCCCTTAGCTGCTAGGAAGTGTAGTCCATGAGTGAATGCTCAATAGAGAGGGGCCTCGAGGCAGGAAGGCTGGGGCCCTGGGCGCCAGGTGGCTGGGAGGCGGCCCCGAGCCCAGCGTGTGGCAGGCTGGACTTCTACAGATTTGAGAACACCTGATACTCATTGCCATAACTCTAAAAAGGACTAACATTGAAACAGTACTTAGAATACAAAAAAGTCACAGATGCAGATGTGTGTGTATATTACACAGTTTATAATTATTATATCTACATATGTAGCCACCAAGAACTATGGTTCCTATAAAATACTAACTGCCAAATGCTAGCATATAAAATCTTGGGCAAACTCCAGGAGATGGTGAGGGACAGGGAAGCCTAGTGCAGTCCATGGAGTCGCCAGGAGTCAGACACGACTTGGTGAGTGAATGATAGGTATATAAAATGTAAAGTTCTGACACTGTGCACTCTTCGGAAATCTAACAAAATCCGAAACCATTTTTGTACCTGTGGAAAGTCAAACATGCAAAATAGCTATGGCCCCTGTTTCATGTGAAGCCACCCTTGACTGGATGGCGCAGCTGGTGAACGAGGGCCTGCCTGGCACAGGTAAGACAGTTGTCCCGGCTCTGGGAGAGGGCAGATGTGAACACCCCCTTCTACAGAATTTAACCCCCATTTCTTCCCCAGCACCACCTTCCCTCCCCCAGGGGTTTCACAGGACTCCAGGGCCGAGAAATCATCTAATGCTCTAACTGGCAGGATAAGTTTCCCCCTCACTCCCTCGATGGTGGGCTACAGGCGAATTTTAAAGCACCCATCAGCTAAACAGGGCCACTGGTCACCCACCTGCGAGGCTGCGGTGCACACCTGCCTCCTGGGCTGGCGGCTCTAAATGGTACTCCAGTTTTTGAATGGAGCCCAATGTAGGTGTTAGCTCCAGGAAATACTGAGCTACTGGAGCAGCAGGTACAAAATGACAGACCCAAGAGCAATTTTATTTACAGATACTTTCCCCTTCACGACTCCTTTAACCAGACGTCAGTTATTCTGTCAGTGAATCAGGGGCTCCTCTGTTAAGTCAGCTTTACCAGGCCACAGCGGGAAGACAAGTTCACGTCCTGGCAAGTTCACATTTACTGTTTCAAATGGGCATATGGGCAATGTAAAGGCAAGTCTGCTCCTCGGACGTGTGATTCGCCACCGGGGCAGGAGGGACTGCAGGCGTTGCTCTTCTGCCCTGAGCAGAGGCAGGACCTGCTTCTTGCCCCCCTGACCCCCGCTATAAACCCATCTCTGTTCTCCAGCTGCTTGGTGCACCCTGGGCCGTGACTGACCGCCTCCCCGAGGTCCCACAGATGAGTCTGCCGCCCTGCTCCCTCTGACGAAGGATGTCCACTCTTCTCTAGAAACTTTGGTATACTAGCTGTCTTTTCAGTATACTTCCAAATAAGAGTGTCTTCCCACTGTTCAAAGTGAAGGCGCACCCCTCCCCTGACACCCACTGCCCCACCCTTGGCGGCAGAGCAGCGTCTGAGCTGCCGGGGCCCTGCTGACGCTGGAGGGCGGTGGTGATGGAGGCGGCCCCCGCCCCCGCCCCCGCCAGCAGACGGCCACGCATGACCAGTCCCCGTCTGCCTCCCCCTCACTCTGCCTGGTTGCCACTCCTCCACATGGTAGGGGGCCGAGACCCTGTAGTGCCCACCCTAGGCTGGGGCTGAGCCCACAGGCAGCAGTAGACCCCACGTAGCAGTGCCCTGCTGGGCAAACAGCCGCCCAGGACAAGCACCAAATAAACTCCCGTTGGGGATAGCTCTGTGTGTGTGTGTGCCATTTTCTGTGACAGCTGGGGAGGGAAACCACTTTATTAGCCATGACACCTGAGCCCACCTTGTGTCAGGGTGGACATTCCAGGTTCCTAGAGGCCATCACCGCCAAGGGCAGAGGCCAGACCTGACTGGACACAGTCTCACTGCACACTATCAGCTTGGTGTTCCGGCCAGACAGAAGGCCAGGCCCCAGACTTCATTCAAACCCGACTCTGGACGCTCTGTGACTTCCCTCTGTCTCCCTGCCCGAGTTGCAGGAGAGCAACAGGACCCAGAAGTCTCAGAGGTCAAGAAAGGAGAGGGCCCTGCGTGCCTTTCCTAGAGGAGGAGGCAGAACTGCCAGGCATGAGGACGGGGGAGCTGGGCCACGGCCCCCTCACGGCAGGACCGGGTCTGGTCTCTGCAGCCCCGGCTGGGACCGGTGCTGTCACTAAAGCCGCCACTGCCGGGCGGGGCTCTGCCTCCTCGGGCAGCTGGGGAGCCATGAAGCCGCGGGTCCCCCTTGCACGGCCTCCCAGGGCTTGATGCCAGCGCCTCACGCAAAACCAGTGCTAGCACGGGGCCTTGACAGAAGGGTGAAATGCAGACTCAAATCCTAGCTGCATGCCTGCAGCCAGCCTCCCTCAGCCTCTCTTTTCTTACCTGGGAAGTGGAGGGAGACCCCTCCTCTGGAGACCAGGAGCTGCCTGGCTCGCACCAAGGCTGCTGCGGGGGATCCCCGTAAGAGCCCCCCGCCCCCCACACTCACACCCACACACACACCTGCCCGGTGCCCGGAGCGCTCCGAGCTGCTCTGCTGTTTCAGCAACAGTATCCTCGGGGGTTGGGGCTCTTGGAGGCACAGCTGAGGAGCCCCTGTCTCCTGGGCCCGCCCCTGTCTGAGCCCCCCCGTCACACAGATCTGCGCTGACTGCGGCCACGGGCACCTGGGGCCGCCGCAGGTTCCGCACGGAAAGAGCAAGCTCCGGAGAGAGCAGACACCCGCCCACCCGAAAAGGCGTGAGAGCCTCCACTCCGCCCTTTGGGGCCGGGCACCCTCACTGCCTCCTGTGGCATCCTGGGATGGGCAAGCGGGGAACCCAAGACCCCGACAGGCAGGCAGCAAACCCGGAGCGCCCAGGGCCGCCGCCGCCTGTGCCCCGCCCTGCCCCCTGACCACCTCGCACCCAGTGTAGGCAGGCGGGGAGCAACGGCCCCGAATTAACACAGGTCCCCCCAACAGCTGGACACGGAGTTGCCACATGATCCCAGAGCTCCACCCGGGGGTGTAGAACCGACACAGTGAAGCAGGGTCCCGTGCCCATGTGTTCACACGTGAGCCAGAAGGCGGAACACACAAGTGTGCGTAGTGGGTGAGCGGACTCCCGAGCGCGGCCTATCTGTGCGGTGGACTGCGGATCAGCCGTAGGGCGGGACGACGTCCTGGCCCTGTCTGCGGCACGGTGCCCTCACGGGCACAGGCAGCCACGTCAGTACAACCCCATTCGCACGGGGCGTCTGGAAGTTAAACCCCTAGAAATGGAAAGCAGCTGAGGGATTGTTGGGGTGTGACTGTGCAGGAAGGCCTTTGGGAACGGGATGCTCAGTGGTGTGGAGCGGCTCGGCTTCAAAATGGTTTATGTTACCTGAATCTCATTTCTTTCCAAAAAGTCACAGTCAACTCACTTGCCCAAACATGTTCACCTCCTGTGTTCCTCGTGTCCCGTCCAGGACCTAAGCCTGCGTGGGAGTGGTGCGGCCACCACTCTGGTGGGGCACAGGCCACCTCTCGGGGCTGGGCTGGTCCCCGCATGGTCCCGCGGGGGCACCTGAGCCACTGGGAGCGCCCTTGCCCAGAACGCGCAGACCCCCCGTAGCCCAGGCCACTCCGAGCGGAACATGTCACCTGGACTGCCCTGTTCCCAGCGGTCACTTGAGACAGAAGGGTCTCTGCACGCCAGCACAGCGGTCACCATCGATGGACCAGGACCCTGCGAGGCGCCCGGCTCTGTGGGTCTAAGCTCAGCCTCACTGCTATCCAGGGAAGGAGTGGCTGTCCGCAGCCTCCTTTCAGAGGGGAGCGAAGAGGGTGAAAGCCAAGGGCCAGCATCGGAAGGGAAGGGGGTGGGGGCGGCTGCCCCAGCTCCAAGGAAGGACACCAGGGCTGAGAGCCACACTCACAGAGGTTTCCTGGGTCAGCCACCCGAGGCTGAGGGCTGTTGGGAGCAGGGGCGGGCCCAGCCGCAGTCACGGCTGGTAAGCGGCAGGCAGGGTCAGCCCAGACGTGCCAGACCCACAGCCCGTGCTAGGACCACCCTGAGCCGGAGCACACAGTCCAGCCCTCTGTCCTGCAGCCGCTTCCCTGGTAGAGGGGCACACGGTGTGGAGGGGACTTGGACCTGCCCCCGGAGCACGGACCTCAGCCTCGTGTCTGCCTGCATCCCCGCCCTGCACGATCACGCCTGATCTGAGGCTCGGTCCTATGGGAGCCCCATCTGTGCCTGTCAGCGGCGGGACGCTGGTGCCTGGGGGCCATCCTCGTCACCCCTCCAGCATCAGTGTCAGGCCACCCCCTCCCTGCCGTCCTCTCCTGCGTGGCAGGGAGCCCACGTGTCTGGTCGTTCCCTTTTCCCCTTGGATCTGTGTTCACCTCTTCTCAACCTAGATTTTCTGGAAATGAGACCACCATTGCTTGGGTCCCCCACCAGCGGCTGTACATACAGCATCACCTTTTAATTCTCACGTTGCCTCACACACAGTAAACCTGCTCTGTTTGGCTGGTGGGAAAATGGATTCTTGGGGGAGGTTCATAATAACCTCCCCGAGTTAGAGAAAGCAAATGGCAGATAGCGTTCAAAACGAGTGGTCTGACTCTTAAGCCGCTTATCACACAGCATCCCTTTAAGCACACCCCTTACCCGCCATGCTCGGTTCTTACCCAGGATCCTCCTATCATGGCCCAGCCTCCCAGCCAGCAGCCCAGAGCCAAGCACGCAGGGTTAATGTAACACTCTGTTCATCTGCACCAGCTCTGGGTGCTAAATGCTCCATGACCTCACTTCTCGGCTCACGCGCCAGTTCTGAGACCCTCATTCAGGACGACGCGAGGTGTGGGGCTGATCAGAGCACCTGGAGAAGGGTCCTGTGTCCCCTCACGGGGTCAGAGTCTTCAGGAACAGCCAGGGCGCTGCGGGGGCAGAGGCCCCAGCCCTGCCCCCAGGGTCGACTAGTTCCCTCGCCTTGGCTACAGCTCAGAAGACAGTCATCCAACCCCTCATCAGTCCCAACCCAACCCTGAAGCTCACAGGACAGGCGGCCTTGAGGTTCCCAAGCCTCGGTTCCCTCACCTGTAAAAGTGTTTGGAAACGTATGCTAGGTCCAAGAAGCCGGACACAAAAGACCACGTATCGTGTGCGTCCATTCATACGGAATGTCCGGAACGGGCAAGTCCATAGAGGCAGAGAGCCACGGTCACTGGGGGCCGGCGGGAGAGAGGAGGGGGCGTCAGGGCTGCAGGTCGTGGTTTCTCTGGGACTAGAAACACACGGGAGTTGGGCGCTGCTGACAGCGGAGCCACTCTGTACAGACACCCAGACTGCACACTCTGACCTTGTGGCATGTGAATCAACGTCTCAAAGCAACATCAGCACAGAGAGACAAGCTGGGAAACAGGCGAACTACACGACAGTTCCATCAAGACGTCGCACACACCCGACGTGACGTAGCGCGACCCGGCCACTGCCTACCTGGGGGAGGTGTCCTCAGATGTCAGCCCCCGCAGGCGCGGGCACCGCTGGCTTCCGGTGGACGTCCCGGGGCAGAGGAGGAGCGGCCGGAATCCAGCCACGTCCATCCAGGGGTCCCCAGGCCCGGGGCAGAGGAGGAGCGGCCTGAATCCAGCCATATCCATCCAGGGGTCCCAGGCCCGGGGCAGGCTCAGCACGAGCGAGCACAGTGGCTCGACGCAGCAGCAGTGGCCAGTCTTCCACCCTGACCCCGCAGACCCCACTGCACCACGGCTGCAGGCGCAGCTCCTCAGCCCAGAATCGGGGTGGGGTCGGGAGGGACCCACAGAGCAGACAGCGCGCTTGCCTCCAGGCTCCTCTGGTCCAGCCAGTGGGAGGACAAGGGCCTCTCCTTGGGGTCCCACCCACCGGAGAGAGGCCAAGTCAGGGTATACATCTTCTCGGGCCCCCCGTGCCCTGGCCTGAGCACCAGCTCGAGTGCCCTGCCATCCCCAGCAGATGACACCCCCAGCCCCCCTGGGCTCTCCTCCACCGAGCCATGCCCTCATCTCATGTCTTTGACCCCAACACCCCAAAGCAGGGTTCCCTGGGCCTCAGCACCTACCCCCCAGTTACGGGGTGAACTGTCCCCCAGAAACATAAGCTGCAGTCCTAACCCCAGGAAACGGTGAATGTGACCTTACTTGGAAAGAGGCTCTTTGCACATCCCAAGTAAGTAACTAAGATGAGGTCATATCGAATGAGGACCCTGGGCCCTCTAGGAGGGACACGTGGACACAGGTAGCTGGAGACAGAGATGGTGGGTGCAGACACGCCCAGGAGCACCAGGGTGGCCAGTGGGCACCAGGGGGCTGGAGGCGGCAGGCGGGGAGAGGGCACGTAGCCCCGCACACACCCTGACCCCAGACTCTCAGGCTCCAGACTGAGAGGTCCCACCACTCTGGCCTGAAGCACCCCCGTCTGTGGTCATGTGCAGGGCCTACGCCACTTCTCACCACCACACCAGACACCCCGGGACCCAGCGGAAGCCCAGAGGCACAGCCTGGGAAGGATGGATGAGTCAGTTTCTCCAGCTTCTTAATGAAGAGGTCACATGGTTCTCACGGCCAGATGCAGGCGGCCGCAGGGGGCCCCGTCCTGCTGGAGCGCGGGCCGCCCCTCACAGCAGCTCCATGACGGCCGCCACTGTGCTCTGCCCGAAGATGAAGGCGCCGACCAGCACGGAGACCACCCCCCAGGCCTCCAGGCAGCACCTGCCAAGTCAACGAACCCACGTCAACCACGTGCTTTTCCAGTCTCCCACAGAAGAGCCAGACACGTGCCAAACGCTCATGACGTGAAGCCCAGCAGAGTCACCAATATGGAAACAATTCCAGTTGTCCTCCCCTTACCTGCAGGGATGGGTTTCTGAGACAACAGGAAATAAAGCACCCCCGCAATTGAAAAAAACAATAACTCCCAACTGTTGCTTCCTAACCTCATTCCTGCAGGTGCTTTACCAAAGACAGAGGAACGGGGGAGGGAGACGCGAGGTTCAAACCCCTTTTTGCTCCTTTTCCTTGGGGGCGGGGTTGAAGCCTCCTGAAAGTGAGGAAGGAGAAGCCCCAAGTCACACAGATGGGAACAACGGCTGGGGCCAGGGAGGAGGGGACAGAGGTGGCTGGGACTGTGGCCGAGGCCACATCCACGCGCTTCATAACGTAACCAGGAGAGACAGGGCAGACAGCGAGGCAAGAGCCGTGATAATAAGGTTCCCACAAAACGGCAGGGATATTTCTAGCCCCATTAACAAAGGCCGCGGGGCCCGTTGTCATGGAAAGACCATCTCCAGTTACAAGCATCGCAGAGTGGCAGCTCAGAGCCAAGAACACCCACCCCGCTGAAGGGGGGAGTGAGGGAACGTGAAGGGGCTGTGGGCTCCTCGGAGCAGCTCTGATGGATCAGAAGGCCCTAAGGCAGCGCTGGGATTAAAAATCCCCTGAAAGCCCATCAGTAACTCCATGAACTTGGCCCGAGGCGCCATACAAAAGCAGCAACAGCTTGAAAGGGCACTACAGGGAGCAAACTATGTAGGGCCCCTCCCTGCCCCTCCCTGCCTCCCACCCCC
>SJYX01003824.1:25335-77612 GCA_006410675.1 Oreotragus oreotragus
CCTCTTTTTTAATAGTGCTGCTGGCACTCGAAGTCAGACAGCTCAGCCTAAAGAGCCTATGATCTCTCCCTGCTCCCAAGCCTGTCCCAGCCGGTCTTCTCCAGCATAGAAATGGCTGGAGCTAAAAGGCCCCACCCAGGACATGGATGCCCAGCCCATCCTGTGTGTTTAAGATACTGCATGGCTGAGCCCATCTGACCCAGACCAGGGCTGGGGGTGGTGTGGGGGTGGGGGTTGGCAGAGAAAACCAGACCCCACTGCCATCTGAAACCGCCTTCTAGTGCCAGGCACCGCCCGGGTCTGGGGTTTCGGCCCCTGTATGCTCCTCCTCCCCCGGGAGTCCCAGCCTTGGCTATCCTGCATCTCCCAGGCCAGGATAATGGGCAGGCCCATTCAACAGGAATTTCACATCATCCTCACACTGGGAAGGTTTCCTAGGAACCCACCAGTCATGGAAACTGTATTCACCTCCCAGGTTTGGGGGAGGAGGAGGAAGGTGTTTAAGGGGCACCTTTGAACCACACGAGTTTCATGTAGTTGAAAACATTTAAATAAAATAAAATCCTACAGTGAGTGGCAGCCTTGAGAGGGTGGCTGAGGTTGACTCAGATTTGCTACATGCTACCTATTCCGCATGAGAGGCCTCAGGACCTTAGTCTTCCTGTCTGTGGGATGGGTTGATAACAGCACCCCACCTCGTATGTCCACCAAGGGCTGTTGAGGTGTTTAACGAGGGAAGGTGTGCAGAGCTCTGGCCCTGGCTCAGTAAACAGGGCTGGGAGCCATCCCACCAACACGAGTTCCCATGTACCCTGACCTCCACGTGGCCTCACAAGGCAGGGAGCTGGGAAGGACCCCGCGGCCGGGGGAGCCAGGGCCTCACCTGGGAAGATGAAGATGAAGGAGGAGCTGATGCCGCCAATGATGCCGATGATCTCACTGAGGTCAGGCAGGAACAGGGCCATGGCGAGCGTCGCGGTGACCCAGAGCACGGTCAGCGGCATCCGGACCCACAGCCCCGAGGGCTCGGCCAGGGCCCGCGGCCCACACACCCCACCACAGCCCCGCCTCCAGAAGTCCTGCATCACTGACCTGGAGGCCACAAACCACAGGCTCCCATGTGAGCGCTCCCCGGCCCACACTGGGTGCCCCAGAGTCCCCCAGCTGTCCCGCACACCCAGCTGGGCTCCCATTCTACAGCAGGGCCTCGGTCCCCAGGGACCCCTGCACGTGAGCAGCTGACGGGTGGGGCTTCGCTGGGCAGTCAGGTTCTGGCCAGGGCACTAGGCTGCAGTCCTGACACCATCTGGGCCACGCTGGGCAAACCACCTGACTCCCCTGCCCCATCTCCTCCTCCAGGAAAGGGAGGTGACGACCACCCCCACGACACACAGGTGGGCGTGGTGCCCAGCACGTGCCAATGCTTGATGGACGGTGTGCCCCACCCTGAACCCTGGCCCCCCGAGCTGGCCTCACCTTCCCAGGAAGAGCACGATGGGGTAGGCGGTCACGATGGACACAGCGAAGAGGACCCGGGCAACGATGATGACCCCGTCGCTGCCTGGGTAGGACATCAGGATGTCAGCAGACACGTCTGTCCCGAAGGTCAGGAAGCCGTACACACCTGCAAGGGCCACAGGGGAATCCAGGAAAGCTGGTGAGAAAAATGCCAGTCCCCCATCTCAACCCAACACGCTGACAGCACCTACCTCCACCGCTGCTGAGGTTTCCCCCAGGAGCTGACAGTAGGTTCTAGAACCTCCCCAGGCTTTTCTGTCCTCAGCCTACAGGATCCTCGGTTCTTCTAACTTCAAGACCTGCTGGGCAAGACTGTCCCTTGCCTTCCTCCCAAACAGCTCAGCATTTACATACGAGGTTCCAGGATGGACTGGAAGCACTTTGACTAATACTTTCTGTGCCCTGTTCCCCAACTCTCTCAGTACCCGGAGAAAGAAGCTGGCCATGCACCCATTTTCCTGATGGAAAAATCAAGGCCCAGTGTCAACACCTGTCTGGAATAACACGGCTTATTACAGTAACAGTCAGGTCCCTCCCCCACAATCTAGCACTGCCTCCTAGTCACCTGCCCTGTCCTGAGACCCCACCTCTGAGCTTTGGCTTTCTGCCCATCCCACGATCCTGCTGGCCCTGCAGCGTCTGGAAGAGAGCCTCAGTCACGGGGTCCAACCCAGGGGCTACAGAGCCCTGCTAGACTGAGGTCACCCAGCAAATGTCCAGGCCCCCGACACGTGTGTGGCTGCCTTGGGGCTTCCTGAATCAGAGGCTCTGACAGGCCAGTGAAAGAAAGAAAGCGGCCGGGCTGGAGGAAAGCAGCCGGGAGTCAGCCTGAGCCCAGGCCCTGGGCTGGATGAGCTGTGGGACCTCGGGTGTGGCAGCCCTTCTGTGAGCCACAGCCTGCCACCTCTGAAGACCCTCCCACGCCAGTGTGTAGATGCTCAAGCCCACTGAGCATCTGAGAGGGTGTCCTGTAAACCACACCGGATGTAACACTCTGACAGCATCACTACTGCCATCATTCCAGATGGGGAGGAGCGGGTGTGGGGAGACAGTCGGCCAGGGTTTCTATCTCAGCTTAGACATCAAGTCAGGAGACCCTGGTTGAGCTGAGGCAATCCTCTGGGTAAAGTGTCCTCCTCTATGAATCATGGACTCTCCTGGGGGCATTAGGGACCAAAGACACTCCAACCACTTAGCGCTGTGCCCAGGATGTGTATTATCCCAGTTGCTCCTACTGCCGCAGCCCCAGGCCCTGGGCACCCCAGGCGGGCCTCACCTGTCAGCGAGTAGACGAGGCAGCAGGCCAGCAAGGACAGCACGGAGACCAGGGCCCAGTGCCCGAGGCTCTGGTGGCGCATGCTGCAGTAGATGGACACAGCGGCTTCGTGACACTGCAAGAGAGGGGCAGTGGGACGCAGGCCAGCCTGCACTAGAACCACCTGGCACCCTCGAAAGAGTCTCATTGTCCCCGAATGTGAGCAATGACCCAGAAGCCCACCAACTAGCAGAAGGGAGAAGTTGTCAGACATTCACGTGTGGAATACTACCTGGCACCGAAAAGGGGTAAACACAACTGCAGGCCCCGTCACAGAGGCCCCGCGGCTGTGACATGGAGCGAAAGCAGCCAGAGAAGAATGTTTCCACATATGTGAAGTTAAAGTTACAAGTCAAACAAGCCAGGATGGGGTCCTCAGTCGTGGTACTGTTGACGCTGGGGTTGTGCTGCGCACGGTATGACGTGGACCAGACCCCCGGCCTTGACCCACGAGATGACAGGGGCACCTCCTTCAGGTGTGACAATCAAAAGTGTCTGTAGACATTGCCAGGTGTCCCCTGGGGGAGGGGGGCAGAGTCAACCCAGTTGACAGCCTTCATTTATGGTGACAGAGGGCAGAGTAGTGGTATGGGTGGGTGGACGGTGCTCCCGAGAGAACATTCTGCGGGGGCTGATGATGTTCTATGTCCCCACTGGGCTGATGGTTTTGTGTGAGCACACATACTTATGATCTGTAAACCTCCTATGTACTATATCACATTTAAAAAAATCTAAAATACATATACCGCTGCCGAGAGCCCAGCTACAATGTGACTTTCTTGGGGCAGGTCCTGGGCAGCCAGGGAGACCCTGCTGTTTCTTGCTGCGCCCTGTGGGCTCGGGGAACTTCCCAGGCTCCCAGGACAGGGTTCCCACCGTCACATTCACTCACTCCCTTCTGATCAAAACCAGCACGATGGTGGTCCATGCCTGCCACTCACCACGCTCAAGACCCTCCATCCACCGAGCTCAGCCCACAGCTGTCCCCCTCCACTGCCTCGGGGCCTTTGCCTGTGCTGCGTGCTCTGCCGGGGGTGGCCCCCGGTCCAGCCAGCTCAGGAAGGCCCTCCCCCGCTGGCCCCACGTGAGCACAGCTGGGCTTGCTGGCTCAGCGTCTGCTGGGTGTGTGGTAGCAGACACACTCGCCTCGCTCATCCCCAGTGTGGAGTCTGGCCCCCGGTTGAGGGCCCTCCCGGAATTACTCAATCAGCCATCCCTCTGCTCCACCTGCAGCCGTGAGGCCCCCCAGCGCCCAGCCCAGCTCCTCACACTCAGGCCCTCACCGGTCCCCTCGGTGTGAGTCTAGGGTAGCCCCTCGACCAGCCCCACAGCCCCTACCCTCGTGGAGCACACACTGGGAGTGGCTGGGGCACCTTGGCTGCAGGACTCCTGATTCCAGCTGCGGAGGTGGCGTGCAGCCCAGGGCAAGCCCACCGCACCTTTTACGACAGGCGAGCCTCAGGGACCCCCCTGACCTCATGGAAGCCCACTGCAGGCCGGCTCAGCCAGGCGGTGGGCACTTAAATTCCCCAAAATACAAAAGGACCCTCGACCAGCAGGCACCAACGCCCCGCCTCCTGCACTCGGGAACCCAGGCGTGGGGAAAAGATGGTCGGTGGTGGCCGGGTGGAGCCCTGCCCTCCTCCCTGTGGGTCCCAAGACTCCTGGGTCAGGTACCTCTTGGTCTTATTTGAGGGAATAAAGCTTGAGGGCAGGGCTGCCCTGCTGGGACAGCATTTAGAACAGCGTCTGACTGAGAGCAGGCTGCCCAGTCACGAAGTGGTGGGGTGTGGGGCAGAGGAGCACGTGGTGGGTAACAGGTGGGAACATCCCCAGCTGAGGGATGGAAAAGCAAGCCGCGGACTCGGCAGACAGCGGAGCATCACTCAGCCGTGGAAAGGGATGCAGTCCTGACACGGAAGTCACCTCGAGATCACCGTGCAGAGTGGAAGGAGCACAGCCCCAGAGGACGAGCTACTGCATGATCCCACCTACAGGCAGCGTCCAGAAGAGGCACATCCAGACAGCGAGAAAGGCGCTGGTCGCCAGGGACTGGGCGGCGGATGAGCTGGGGGTGGGGAGTGATGGCCGACAGGTACACGTTTCTGTGGCGGGGAGGGGGGCAGGAAATGTTCCAGAATTGACTGTGGGGACGGCTGCACAACTCTGTGAACATACCGAAGACCTAGGGGCGAGTTGCACCCCATGCAAGTCATATCTCAAAGCTGCTGAGCTTCGAGAAACAGAGAGAAAAGAAACAAGCGAAGAGAAGCCATTCAGATGGCCAACAGGCACGCTAAACGACGCTCAGCAGTGGTAACTAGCAGAGAAACGCGAGTCCAGACCACAGGGAGGTAGGCCACCCCACAGCAGTCAGAAGGGCCGTCCTCAGAGTCCACAAATACCAAATGCTGGAGAGGGTGTGGAGACAAGGGAACCCCTACACTGCTGGTGGGAAGGTAAGTTGGTACAACCACTGAGGAGACCATATGGGGGTTCCTCGAAAAGACTTGGAACAGAGCTTCCATGCGATCCAGCAGTCCCATTCCTGGGCACACATCTGGAGGAATGGGACTTGAGAAGAGACACCCCCCAGCGTTCACTGCCGCACTGCTCACAGCAGCCAAGCCACGGAAGCAGCCTAAGGGTCCACCGGCAGAGGAGTGGAGAGAGGTGCGGTGTATGGACACGCCGTGGAATACTACTCAGCCATAAGAAGCAAGGGAACACGGCCGCTTGCAGCAACATGCGTGACCCTAGAGATGACCACACTAAGACAAATATGACACCACGTACATGTGGAATCCTTAAACAAGAAACAGAGATACAAACGAACTTATTTCCAAAACAGAGACAGACTCACAGGCAGAGAAAACAAACTTACAGTTACCCAGGGGGAAAGGGCGGAGGTGGGGGATAAATTAGGACTTTGGGACTAACATATACACCCTGCTATACAGAAAACAGGTAACCTACAGGGTCTACTCATAGCACAGCCAACTCTACTCAGTCTTTTGTAACAACCTATAAAGGAAGAGAATCTGAAAAAGAACATACATACATTCAGTTACCAGAATCACGGTGCTGTACACCTGAAACTAACATGATGTAAATCAGTCACGCTTCAATTAAAACAAAACAAAGGAGAAGTATCACATGTGGCCAGGGTGGCTAGGAGCAAAGCCCCACCCTAACCCCTGCTCCCTACAAGGCCCTCTGATTCTGCACAGGCGGGAGGGGGCTCCCCATTGCTAAGTGTGTGGGGAAGCGTGTGGTTGAACTGAGGCAGAACTCCCATTGACGACAGGGACTCCCCACTTCCCTGCACAGCCCTGCCCTACCCCTCACCCTCCTCCCTTCCACCTTCCCCTACATCTAGTCCCCGCACCCCGAGATCCCCAATTCCACAAGCTGGATCCTAGCAGTGCCTTCCCTGGACTGAGCAACTAGTTCTCAGCCCCACCCCCACGCCACCATCCACATCTTTCTCCTAACTCCCCATCTCTGCATCCCGTGTCCCTGGAAACTGCAGCCCAGGCCTCCGTTGCTAGGAGAATCAGATGAGGGAGCCGAGGCAAAGGTGAGGGGGGCACCCCCTCCAAGCATCTGGAAAGCGGCCCCCTCCCCTCCACTGGCGCGAGCCCGCTACACCATATGGCGCCCGGGCAGCCAAGAGAAGGCTGGTTAAACTCCATCCAGACAGTTGACAGCAAAATCATCGCTTTACATCTTTCAAAATATTGGGTGTGTAGGATGAAACGTGAGAAATCCTGCAAGCGGCTTGCTAAGTCCCAGGAGCAATACAGCAACTCATTTATAAAAAAGAGGAATGGAAATGTTTGGGGATTTTTTTTCCCCCCAAGAAATGGTTGGGGGGAAGATGAAGACCAGGAGGAGGAGCTGAGGGATGGGTAAGTGCAGACACTGGGGCTAGGAAGCTGGGCCACCGTCGGTCCTGAGCCCCTCTGCCTTGTGAACATGCTTCTACACGGGGCGGTTTTGTTGTCAGTGTGGCGCGTAGGTGGTTGTCTTTAGGAGAGAGGCAAATCTTTCCAAAATAAGGAATGGAAAAAGGGGGTCAGATGCCACCTGCGGGGAGACTGGGGAACCCCAAGAGAGACCAGAAGGCAGGGAGCAGAGCCCAACCCCCACTACAGCATCTCCAGCCCCTCACCAAGCACCCACCTCACCCAGACCTTAGCAGCTCTCCAGCCTGGGACCCCTCCCCTCCGTGCATCTCCAGTGGAAGCATCTCCCTGCACCTGCCACCTCCCACACATTCCTCAAGACTCCTCTTAGGCCTCAGCGCCTAGCAGAGGGCATCTCTGAATCTGCCCCCCTGAGAGCTGCATTGGAAGCCCCCTACTAGATTCCACACACAGAAGCTCTCACGACATTATCAAATTCTATATATCCCACCCAGCACCTGCCTGCCCTCCTAGCCTGCAAGCCTCCACCCCTGCAGCAGAATCCACCTGTAGGAAGGTGGCTCCGGGTCCCCAGGTGGGGCGACACTGCCACCAGGACTTTCAAAGGAGGGCACAGGTCCCAGACCCCCACACTCAACCTCAGACCCAACAGACGGGCTGCTGCTGGTGGTGGTCACTGGAGCCACTTCCAAAGTTCAACTGAAATTCAGAGCTCGCTGAGCCCAGATGCCAACCCATATGCACGGTCCCCTAGAGACAGACTGGTTCATCCCAAAACATGTTCACAAACCTCCCTCCCCGCCCCCAACAGGGAGGCAACTTGCCCCCAAGGGAACAGGCAGTCACCACAGCCTGCAAATGCCGGCCTCCTCAACACAGACACCAAGGTTACCTGAAATCCGAAACAGATGGTGGGGAAGACACTAAATACAGAGGTCCAGGAGGAGGGACTGTAAAGAGATGAAAACGGGTGTTTGTTACAAAAAGTTAAACTCAAAACAACTTGAAGACGAGTTTTCAATAATACAAGCAAGCGGTAACGAAGCGTAACTCTAAGGTAGATTTTAGTAGCCACGTCCACTCTGGGGTTGAGGGGCAGCAGAAGCTGCATGTAAAGTGCTGCACGTTTAGGCACATCTGTGTTCTTGCCTGGAGAGTCCCAGGGACGGCGGAGCCTGGTGGGCTGCCGTCTCTGGGGTCACGCAGAGTCGGGCACGACTGAAGCGACTCAGCAGCAGCAGCAGTGGTGACATTTGACAACTTGACAGTCTCCACACAGGCAGAATGTGGGCAGGACATGGCTAGGAGGAACTCCCAGCTTCCTTGGAGGCTGCCTGTGCCCAGTGAGGTTAGGGGCTCGGGGCGGGGCGGGCAGGGCACAGGCAGCATCCGAACAGACCCCAGGAGGACAAGGATGGTTGACCTCCATCTAAGCGGCCTAAGAGAACTGCCCCTAAGGGGCAGACTCTTAAGGTCAAACCCTCTCAGTGGCCCCTGACTGGCGGCCCTCCGGCTTTCTTTTCAAGCAGCCCCAGGTTCTGGCCTCCAGCAGAAGTGGGGACACACAGTTGACGGGGCACAAACAGCACCCACTATACAACCAGGGTTTCCTGGCTGTGCTAGAATAATGGCCCCCGAGATGCCCCGTCCTAATCCTGGGAACCTGGGAGTTGGCGACCTTATATCCTACAAGGGACTCTGCAGGTGTGACGAAGGTCAGCACTCTGAGATGGGAGATGACCCAGGTTAATCTAGGCCCCATATATCATAAGGATCCTTGCCATCAGAGAACCTTCCCCAGCTGTGGTCAGAGGGAGCTGTGACTGCAGAAGCAAGATCAGAGAGATGGAACCTTGCTGGCTGTGAAGACTGTGGAGGGGGCCATGAGCCAAGGAACGTGGGCGCCCCTAGGAGCTGGGAAAGGCCAGGAGACGGATTCTTGTCTAGACCTCCCGAAAGAACACACCACTGCTGACCCCTCGAGTTCAGCCCAGTGAGACCCATTCTGGACTTCCGACATCAGAAGTAGAAGATAGTAAGCTTGTCTAGTTTTGAGTCACTGTGTTTGGCAGGACAGCAGCCACAGGAGGCTCGCACAGTGGCATCTCCCTTCTGTGCAGTGTTTCCGGCTGACTCTTAAGCCCGGGGAGCCC
Organism: Oreotragus oreotragus; assembly: GCA_006410675.1. Lineage (NCBI taxonomy): Eukaryota > Metazoa > Chordata > Mammalia > Artiodactyla > Bovidae > Oreotragus > Oreotragus oreotragus. Next base: position 34,251 of record SJYX01003824.1, read on the forward strand.
TCCAGCCAAGCGCCGCCTTCTCAGACCTTCCTCAACAGCGCTGTCAGCAGACGGCCGGCTCCTCAGAGCCCACGCTTCCGCCGCTCCATCTGCCTGCCTGCATCCTCTGGGCGCATCCTCTGGGCCACATGCACTGTCCCCTCCTGCTCCTGCGGGAGATGCCATCCGAGCTCCAGCCCTAGAGCATGCGCCTCCAGGGCACGAGACCCTCCCCTGGGTGGACTCAAGGCCGCAGATCACCAGTGGATCCGGGCCTCTCCTGCCGCCTTTCCTGCTTTGTTGGATTACCCATCAGTGTACAGGCTTGTGGGGGCCGCTGAGCCCTGCCTCCTGCCCATTCCTCTCCTCCCCACCTCAGAACACCTCTCTCTGACCCCAATCCACCTGGGTCTCATCCCCACCTCCTGCCCTGACAAGGCTCAGCCACATCAAGACTGGCCTCTGTGGCCAAATCCAGCGCCACGGCTCAGTCCCACATGACCCAGGAGCAGGATTCGGTGGTGAACACCCCAAAATTCTTGAAATTTTGCTCACTGACCTCTGAGACCCAGCTTCTATCATCATCTGTCCTGGGTTTATAGTGACCATCCCCCCTCCAAATTTATATTCAGTGGGAATCTCAGAATGAAATTTTATTTGGAAAAAGGGTCCTTGTAGATATAATTGGTTAAATTAAGACGAGGTCATACTGGAGCAGGCTGGGAGTTGATCCAAAAATTGGTGCCCTTAAGGGAGAGCTGTGTGAGGATGGCGCTGAAGCTGGAGTAAAGCGCCTGCAGGCCAAGGAGCGCCAAAGAGCACTGGCAGCTCAGGACACCAAGGGGGCAGGAAGGACCCTCCTGGAGCCTCCTGAGGGAGCGCAGCCCTACTGACACCCTCATATTCAGTTTCTAGCTTCCAGAACCAAGGGGAGGGATTTCTGCTGCTTTCAGCCTCCCAGTTTGTGGTAGAGCAAGCAGCTCCAGGAGGCAAACAATGCTCCTGACTCACCATTCCTCTCCTGGGCCCCCAGGACCGGTGGAGGACCATCGACTGTTACAGTTTTCACACAGCCCTTGCATGCCACCTCTGGGCTGACATTTCTACTTCCAGCCAGGGCTTCTCTGAACTCCAATCTGACAGCTCCCTGACATCTTTATTTAGTGTCTCGAAGCTTTTCCCACCTAACATGTCCCCACCAAAACCCTTCCCCAGCCACCTGCTCCTCCCCATCCCACACAGTCCAGGAAACAGCATGGCCCTCAGTCCCCCTGCTCAAAGCTCAGAATCAGCCCAGACTCTCCTCTCTCTCTCCTGCTCCACTTCTGATCTGTCCTCCAGGAGGGCCCACACGATTTGTGGGACCACGTGCAAAAGGAACATGCCAGCCCTTGCTCAGCAGCCGTGAAGAATCTCAGGATGGTGATAGCAGGGCATTAAACCAAGGGTGGGCCCTTCTGAGCCTGGGACCTGGGTGACGTTACAGGTCACAGGCCCCTGGAGTTGGCCTGCCACCAGATTTGATTTCAAGGCCCTGCTGTGATCAAAACCCTGAGATGGCTTCCATGCCAAGCAGAAGTCCTCCCTGAAGCTCCGAACCCCTGCAGGACTCCTCGCTTCTGGCCTCGCCCAGGCCTCTCAGGCCACAGTGGCCTCCGCGTCCTGCTGGCCAGCCCTGTTGCTCCCACGCTATGGGGCAGGGCTGCAACCACCCAGGAGCCCTGGCTGGCGGGCACGTGGTGCTTCCGTGTCCCTCACCCTGTCATCACTAGCAGCAGCTGAGTGGTTCTGAATAAGGAAAAGAGCTTTTGCTGAGCCCCACAGCATAAGACACCTGAAGAGCTTCATGAGGCGAGCCAGGGCTCTGTGCAAACCATGAGGGGTTGGGGGGCGGGGAAGTGGCCCTCGCCCCTCACAGAAGGCCCTGGAAGCCATCCCCCAGACTCACCTGGACACCAGGCGGGGCTCACGGGCGAGGTCTTGGGGCCTGAGGTAGTACTGCGCCACGATGACCAGGGCCAGGTAGCAGGCGGCCAGGGTGCCTAGGATGCTAACACACGAGAGAGTACAGCATTAGGGGGCGACTGTGGTGAGGTAGTGCCCGGGGAACCGTACAGAGCGGGGTCTCAGTGTCAGCTCGGCCCACACTGGCAAGAGGTCAGCAAGTTCTTCCTGTCTGGGCCCCAATTATCTGTACGATAGGACGCAGGAAGGGCATTCCAGGCAGGGACACCCTCACGCCACGCAGTGGGACCTGCGAGGCTGTGAGTGCTACAGGCGCCCCATCTCTCCAGCAACAGCCACACAGCCCCTGGGGTCTGGCATCTAAGCAGCTCCAACACGGCGTGCAGAAGGACCAGCTGGAGAGGGCTGGGGGCGTCCAGGGGGCTCTGGGGTCCTGCCCGCTGTTTCTCTGCTCCACTTCTCTACATGACAGGGAAAGGTGGGTGGCACACTTGTGTGAAGATTTTTGCCAGACTTTATTTTTTCAAAAGTATATGTGGAGCCTCAGACTGTAAAATGAAAAGTGTGTCTGTGTGTGCGTGTGTGTGGGTGCAGAAAAAGCCTGCGATCATTAAGTAAAAAAATGGAGGCCCTGTTATCACAGGCAATTTTCTTTTCTGTTTATCCGTATTTTCTATCATGCACACGAATGACTTCCATAATTTAACATTTCTTTCCTCTTCTCCCAGTGGAAAGAACTATGCTGCCAGCTCCCCTATCCCAGGTGGACAGAAACCACCCCCAAACGCCAGCCGAGGTGGGGACCCAGCCCCAGCCATTGCCCCCAGGAGGAGTCTGCAGCCTGTACCTCGTGTATTCCTGGACAGCCATTGCCCCCAGGAGGGGTCTGCAGCCTGTACCTCGTGTATTTCTGGAAGCCGATCTCCCGTGGCGTGGAGAGGGGCAGGATGACCAGCGCGCAGAGCAGAGTCAGGGTGAAGCGCTGGTCGGTGTACCAGGGCTGCGGGGCCAGCAGGGCGCCAGGCAGAACGAAGTCCCACACTGCAGGGAGGGAGGGAAGGAGAGGCAGTGAGCCCAGAGAGCCTGCCCCAGGGTGAGCACATTATCAGACGGCCCGAGTGGAGTGGGAGAATTAGGGTGGGGCTGAGCTAGCCACTTCTGCTTCACACCACACAGGCTGTAGGCCCTTGGGGGTGCCTGGCTGAGGGTTGGAGGGGCCTCGATGGCTGTGCTCCCCCAGGGTGCCTGGTGGGGACACCTGGGCTCAGCACACCCACCTCCTCACCAGCAGACCCCCCAGAGGACTAGTCCTCAGCAGCTGGGGGGCCCTGAGCCAAAGGAGGGAAGTGCTATCCTCTTAAAGGCCAGGTCTGGAACTGGCACTGGCCCCTCTGCCATCCTCTGCCAGTCAAGCATCACGGAGCCCACTCTAACTGGTGGGGGACACAGACCCCATCCACCTCTCAAGGAAAAGTATCCGAGAAACTGGGACCGGTTTATTCTGTATGTCACAGGAAGATGGAGAATTGGGAGCTGATAGAAGGGGCCAGACAGGTGGTGGAGGGGAGAGCCCAGGAGAAACACAGGGTGGCTTGAGGCTGGAAGCACACAGGGTGAGGTGGCCCCGCAGCGCTCGGGGTGGGGGTGCCCAGAGCTGGATCCTGGCCCACATGGGGTGCTGGTACTGCTGTAAAGGAATCCTTCTAGTTCTCTGCACTTGCTCAATAAAGACAGCGATCAAAAGAAATGACCACTTGACCAGGATGGTTTGTTTCTACTGGAGAGACACAGGGACTATATCCACATTGAGCTCACGGTACAGAGCACCCCCCTTCAGAGGAAGGCAGGCTCTTGCGGCCAGAGAGGCCAAGGGAATGAATGCACGTGCCCAGAGATCTCCACGAGTAACAGGCCCACAAGGCCTGGGCTGGGGTGCAAGCCCTTCTTATCCATATGGATGGATTCCTGAGGCCAGGAGAACCGCCTCTGCCAACTAGGCCACCCAGCTCCTTCCTGAGCCCTCGCTTCCCAGGCCACTCCTCAGTGTCCACAGAACCATTATTCACGGTCATTTTCACTTGATGAATCCAACGACTCTGTAAAAGAGCCCTGACCTCCAATGAGCCTTTAATCCAAGAAACCTGGACTCGCCTTCAGAAAGATACATTCCAACACACTGGCCCAAGAAGCACGAAAGTGATGCGCCCAGCACAGTGGTGGCCTGTGTCCTCATCAATGCGCTAACCCCTCCAGGGGATCCACCACCTGAGCCTGACGACAGATCCTAGGAATCCTTCTGGACCGCAAAATCTTACTCAACTCCACACTCCCTCAGATCCGCCTCAACGCTGCACCCCTTCAGAATCCTTCTGAATGCAGAAGCCACCCACATCCTTCTCAACACAACAGCCCCTAGAATCCTTCTCACACAGTAGCCCTCAGGATCCATCTATGCCACAACACCTCAGAACCTTCCCAACATGGCAGTCCCTCAGAATCCTTCCAAACACTGAAGGCCCTCACTATCCTCCTCACCAAGGCAGCAACTCAGAATCCTCCTCAACATGGCAGCTCTTCAAAATCATTTTCATCATAGCAGCCCTCAGAATCATCCTCAACACAGCAACATCTCAGAATTCTTACCAACATGGCATGCTTCAGAATCATTCTTAGCAAAACAGCCCCTCAGACCCTTCCCAACACAGCGGACTCCCACAATCCTTCTCAACATGGAGCACCTCCAAAATGTACTCAGCACAACACTGCCTCAAATACTCTTCAACCCTGAACCCTCTCCGAATCCTTCTCAACATAGCAGCCCCTAAGATTCTTTTAAACAGAGGCCATCAGAATCTGTCTCACCACACAGCTCTTCTGATGCTTCTTAAAGTGGCAGGCCCGAAGATACTTCTCAACACAAGAGCCCTCAGAATCCTTCTGACACAGCAGCCACTCAGAATTCTCAACACAGCAATCCCTAAAACCTTCCCAAAATGACCGCCCCTCAGAATCCATCTAAACAAAGCAGCCCCTAAGAATCCTTCCCAACACAGCAGGCCCTCAGTTCCTTCTCAACTCGTAATCCACACAGATACTCAACACACCAGCACTTCAGAATTCTTACCAACACGGCATGCCTCAGAATCATTCTCCACACAAAAGCCCCTCAGGTGCTTCCGAACACAGCAGGTCCTCAGAATCCTTGTCAATGTGGGGCTCCTCAAAATCTTACTCAACATGACACTACCTCAGAATCCTCCTGAACACCACAGCCCTCAGATTCCTGACAACACAAAAGCCTTCAGAATCCTTCTGACATGGGCGCCATTCAGAATCGTTCCCACCACTGCAGCAGCTAAGATTCTTCCTAATATGGCGTCACCTCATAGATGGGGAAACAGTGGAAACAGTGTCAGACTTTATTTTTGGGGGCTCCCAAATCACTGCAGATGGTGACTGCAGCCATGAAATTAAAAGACGCTTACTCCTTAGGAGGAAAGTTATGACCAAACTAGATAGCATATTCAAAAGCAGAGACATTACTTTGCCAACAAAGGTCCATCTAGTCAAGGCTATGGTTTTTCCAGTGGTCATGTATGGATGTGAGAGTTGGACTGTGAAGAAAGCTGAGCGCCGAAGAATTGATGCTTTTGAACTGTGGTGCTGGAGAAGACTCTTGAGAGTCCCTTGGACTGCAAGGAGATCCAACCAGTCCATTCTGAAGGAGATCAGTCCTAGGTGTTCTTTGGAAGGAATGATGCTAAAGCTGAAACTCCAGTACTTTGGTCACCTCATGCGAAGAGTTAACTCATTGTAAAAGACTCTGATGCTGGGAGGGATTGGGGGCAGGAGGAGAAGGGGATAACAGAGGATGAGATGGCTGGATGGCATCACTGACTTGATGGATGTGAATTTGAGTGAACTCCAGGAGTTGGTGATGGACAGGGAGGCCTGGCGTGCTGCAATTCATGGGGTCGCAAAGAGTCGGACACAACTGAGTGACTGAACTGAACTGAATATTCTTCTTAGCACTGAGGCTCTCACAATCCTTCTTACACAGCAGGCCTTGAGAATCCTTCCCAATACGGCAGCCCTTCAGGATCCTTCTCAACAGGACAACCACTCAGAATCTTCTCAACACAGCAGCTTCTGAGAATCCTCCAAAACTCGGTAGCCCCCAAAATTATTCTCGATATAGAGGCCCTCAGAATCCTTCCCAACACTACAGCACCTCAGAATCCTTCTCAACACAGTAGCCCCTCAGAACTTTTCCCAAACAGGCAGTACCTCAGAATCCTCAACACAGCAGCACATAGATCCTCTCAGCATGGTGGCATCCGAGATCCTTTGCAAAACAGCTGCCCCTCAAAACCCTCATCAACTCGGCGGTTGCTCAAGGATCTGTCTCAATACTCCAGCCTCTCAAAAATCCTTAACATGCCAGCACCTGAGATCCTTCCTAACATGGCAGCCTCTCAGAATTCTTCTAAACACAGCAGCCCCTCAGATCCTTCCCAATATAGTGGCTTCTGAGAATCTGCCAACACAGGGCAGCCCCAGATTTCTCCCAACAGAGAGGCTCTCAGATCCCCCCAACATAACAGCTCCTAAGGTTCTTCTCAACACTGAGGTACTTAGAACCCTTTTGACAGGGAAGCCCCTCAGAATCCTCCTCAGCACAGTAGCATCTCAGAATCTTTCAAACATGGGGCCCCATGAAAATCCTTCAAAGTAAGGTAGCCCATAAGGTACTTCTCAACACAGAGGGTCTCTGAACATGGCAGCTCCTCAGAATTCTTCCCAACATAACAGCCTCTCAGAATCTTCCTCAAAACTACAGGCCCTCAAAACGCTTACCAACATGGCAACCTTCCCAACACGCATGCCTCACAAGCATTCTCAACACAAAAGCTCCACAGATCCTCCCCAACACAACAGACCCTCAGAATCCTTCTCAACATGGGGCAGCTCAAAATCTTATTCAGCTCAACACTACCTCAGAATCCTCAACTCTCAGCCCCTCAGAATCCTTCTGAACACAGAAGCCCACCAGATCCTTCTCAAAACCACAGCCTCTATAATTGTTCTCACACGGTAGCCCTCAGTTCAGTGCAGTTCTCAGTGGTGTCCAGCTCTTTGTGACCCCATGAACCGCAGCACGCCAGGCCGCCCTGCCCATCACCAACTCCCAGAGTCCACCCAAACCCATGTCCATCGTGTCGGTGATGCCACCCAACCGTCTCATCCTGTCGTCCCCTTCTCCTCCTGCCCTCAATCTTTCCCAGCATCAGGGTCCTTTCCAATGAGTCAGCTCTTCACATCAGGTGGCCAAAGGATTGGAGTTTCAGCTTCAACATCAGTCCTTCCAGTGAACACCCAGGGTTGATCTCCTTCAGAATGGACTGGTTGGATCTCCTTGCAGTCCAAGGGACTCTCAAGAGTCTTCTCCAACACCACAGTTCAAAAGCATCAATTCTTAGGCACTCAGCTTTCTTCACAGTCCAACTCTCACATCCATACATGACCACAAGAAAAACCATAGCCTAGACTAGACCTCAAGATCCATCTAAACCACAGCACCTCAGAACCTTGCCAGCATGGCAGTCTCAGAGACTGCTTCCAAACACTGCAAACCCTCAGTATCCTTCTCAACATGGCAGCCCCTCAAAATCATTTTTAACATGGCAACACCTCTGAATCCTTCTGAATACAGCAGCCCTCAGATCCTTCTCAACATGGCAGCCAATGAGAATCCTCTAAAGTACAGCAGCCCCTAAGTTTCTTTTCAACACTGAGGCCTGTAGAATCCATGTGAACGCTGTAGCCCCTTAGAATGCTTCCCGACACAACGGCACCTCAACAGCCTGTCCAGGATGGCAGCACCACGAATCCCCCTCAACACAAGCTGCTTGCGCTTGGTCGTTCGGTCGTGTCTGACTCTGTGCGACCCTTCGGAGGCAGCCTGCCAGGCTCCTCTGTCCTTGGGATTTTTCAGGCAGACACTGGAGTGGGTTGCCAATTCCTTCTCCACACAGTAGTCTCCCCAAACTCTTCTCAAGACAGTAGCCCTTCAGATTCTCAACACAGCACCCTCAGAATCCTTCCAAACACTGAGGCCCTTAGAACACTTCTCAACAAGGTAGTAGCTCAGAACCCTCAACATGGCAGCCGCTCAATATCATTTTCAACATGGCAGCCTCTCAAAATCTTCTGAACATAGCAGCCCTCCTTTCCTTTTCAACACAGCAGCCCCTGGAGAATCCTCCAAAGGATGGCAGCTTCTAAGATTCTTCTCAACAGTTTGAGGCCCCCAGAATCCTTCTAAACACAGCAGCCACTCAGAATTCTTCTCAATAATGCAGCACTCCAGAATCCTCCTCAACAGGACAGGCAGGTACAATCCTTCTCAACTCGGCAGCCCCTCAGATCCTCCACAACAGAGCAGCTTCTGAGAATGCTGCTCAACACACATCCCTCAGGATATTTTGCAACTTGGCAGGCCATCAGAATCCTTCTTAATACAGCACCCCTCAGATCCTTTCCCAGTACAGCAGCTTTCATTAACATGGAAGCCCCTCAAAATCCTTCTGAACACAGCAGCCCCTAAGAATCCTTCCTAACACGTAGCAGCCCCTCAGATCCTCCTCAACACAGCAGCACCTCAGAAGGCTTACCAACACAACATACCTCAGAATCATTGTCAGCACAACAGCCGCTCGTATCCTTTCCAATGCACCAGGCTCTCAGAATCATTTACAACAGAGAGCACCTTAAAATCTTACTCAACATGACACTACCTCAGAATCCTCCTCAGTACAGCAGCCCATCAGATTCTTCACACCTCAAAAGCCCTTAGAATCTTTTTGACATAGCAGCCTTTCAGAATCATTCTCACCACCGCAGCTGCTAAGATACTTCCCAACATGGCAGCCCCTAAAAGTCTTCTCAATACTGAGGCCCTCAGAATCCTTCTGACAAAGCAACCCATGAGGAAGTCCTTCAGGATCCTTCTCAACAGGACAGCCACTCGAAATCCTTCTCAACACATCTCCTCCTCAGATCCTTCCCAATATGGCAGCCCACAGAATCCTTCCAAATACCACAGCTGTTCAGTGTCCTTCTCAACAAATCAGCCCATCAGAATCTTCTCAACACAGCAGCTTCTGAGAATCCTCTAAAACACAGCAGCCTCTAAAAATTCTTCTCAACAGAGAGGCCCTCAGAATATTTCCCAACACCATAACTCCTCAGAATCCTTCTCAACACAGCAGTCCTTCGGAACTCTTCCCAAACAGGTAGTTCCTCAGAATCCTTCCCATCACAGCAGCTTCTCAGAAACTACTCTATGCAGCAGTCCCTCACTTCCTTCCCTAAGAGCAGCCATTCAGAATCCTTAGCACAGCCACCTGTCAAAATCATTTTCAACATGGCAGCACCTCAGATCCTTCCCAATGCTGTAGCCCTTCAGCAGCCTCTGAACACAGAAATTAAAATCATCAGAACATCTCTACATGACAGCCCCTAACACTCTTCTCAATGTGGAGGCCCTCAGAATCCTTCCCAACACATAGCTCCTCACGAGCCTTTCCAACATGGCAACCCTCAGGATCCTTCCCAACACGCAGCCCCTCAAAATCATTTTCAACATGGCAGCCCCTCACAATCTCCCTTTTGAACAAAGCAGCTCCTCTGCTCCTTCTCAACATGGCCGCCTGTGAGAATCCTCCAAAGTACAGTACTCACTAAGATTCTTTTTATTTAACAAAGAGTCGGACACAATTGATCGACTTCACCTTCATGTAAAATGGCAGAATGAAGCAATAACATATCTATAATTATCCTTAATGTAAATGGCTTTAATATGCCAATCTAAAGATAGAGATTGACAGAATGCATAAAAATATGACCAAAACATATGCTGCTTAAAAGAAACTCACTTCAAATTTTATTACATATGCAGACTGAAATTAAAATGGGGAATAATATAACAAGCAATGATTATTTTAAAATGGCTATATTAGTATCTCATAAAGCAGACTTCAGAACAAAATAGTTATTACCAAGGAGAATGTTATAACAATACTGAAAGGATCAGTCCACAAGGAAGACACAGTGATCTGATATGTACTATCATCAAAAAAATAGAGCATCAAAATACATGAAAAAAAATGATATGGCAGAAAAGTATTGCAGATAAATCCACAATTATAGCTGGGGGTTTCAACACTTCCTTCTCAGCAACTGGTTAAATAAGTGGACAAAAAAGCAGCAAGGATTTGAACATAACAAAAATAAAGTCAATGAGAAGGACCCAGTTGACATGAATAGAATATTCAACAAGAGAAAAATAGATATTTTTTAACAGTGTCACCAGAATATTCACCAAGGTAGACCATATCCTGTGTCATTAAACAAGCCTCCATAAATTAAGAATAATTAAAATCAGAAAGAGAGTTCTAGAATAACAATGGAATCAGAGAAGAAAGCAATGAGAAAGACAAGAGAAAAATCTCTAAACATGTAAAAAACTAAACAACCCACTTCTAAATAATTCATGGGTTGAAGGGCAAAGCTGAAAGAAAATTTTAAAATATCTAAGAAATGAATGGACATAGCCTAACATATCAAAATATTTAGGACACAGCTAAAACATTGCCAAGAGAGAAATCTGTAACACTGAATGCTTACTTTAGAAATGAGAAAAGTTCCAACTGCAAGGAACTATTACCAAAAAAAAAAAAGAAAAGAAAAGAAAAGAGCAAAAATCAACACAAACCAAGCAGAAAGATACGAGTAGAAATGATTGGAAAATAGGGAATCTATAGAAACAAATCCATGAAACAGAAATCTGACTCTTCAAAAAAATCAATAAGGCTGATAAACTTTTAGCAAGAGTGATGGATGAAAATGAAGGGAAAATGCAAGTTAACAACATCAGAAATTAAATAAGATATATAACAACAGATCTTGCAGTCATTAAAACAATAAGTGAAGATAACCAACAACTTTACATTCCTAAATTCAGCTACTTAAAAGAAATAGACCAATTCTTTGAAAACTATAAACTACCTAAATTCAATTAAGATGAAATAGACAATCTGAACAGTGCTATAACCATCAAATAAATTGAATCTGTAATTTTAAATCTCCTGAACAAAGCAATCTTCAGGCCTGGATGGCTTCACTGAACAATTCTACCAAACATATAAATAAGAATTAACATCAATTTTATCTAATCTCTTCTAGGAAAAAAGAAGGAAATGCTTCCCAGCTCATCTTATAAAGTCAATATTGCTCTGATAACAAAATCCTGCAAAGCCGATACACAAAACGAGAACTACAGACCACTTTCTCTAATTAATTATGAGACCATGAATTGTTGTCAATATCTTTGTATATGTCTTCAGTGGTCCCCAACTCTTTTGGCACCAGGGACTGGTTTCATGGAATATAATTTTTCCTTGGACCAAAGAGGTAGGAGGATGGTTTTGGAATGATTCAAGAATGTTACCTTCGGTGTGCACTTTATTTCTATTATTATTACATCAGTTTCACCCCGGATCATCCAGGATTAGATTCCGGAGGCTGGGGTTCCCTATACTTAAATATCATCCAAGTTCATGCTTCAGTTGGTCTATGTCGTTTTTTTCCCCCCACCTCTGGACAAATGGAACAGTTTCTTTGTTAGGTGTCTGTTTGGTGATCGCTTCCTTCCAACTCTTTCTTTTCTTTTCTGTTTCTAAGGTCCTTGTTTGTGTGCTCTGATGCAGGCTTCATGTAAAATGATAATCTCTAGGTCCATCCATGTTGCTGCAAATGGCATTACTCCGTCCTTTTTATGACTTCATAGTATTCTTTTGCATATGTGTACCACATCTTCTCTAACCATTCACTTGTGGATGGACATTTAGGCTGCTTCCATGTCTTGCCTATTGTAAATGGTGCTGCTGTGAACATTGGGAGGCATGTATATTTTGAATTAGAAAGTATTTTTCTGTGGGTGTGTTTGTGTGGTAGTAAGAATATGTCTGTGTTTGAGTTGTGATGTAAGATGTTTCTTACTGTGTACCAAAGTAAAAAAAAAAGTCTCCAAAAATATATCTGTGGAGACACTTTGATACTGTGAGGATGGTATCAGTACCTACTTTATATGGTTGTTTCTAAATGTTAAGTAGCTAAAGTACTTGAACCAACACCTGCACAAGGTGAGCAACTGTTTCAGGTTAACAATTACTAGTGATTAGTTATTGTTGGTATCAGTGTTACTGGCCTGTTGTCTCCAATTATGAGAAAGTGAAAGTCGCTCAGTCGAGTCTGACTCTGTGACCCCATGGACTGTACAGTTCATGGAATTCTCCAGGCCAGAATACTGGAGTGGGTAACCGATCCCTTCTCCAGGGGATCTTCCCAACCCAGGGATCAAACCCAGGTCTCCAGCATTATGGGCGGATTCTTTACCAGCTGACCCACCAGGGAAGCCCAAGAATACTCGAGTGCGTAGCCCATCCCTTCTCCCGGGATCTTTCCGACCCAGGAATTGAACCAGGGTCTCCTACATGGCAGGCAGATTCTTTACCAGCTGAGTTACCAGGGAAGACCCCCATCTATGTGAGGAGTGTTATCTGATGTGACTCTAAGTCCATTTGTCTACCACCAGTGCGTTGTTTTAGAAGAAAAAACAAAGATCTTTCTAGATCAGCAGTTTCCAGAATGTAGAACAGCAAACAGTACGTAGAGGACTCTGAAAAAAGACAACTAACTTTCTATTTTTCCAAGGACATAAAAACAAATAAGACAGCCTATCATCATCATCATTACCATCATCATTTCTTAAGGAACAAGAAAATGTCACAAATAAAATGGGGAAAAAAAAAAACAATAAAGTTAACCAGATACACTGAAATTGATGAAAATCTTATGTATTACTGGTATTTCATTAGAGCAGAGTGAAACATATTCTTAGATCAGGGTCAGATCAAGAAGCAACATTTAAAATCCACATTTTCACCTCGTTCTTGAACTCTCTCAAAAAGCTTAAAACTACCCAGACCAGGTCAAGTCCTAAAAAAAAAAAAAAGCTTAAAGCATTTGCTTAAACTCTATGAAACTCTGCCTCTAGAAACTTTCTGGAGGATTTGATTTCAGGTACCATATATTTGCTTATACACATATGTACTTCCTTATACATCTACTTACGTCAACATGTTAAAGGTGCCTCAAGTTACAGCTTCTATTAGCAGTTATTTGTAAATTGCTGGAGAAAAACCAAATATTCAACTATTTCCAATTCTCAGCTTCATTTTTACACATAGACAGTCTATGAACATGGGTTAATAATCTATGCCATTAACTTCTTACACAGAGGCACCAGAAGTTCTCTTGGGGCTGTATCAAGACAAGTGACATGAAATGACAAATACAATCTGAACAAATCTATCTCCCAGAAACTTAAAGACTGGCGATCTTAGAACTAAGCTCCTTCATCCTGCTGTACGGCATACTTCCCCACTGAGATGGATCTAATTGATGTGTCCTGGGCACTAGGTGAGCTGAGAAGCTCATTAAGGAATATTTTGTTGGTAAGTTCTAATTCTCCTGAGAGTGTACACATTAAAAAAATGAACCTAAGGTAAAGGAGGCTTATTAGTTATACCTACTGCTTAACAAAGCACCTCAACATTTCCTGACCTAACACAACAAATATCTATTTTGCCACATATGGGTTAGAAATTTGGACACAGCCTAATTGGGTCCTCTGGCTCAGAGTCTGTTACACTGACTGCTACACCTGACAAGTGGGACTGTCTCTTCTGGGGTCTCAGATAGGGGGTGGTCTTCCAAGCTCATTATGGGGCTGCTGACAGTACATGACTGTTGAACTGAGGGCCTCAGTTCTTTCCTGATTTTCAGCAGGAAGGCTCGGCTCCTTGTCATGTGTGTCTCTTCACAGTGCAACTCACAACCTAGCAGCTAACTTCTCTCGGAGTAAGCAAGGGAGAGCGTGAGACAGAACTAAGGCAGATGCCAGAGTCATTATGTAACCACATCTCAGAAATGAACATCCACACCTTTGTCTATTTTATCTGTTAGGAGGGAGTCACTAGTTTTGGCTGATGCACACAGGGAAGGGAGTGCTCAAGAGCATGAATCCAGGAGGTGAGGACCACTCAGCGTCACTGTAGCAGCCCTGCCTCAAGAGATTGGAAGGCGCTATCTAATCCTAAATTTGTCAGCATTAGAGATCAGTTTAGTTGAGTTATAAGGAAATTGTATAAGCATATTACACGTGGGACTATTTCTCTTCTGTTTTGATCCTACTGAATCCCAGTTCTAAGCACAGTGCCTGACACATAACTCGAAGAAGCAATGTGTGGAGGATGTTCCAAGCCATGCCTCCTATCTGGGCCTCCCTTTAATCATCTTCACATCTAGGGGTTTGGAGTACGTAATCCCTATTCTATGTTTCTTCCGGATCTGGGCACTGGAGGAGACGGATTTTCACACATTATGAGAACTGCCTCATACTCTACTCAGTATACTGACATTATTCAATGTAAAGTAAGCCTCACAATATGGACAAATGGATTCAAATGGGACCTTGGACTGAATAAAAATATTAATACTAGACAATTGAACATTAAGATAATAGCACAACTGTCACTTTTTAAAAATTCCTTCTTCAGTGCCATTTATGCCTGCAATGCAGGAGACCTGGGGTCGATCTCTGGGTTGGGAAGATCCCCTGGAGAAGGGAAAGGCTACCCACTCCAGTATTCTGGCCTGGAGAATTCGATGGATGAGTCCACGGGGTCCCAAAGAGTCGGACATGACCAAGTGGCTTTCACTTTCACTTTTCAGTGCCATTTAAATGTAGAAAATATTCTGATCCAATTAGGTTTGACAAAGTTCACACATAAAAATCAAACATATCAGGAAGACAATCAAAAGTCAAGATTGCTCCACTACTGTTAGTAACACACTGAAGCCTATGTATGTCACATTTACGTACTATTTCTTTATGAAGTGCTTTCTCATAAGGAAATTATTCACCATTCAAAAACAAGTTTGGAAATAAACTGATTTTAGAGCCAGGTCTCTCAATCTCTTGATCAGAAGGTATTAAACCAAATACTGACTTTTTCAAAGGATGGAGCACATTCCATTATATTGAAAGCTGGTCAATTGTGTCCAGCTCTTTGTGACCCCATGGACTATAGCTCACCAGGCTCCTCTGTCCATGGAATTCTCCCGGCCAGAATGCTGGAGTGGGTAGCCATTCCCTTCTCCAAGGGATCTTCCCAACACAGGGATCAAACGGTCTCCCACATTGCAAGTGGACTCTTTGCCATCTGAGCCACCAGTGCTTTTAATAATAAGATTTTAGCAAGAGTGAGTTATTTTTAAAACAATAAATTATTTAAAATGTTTCTTTCCTCTTTAGCAGTTTCCTAACATTTGTGTGTTTTATAATTTCTAAACAACATTATAGTACTTAATATATAATTCATTTTATCCATACATGTTATATACATCTATATGCATATTATATATATTATATATACACATACTGATATATTAATATATGTGTGTAGACATAAGCATATACTGATATATCTTTGTCTACCTACCTACCTAGGAGAAACCGAGAATGCTAAAAGATATTTCTACTCTTTGGGATTTCCAGTTTAAAGTCATTAGAAATCATTGTCTCACCTGGAATAATAAAAACCAAGCGGCCTAACTGCCTTTCCTACTTGTGTTCTCTACCTAGCCTCAGTCCCCAAACCAGTGATAGAATCCTAATTAAAACCTTATGACTTCCCACTGTACTTTGATGGAAGTATAGACACTTCCTCCCAGGACCCAAGACACACTGGTCCTTGACAACCACTGACCCTGTCACCTGTCCCTGTCCTTCCTGTTCACCTTCCACCAGCCCAGTGGCTAATTCAGCTCCCAGGACCCACCAGGGTCTGGCCTCCTTGAGAGTTCAGTTGCTTTCTCTTTCTTCCATCAGGTCTGCTCTGTACCCACATCGGTGTCTTTGCTTCTTTTCACTCCCATGCCAGCTCACCTGTCATCTCCTCAAAGACACCTGCCTTCCACTCTGAAGTATTCTTCTGTTGGATCACCCCATTCTATTGCCTTAGAGCATCTACGGTGAACTGTTAATGTATTTACTACTTTAGTGCCAGATCCTGCACATCGGACTTCCTAGATAGCTTTAGTGGTAAAGAATACACCTGCCAATGCAGAAGGTATAAGAGACGCAAGTTCAACCCCTGGGTCAGGAATATTCTCTGGAACAGGAAGCAGAAACCCGTTCCAGTACTCTTGCCTGGGAAATTCCATGGGCAGAGGAGCCTGGTGGGCTCCAGTCCATGGGGTTGCAAAGAGTCGGACATAAATGAGCGACTAATTTCTCTGACACACACACCTGCACACCAATGCTGTGTTGTTCATGACCAGAAACCTACTCCCTCCTGTTTAAGGCAGAACCCTCAGTATTTAGAATCTTGCTTAACAGGTATTCAATGGATATCTAGTGAGTGAATGGATGAATCAATGAATATGCTGGGAAGGGACTCACATCATTCATTTTCTTATTGCTCATTTCCTTATTTAAGAACTGGGAAGTCAAGAAATGCAAACTTCTTAACTTTGTTGGGAACACTGAGATGATGTAAGTAAATTTTCAATGGGAAGGCTAACACATAGTATGCGTACAATAAATGTTAGTTCTTCCTTTTCTCTTCCTAAAGAATGCATCATTTGCCTAACGTCAGTTATTTCAGAAAACATCCCCTGATAAGAGGGAACACAGGGATCCTCAGGAACAGAGGGACCACATCCTTAACGTGTTCCCAGAGTGCTTCTGAGAGCCTGCTGGTTAACTTCTCACTAGTAAAGGCTGCTCTTTCTGTCTGCCATTTTTCTCACTTAAATGTCCTCTATTTCTAGATCAACTTTCTACCAGAGAAGAATCCAGTCACCCTAATTGCTATAAATGGTCTTCACAGTTGGACTTTATTGTTGGCCTATGCAGGGCACAGTCTCCTTGGGCTCTCTGATCACTGCCTCTCCCCCAAACCATGACCACCTAAGGACACGCCAGTCCCTTCTGGCACTGTATTTTCTTGAGGCCCTAACTCACATCTGTTCCATTCAGTCACTCAGTCGTGTCTGACTCTGTGAGCCCATGGACTGCAGTACACCAGGCCACTGACTCTCAACGACCTTTCCCAGTTTCCCCAGGCAGAGTCAAATCACTGGTACCAGCTCTCATGGGAGTGGGTCACCTACGCATCAATTTCCTCTCCTACTCCCAGTTCAACAAGGTGGCATGTGATGTTACTCGAAAGCAGTCAAGTGGCAGATATTTTGTTTAGAGCAGTGTTCATGAGATTCAGTTCAGTTCAGTCACTCAGTCAAGTCCGACTCTTTGTGACCCCATGAATAGCAGCACGCCAGGCCTCCCTGTCCATCACCAACTCCCGGAGTTCACTCAGACTCACGTCCATTGAGTCCGTGATGCCATCCAGCCATCTCATCCTCTGTTGTCCCCTTCTCCTCCTGCCCCCAATCCCTCCCAGCATCAGAGTCTTTTCCAATGAGTCAACTCTTCGCATCAGGTGGCCAAAGTACTGGAGTTTCAGCTTCAGCATCATTCCTTCCAAAGAACACCCAGGGCTGATCTCCTTCAGAATGGACTGGTTGGATCTCCTTGCAGTCCAAGGGACTCTCAAGAGTCTTCTCCAACACCACAGTTCAAAAGCATCAATTCTTTGGCACTAAGCTTTCTTTACAGTCCAACTTTCACATCCATACATGACCACTGGAAGAACCATAGCCTTGACTAGATGGACCTTAGTCGGCAAAGTAATGTCTCTGCTTTTGAATATGCTATCTAGGTTGGTCATAACTTTTCTTCCAAGGAGTAAGCGTCTTTTAATTTCATGGCTGCAGTCACCATCTGCAGTGATTTTGGAGCCCCCAAAAATAAAGTCTGATACTGTCTCCACTGTTTTCTCATCTATTTCCCAAGAAGTGATGGGACCGGATGCCATGATCTTCATTTTCTGAACATTGAGCTTTAAGCCAACTTTTTCACTCTCCTCTTTCACTTTCATCAAGAGGCTTTTTAGTTCCTCTTCACTTTCTGCCATAATGGTGGTGTCATTGCATAATTTTTTATAATTATTGATTTTCTAATGAAAAATCCACTGGAAGAGGACAAATGTTTGTACCACATGACACTACCTGAGAGGAAATGCTCTAAGACAGGGAGGAGAACTGAACTATTTACCAAGTCCCCTCTTCTAATACTGATGCAATGTTAATATTAATGAAATAATACGAAAAGCAACCTTTAACAGTATAAAATGTTTTTTATGCTGACAAATTTTAAATTTCTGAGATATGTGGAAAGTATTTAATATTTTAAAATAATCTATATATTAAGATCATGAGGGAAAACAATATACAAAGTAAGCTACCTATATAATTAAAATTTTATAAATTACCACTTCAAATATATCTATAAATTTTAATGTAATATTCATCTCATGTATCTAATCATATTGTGAACATTAATACCATTACTTCTCAATATCTATATTTTAATCATTAGGCTGCTGAATGCATTACAGTAATATAAATAGATTTGTTATGAGAGTTATTACAGATTTACATTGTGAAAGTCCCTGAACTTCCCTTTGTCTACATTTTCTTGGCCAATTGCCTATCTTCTAGAAATGTGAAGGATAACAAGTGAAGGCTTATGCCTTACTTTAGGGGCATGATGTATAATGACCAATAAAATTTGCATTTAAATTTGAAATTTAATATTTTCATAATAAACACAGTTTTATAGTATTTGTTTCTGGAGCCTGGATTTTAAGCATTCTGTTCTATGCTGAAGATTTAATTAGGTAATTTTCTCCAAAGGTTTGGACAAGATGCCTAGAATGGTCTCTCTACCATGTTAGGTCTCAGTAGATCAGTTTGATGTGGCAGAATTTATCTCTAATGAGAATGGTTGTGAGGAAATGTAAAGGGTTAACATAGTCATAGTAAGATTTCTGTGACACTTAACATTCTTGAACTTCATTTCCTATCTTAAGTGTTGTCATTTTCACCCTGTGACAAGCCAACAGAGCTATGTCTTTGGTCTCATAATCTCTGTAGCTGATTTCATGGTTTTCCCGTTTCCCAAAGGTTGTAATTTGAATCCTGTTTGGAACACTGGGAAGGTACTCTGGAATACTCAGGAGAGCCCCCATGTGTTCTTGAGAATGGGGAGCTTAGGCAGTGCACCTACCCTCTCGATTCCCAAACCCAGGGTCATCCTGACGCCATATCTCTAAGCATGTTCACCCTTCTCCCATTTATAGTCAAATTCTTATACCTTGCTGTGTGGGTTGTGTAGATTTTCATATTTAAAAGTATGAAGATTGCCCCAGATTATTTTAGAATTAACTTCAGGATTAGAAGTTACCATGGCATATGCCACAGAAAGATCTGAATTTTAACTCTTCATTAATGAGGTAAAACTAAAAACTAATATCCTGGGGATGGCTTATATTTCATAGGCTTTTTCTTTAACTGTCTAAAAGAATGTGTTATTGTTTCACTGCTAAGTCATGTCTTGACTCTTTGCCACCCCATAGACTGCAGCCTACCAGGCTTCTCTGTCGATGGGACTTCCCAGGCAAGAATACTGGTGTGGGTGGCCGCTTCCTTCTCCAGACGGCCATGCATTCAATTATCTAACTTTACAGCATCATAATGATAAAAAGTATTGCTGTTTTAATCATCAAAATGAGAATTAAAAGTTCACACAACAATAAAAAGTTACATTTAAAAAATCTTAGCAAATGATGTGAAGGAAATGGCAACCCACTCCAGTGTTCTTGCCTGGAGAATCCCAGGGACGGGGGAGCCTGTGGGCTGCCGTCTGTGGGGTCACACAGAGTCAGACACGACTGAAGCGACTAAGCAGCAGCAGCAGCAAATGATAACGTCTTTTCTTTCTGTAATTTTGGAAAATGCGGCCTGAGTTTGACGTGATTTTCATAGGTTACAGCTAGAAGAGGCCTATGAATGTACCTAGTCCTTTCCTGGCAATATTCAGTCTCGCTCATTCTCCATGGCCTAAGAACTTCTGCTTTTGTGTCATACAAAAGCATGGACTGGCAGGCAGTAGAAACGGGAGTCCATGATGACGGCCATGGTCTACCTCTGGTACAGACAGCAGGTGACTGTAGGCAAGCTCCATAACCAATGTGGGTCTCATACTCAAGCAGATAAGGCCAGATCAAACCAGAAGGCAGACAATCAAACCTAGCTTGTAGAAATCTTTTGTTTGGTCCATACATCATTTATTTCTGTACTTTTAAATCTGGAGCTGGCTGAGCAAACAAGAGATCTGACATTTCTTGTTCCTCTTAGACAAATACAAAGATCTAGCACCCTAAAACCTGCATTCTGCCATGAAAGAGGATCCACTGGATCTGAGAAGGAGATCTTGAGGATTTGCCACAGTGCCAACAGTTTTTTCATGTGGGTTTAAGGGTCTGAGGACATGTGAGTTTGGGAACCTCTAGAAATCCTGACAATTTCTTCTACCTCTATCATCATATCACAACTGAGAAAACATGTATGAAAGCTCCATCAGAGAGTCTAACATGAATTAAAATGAAAAGAAAGAAAGTCAAGTCACTTAGTCGTGTGTGACTCTTTGTGACCCCGTGGACTGTAGCCTACCAGGCTCCTCAGTCCATGGAATCTTCCAGGCAAGAGTACTGGAGTGGCGGAATGGGTTGCCATTTCCTTCTCCAGGGGATCTTCCCAACCCAGGGACTGATCCCGGGTCTCCCGCACTGCAGGCAGATGCTTTATCACCTGAGCCACCAGGGAAGCCCTCACAGGAATTAGGTTCTCAGTAAATCTTAGTGTCATCTCTTTCTAAAATAAATTCCTAAAGGAGGTCAGTTAACTGAGCACAAGAAAATCATTAGGAACCTCTTTTTTAAAGAGTTACATGGATTTATTTATATATTTCATAAACACTCCACTGATTTCAGTCAGTTGCAGACAAGAATGGCATTTTAAAGGTTTGGTCACATTTTATTACACAACTAACTAAAGAAACACGAAACTAAATATAATTGTATTCATATTGCAAAGTCACAGGTCAGTTTTAAATTAAATGGGTATTATCTGATAAAAATGAATAATTTCCATGTTGGATTCTGTATGCTTGCCTCACTATCAGTAGTAGTGTGAACTTTGTGCATTCAGCCCCTTTTATAATGATTCATTTTCTAAATTCAATGCAATTTTATTAATTAGTACTCTGAAAGTTTTTACTTAAGTCAGCATTTCAGCTACATTTTTGCCACTTGCAGACTTCTCTTTGTATTATGTAAGTCTTTAAAATTTAAACAAAAGAAACTATCAAGATCTTTTTATTGCTCTTTGGGTTTATTCTTGAAATTTTCACAAGTATGAACCCTATGACTTCAGACACAGTTTCACAAAGTGTGTGTATCTGTGTGTGTGTGTGTGTGTGTGTGTGTGTAAATGCAATCCCTAATAATTACTCTTGTCCAGATACTTCTTAAAATGCTCCAATCCAAGGGCCTCATTATTAGAAAAGTGAAGTACAGATGAGGTGGCAAAAACCCAGGTTATTGCTTCAAATTTGTCTTCTATAATACCATATGGTCTTACATAGGAAATAAATCTTAACGAAAAGGAAAAACTTGGGAAAGGATCATCAGGAAGGCACAGAGGGCTGCTCTATATATAGAAAAACCTGAAGTGAGTAGAATTTCAGAGCACTAAGGCCAGTGCTCCTCGGCAGCTTGTTTCCTGGGTGGGGATGGAAGGAATGGCTTATTCTCTCCAAGCAAAACCCACCCAAAACAGGCTCCTGAGCAGTAGGAATAGACTCCTTCAGAGATTCCTGAGAAAATCTGTGTGCAGGTCAAGAAGCAACAGTTAGAACCAGACATGGAACAATGAACTGGTTCCAAATTGGGAAGGAGTACATCTAGGCTGTATATCGTAAACCTGATTATTTAACTTATACGCAAGTACATCAAGCAAAATGCTGGGCTGGATGAAGCACAAACTGGAATCAAGATTGCAGGGAGAAATATTAATAACCTCAGATATGCAGATGACACCATCCTTATGGAAGAAAGCAAAGAGGAACTGAAGAGCCTCTTGATGAAAGTGAAAGAGGAGAGTGAAAAAGCTGGCTTAAAACTCAACATTCAAGACAGTAAGATCATGGCATCCAGTCCCATCACTTCATGGCAAATAGATGGGGAAACAATGGAAACAGTGACAAACTCTATTGTCTTGGGCTCCAAAATTACTCCAGATGGTAACTGCAACAGTGAAATCAAAAGATACTTGCTCCTTGGAAGACAAGCTGTGACCAATCTAGACAGCACAATAAAAAACAGAGACATTATCTTGCCGACAAAGGTCCATCTAGTCAAAACTATGGTTTTGCCAGTGGTCATGTATGGATGTGAGAGCTGGACCATAAAGAAAGCTGAGCACCAAAGAGTTGACGCTTTTGAACTGTGGTGTTGGAGAAGACTCTTGAGAGTCCCCTGGACTGTGAAGAGATCCAACCAGTCAATCCTAAAGGAAATCAGTCCTGAATATTCACTGGAAGGACTGATGTTGAAGCTGAAACTCCAATACTTTGGTCACCTGATGAGAAGAACTAACTCATTGGAAAAGACCCTGATGCTGGGAAAGATTGAACACAGGAAAAGGGGATGACAGAGGATGAGATGGCTGGATGGCATCACCGACTCAATGGACATGAGTTTGAGCAATTTCCGGGAGTTGGTGATATACAGGGAAGCCTGGTTTGCTGCAGTCCATGGGGTCACAAAGTTGGACATGACTGAGCTGAACTGAGAGACCCCCAGAGATTTCAGTCAGAGTTCGAATGATCCAAGAAGTTTATGTTTCAGATTTATGACCAACAATTTCTTACACAAGTAAATGTATTCTGAAAGTACTTATGAAACAACAAAAGCGTGAACTTTAAACAATTAAACTGCTGTTATTGATAAACATTTTCTTGGTTATATTTAAAAGTTGTCCGGCTGTCACTCACTACTACTATTAGAAGACATTTAATAAGCAAATAGTGACAACTGTTCTTAATAGCAAATCAGCCTTGATTATGTAAAATCAATTAAATGTGTATTATGACTAACTTCTGTAATTGAAAAAGCTGAAATAGTTTTGTAACTGACTGTTTTGATTCTGAAAAAAACAAATGCCCTTAATTAACTGTGAAAACTCTAAGAAATACAGTGTAATCATAATGAGTTAATTTCTACCAATGTTTATTAATTCAGGCATTTCAAAACATAAAACACTGCATCTTCAGGTGGTGAACAGAACTGCAATTATACTTCACTGTCTAGAATTGTATGTAAATGAATATACATAGTGTATACATAAAATATATAGCACATATGTAATACACATATGTGTGTATGCATGTGTATTCTACCATACAATATGGAATCATACTATTTAAAGAAACTCCTCTGAATTATAAAGAAACTTCTGGGCTGAAAAATACATTCCCGCATTTATTTTGTTATCAATTTGGGTTTCCACACATTGAATATGCTTCAAGTTGACATATCTGTGGAAGTGGAGGTGATGTAGAGCTAACATCAATATAAATATTGACTCTTCTTTCAGTTTAGACTTTCAAAGTGCAGCTGTTCACATAGAAATACTACCACTCTGTCCCTAAAGTAGAACATGCACTCAGGAGTATCTGTGTGGTCTTTTGCTATAGTCAAAACAGGTTTTGCCCCTCTAGCCATACTATCTCATTGAGTATGACTTTTTAGTAGAGTGCCACTTAAGGCCATAGAATAAAACAAAATTAACTGATATTCAAATGAGTTAAAGCTATCTACCTAGTATCATAACCCAAACATTGTGATTAAGCTAACTGGACTTATGCCTTAAGCTTTAAACAAGTAAGGAAATAGTGCCACATATGTGTGGTAGGTTTGAAGGGGAATATAGAAACCACAAAACATGAAAGTGCAAGCTACTGATATTTTCCATACTGACCCATTTCCATATGCATCAATATGACATAGAAAAAGCAGACCAACTGAAATGCAAAATTAATACAGTCAGTTCTCTGCATCCCTGAGTTCTGCATCCATGAATTCAAGCAACCACAGGTTGAAAATATTTGGAGGAAAAAAATTCCAGAAAGTTCCAGAAGGCAAAACTGGAATTTGCCTTGCATTGAACACTATGCTAAATCCACTGCACGGTGTGATATGAAGGCCGCGATAGCCTCCTGCCATCCCACAGATGCTCAGTCTCTGCTCAGTGTCTAGTTGTACAAATTGTTCCCCTCGCATCTTGTACATGGGCTGCTTATGCTGTATACACTCTTTGTTTCTGTGAAGAAAACGGCTCTTAAAAAGCAATTAAGTGGTCACAGCATCCCTCAAAGGTTAAGAGAGAGCATAAAGTGCTCTCTTTAGAAGAGAAAGTGAAAGTCTGAGATCTTTTGAAAAAGTGGCATGCTGCTTGCCCAAGTGGGTGGAAAGGTAGGTAAGAAGGAACCAAGCGTTTGCACAATGAAGCAGAAAGAAACGACCATTTGTGGAAGTGTTAGTGCTGCTCCTACAGTGGCAACACCAGGGTCTCCAGTTGGTGTTAAACTCTCGCCAAGACTGAGAAAGCATTAAGTGTGCGGCTAAAGGAGACGTCACAGGAGCATATCCCGGCTGATGGCAAACTTTTGTGTGAAAAGCACCTCATTTGTAGGAGCACTGCTGTGCTCTGTGAGGGGTCACTGTGAGGGAGCTGAGGGGTGCGAGAGGAAGAAGTGGAAGGCTGGTGGGCTACACAAAGGTCACAGGAGAATTAGCATCGGCTGATGCCAAGGCAGCATTAGTGTTCCCAGAAGAGCTCAAGAAACTCGTGCAAGAGAAAGACTGTCTTCCAGAGCAAGGCTTCATTGTGATGAGATGTGATGAAAACCAAAAATCGTCTGCCTGTGTTCTAGCAATACAACAAGGAGGCTTGGGTGATGGTCATCCTGTTCTTGGAATAGTCCCACCAGAGCTTCATTCCTGAGTGAAAAAAATTCTAGAAAAGACAAGGCTGTCATTCAAGGGCCTCCTCATCACTGGCGATGTTCCCAGCCATCCCCTATCTTTCTGCTTCGCAGACAATTATGCAGATGTAATGTCCCTGCCCCCTTAATACTATGTCAGTGCTGCGGCCATTAGATCAAGGCATCAAGTGTACTAAAGCGACTTACACTTGCCTCACGTTCTGGAGGATTTGTGGATTTATGGATGAGCTTCACAATTACAGAGACCATCGATGCCCCCAAAGCCCAAGGCTGGAGTGCATGTTGGAAGCCATGATGGAATGAGGCTGTGTATAATTTCAGAGGCATCCCCACTACTGATGCAAAAGTCAGGAACGGTCCAAGGAATCTGGTGGGGAAAGCTTCTCAAACATGATCAAGGGCAGTGCTGAACACAGAGACACCCTTACCAACAGAACCTGAAGGTCTACTAAAATCCTCTACAGACAACGACGGTAGTGGTGCAGAAGACTTAGAGCAGTTTTAGACTTATAACCACCAGTTTGGACACTTGAAAAATCTGCAGCAATTTTTTAATAGTTTCATGTGTTAAAGGATATGAACTTCAATATGATCCTCTGATGGAATGAAGCCTCTGTGTCACCTGACAGATAACAACTCTGAAAAGAAGAAACAGCTTTCTGTAACAATGCTTCTAACTAAAGCACCTGACCTGCGATTGTCAAGCCCTGACTCTCAAGCTTGAAGAGTCCCAGGCTTCAGCTTCCATAGACTCTGACATTAGCATCATTGAGCCTCCTCCAAAGTCTCAACAGCTGTAAGGGAAACCCAGTTGACCCTTCTAATGTTCTGCCAGAAGATTCAAGTTAGCCTGATACCTCACCACTTACTACTACAGTGTCAGACATCCCATCTTCTCACCCCATGAGCATTGTAACATCATAAAACAACCACCATTGTCGTCATCATTACCATCATCATCATCTTATGAGGGTTATCAAGAGTGAAGAATCAGGGTTTTGGTGAGGGTTAAAAGACCCTGATGTGGAAAAGACTGAGGGCAGGAGAAGGGGGCAACAGAAAGTGAGATGGTTGGATGGCATCATTGACACAATGGACATGAGTTCGAGCAAACTCCAGGAAAGAGTAAAAGACAGGGACCCTGGGGTGCTATGGTTCATTTGGTCTCACAGGGCTAGACACAACTTAGCGACTGAAAAACAACACAGTGTGTGTAGCTGAGAGAGGAGTGAATTTATATTTTCTCTGTTTATAATTATGTTTTATATATGCACTTATATTTTAAATATCCTGTTTTATTCTATGTAT
Organism: Oreotragus oreotragus; assembly: GCA_006410675.1. Lineage (NCBI taxonomy): Eukaryota > Metazoa > Chordata > Mammalia > Artiodactyla > Bovidae > Oreotragus > Oreotragus oreotragus. The sequence goes on from SJYX01003824.1 coordinate 60,664, forward strand.
TTCTCTTTCAAGTCATTAAATGAAAGCAATCTGTGAGTATTCAAAGAAAGAAAAATGTTATGTTGTTGCTGATGTAGTTAGGCCTATGGTGGTTGTGATTGTACTGAATGCATACAGATGTTCCTTGTCATTAGTATCTAAATAATACAGTATAGCAACTATTTACATGGCATTTGCATTGTATTAGGTATTAGAAGTAATCTAGAGATATTTTTAGGAGAAGGCAATGGTACCCCACTCCAGAACTCTTGCCTGGAAAATCTCATGGACAGAGGGGCCTGGTAGGCTGCAGTCCATGGGGTCTCAAAGAGTCGGACACGACTGAGCGACTTCACTTTCACTTTTCACTTTCATGCATTGGAGAAGGAAATGGCAACCCACTCCAGTGTTATTGCCTGGAGAATCCAGGGATGGAGGAATCTGGTGGGCTTCCATCTATGGGGTCGCACAGAGTTGGACACGACTGAAGCGACTTAGCAGCAGCAGCAGCAGCAGCAGCAGCAGAGATGTTTTAAAGAATACAGGAGGATGTGCATAAGTTATATACCTTTCTATATGAGGGACTTAAAATTCTGTAAATTTTGGTATCTGGAGTCCCCTGTGGATACTAGGGGACAAGTGTATTAGTATGTAAGAGCTGAAATGAGGATATTTACATGGGCACTCATACAAGATAATAGTGGTATTAGCAATCAGCTGGAGAAGACTATTGGAAACATGATTCAAAGGTTATCCTGTTTCTAACTGAGCTCACTCACCAGTTTGTCACAGTGTTGGTCATATTGTAAGGTATGACATGCTAAGTTCAGGGCAGGGGAAATCCTGGTAAAAGAGAATAGTCTGTGTGTAGTCACTTCAGTTATGTCCGACTCTTTGTGACCCTATGGAATATAGCCTTCCAGACTCCTCTGTCCATGGGATTCTCCAAGCAAGAATACTGGAGTGAGTTGCCATGCCCTCCTCCAGGCATTGAATGCATCCATGTCTTCTGCACTGCAGGTGGATTCTTCACCACTGAACCACCTGGGAAGTGCAAGTGAACAGAGAGAGGAACAAGACAGTCTAGACCATTTTTACCTGGAACCAACATTTAGCACCCACCCACTTTTTTTTTTACCCAGAATTCATTTCTAACAAGGATGAATAACCAAATATCTTAAAAAAAAAAAAAAAGGAGAGACAGAATTTTAATTCTTAGAAATACAAAAAATGATTATTTATGCTGAATTGAGCTCTTGAAGCTTGCCTAACTGGGCCCAATAGGTGCTTGCAATGGACAGAAGCAGCTGAATTCATACACGCCCATCTGAGGTGTGTACTCCAAACAATACAGCCAAAATGTCTTCGGTGTAACTTTCTGTGTCCAGATTAAAATGTGACATGTGAACTGATGTATCACTTTCCAGCCCTATTGTCTCATGATTCTGGCTGCCATGGGATAATTTTCAGGGTCAGGCAGTAAATTTAAAAAGAGGTGGATGGGAATGGGGGCATTTCAGTGGATGCCAGCATGAGAGCAGAGGGTGGTAGTGGGGAGGGGTTGACAGCTGAGACCCAGACAGGTCAACATACATCTCAATAGATACCAGCATGCACTGAGGTTCAGCTGTCCCTCCCCTGAGGCTATCACAACATCCCCAAAGCAAAGATGCTACTCTGACAAGATGCAGAATTATAAACAGACTTAATTTGCTTTGAATTGCCTCAGAAGGTTCTTAGGTTTACCTCAATTTGAAAAGAATCGGTTTTGCTAGCAATAAAAAACCTAAATCCAGAAATGGCAAAATAAAGGTTTACATTTTACATACCTGAATCTTATGGCCTGGATATTTGCATGCACTCCATTGTATTTATTCTACTGCATATATCTGTGCATTACCATCTCTAGTTACTATGGTGACATGCATTATTAATGTACCCACTGTGCCATGGATTCAAACTTTCCTAATAAAACTGAGTTAGTTATATGTGTGAGGAGAGGTGAAATTCCACAGGATCATGGAAACTATCTTAATTTCCTTAAAAACTTGCCTCTTATGGAGGATATTGACATTGTAGAAGTTAGAATATAAGTACAATATAAAGCTTTCCGGCTCATTTCTTTCCTAACCCTGTTGGACTTACTAATTTTTAAAATACAGTACCATTGTTTTACAGAATAATTCTATGGCTCCAATAACCACACACAATTGGCTCCTTTGAAAGGAGCAACTTTATGTCCCTGAGAGTTCACTGAATAGTATTTACAAACTGGCTTCAGGAAAAAAAGAAAATGCATCAGGTTTGAGATTCAAACAGCAGCATTCTGAAAGCAGCATTCTCATTGGTGTCCTCAGCTTGACAGTCACTAACACACTCTGACAAGAATCTGCCTGCAATGCAGGAGACCCCAGTTCAATTCCTGGGTCAGGAAGATCCGCTGAAGAAGAGATAGGCTACCCATTCCAGTATTCTTGGGCTTCCTTGGTGGCACAGCTGGTAAAGAATCTGCCTATAATGCGGGAGATGTGGGTTCGATCGCTGGGTTGGGAAGATCCCGTGGAGAAGGGAAAGGTTACCTACTCTAGAACTCTAGCCTGGAGAATCCTACACAGTCCATGGGGTTCCAAAGAGTCGGATACCAGTGAGCAACTTTCACTCACTGCTATATTATCAGAAACTTCTTCAAAGCATTTTACTTCCTGCTATTTATACTGCAGTAACTTATTACAATGATAGCTTATTTATAAAGTTTTAAATTAAAAAAAAAACTTCTGTTAAATCAAATGTCTAATTCCTATTTGTTTCTACATTTCTCAGTATTACCTTCTTCCTCTCTGTTGGATGGAATACATAGTTATAGAAAGGGATCAGAGCTAGAAGGGCTTAAGGTTTATTTGGATTTTTAGTGGCCGAGAATATTTTTGGAAAAAGGAGGCAGGATGAGAATAGTAATTTTATGAGGGGTCAAAAGAATCGTGAGAGACTGTAAGGGAATCTGGGGGACCATAGAAGGAAAAGAGGAGAGAATATTTCTAAGGACTGCCTTCTTAGGGTAAAGCAAGCCAAAGAGGTACAGAGCAGTGGCTAGAGAAACACAGCCAGGTGAGGAGGAAGAGAGTGCAGGGCCAGTAGATCCACCAAAGAGACCATTTAAGACAGAAGACCCTTACAGTTGCTCAGTTTGGTTTCTAAAAATTTATCAGAGCCTCAGAATAAGACAGTTATGCTGCTATTACAATGTCATGATTGTCCTTTCCCCTATTAGGTTATCCTGGGAAAATTTTATTCTTTGTAAGAAAATTCAGAGGTCAAAATTTACCTACTTGCAAGTGTTTTAGATATAGAGCATCAAAGGAATTCCTTTTTAAAAATTACAACTATATCTCAACCTGTGATACATTGTCTTGCTATTTTTAGTTGGCCGCATACCGTCAGCAATAACTATAAAATGTGTTCAGGTATGTCTTTTTAAATAAAAACTGAGTATGTTGAGGTAACAATTTGCTAGATGATTTACCCTTATCTATCATTCTTTAGTATAAATATATAGTAGACATTTTTTTCTAGTCCATAAAGTTTTATTGCAAATACTGGGAACCCACTTAAAATGGAATAAACAGTGTCTACCCACATGTGTTTTTCCTTACAGGAAACCACTTTGATTCTGGGTTAAAAGACGTTGATTAATGTGAGAAGGCTCGCCTGCTTCTGTGAGCATTGGTCCTCTAATTCTGTACACACAGAGAATGGACTCTAATCTTTCCAGCTGTCATGTTGATGCTCTTCATGAGCTGTACATTTCACAGGCTCTGGTACCACTCTGCAGCTCAAACACGATCAACTGCCTTCCTCAAAATCAGAACAGCAGTGAGAGATTATTAAGTCAAAATGGAAGCAAACTCTCCTCTTCGTGTGTGCAAGAAACTCACAGGGGAACCTGATTTCCATATGGTTCCCACAGCTGATGCTTAATGACTATCTTCCAGGCACAGGTAAAACCATTCGTGATCCTCAAATACCTCTACAATGGAGTAAAACAAGGCCAAACAGAACGAAGGGAAATAATCTCCAACTGGTCTTACATGACTACAGGTTAAAATGCATGAAGGAGGCTTTGATTTAAATAAAAGCAGATTCTCAGAAACATATGCTCACCACCCACCATTCTTCGTCTGAACGGTAGAAATTTATGAGTCTCATTTCACTGTAGCATGGGACCTTTGCCAAGAAACAAGAGCCCAAACATCAGTGATTAAGAAAGATCTCCAGTAAATAATATGTTTTCAGGGTGCTAATCTACTTTAGAGTGAGTTTAAAGACAATGGCATCATATTTTGGATTGACCACATGAAGAGATGTTTTCACTTACACAACATTATTAAATTTTGCTTTGGACCTTTAACTAATGTAAGCCTCTTCCCTGAAATAAAATGTCGTTCTTGAAAAGATATCACAAAAATACTTCTCACAAAAATCTTCTGATTCAGCGTCCTTGAAAAATGTAGAGCCCTAAAGCCTTGCTGAGACATACTACCATATCTCTCCCACATTTTATCAGCTCTTTCTTGCCACTGCCATCTGTTTGCTTGCTTTCTCCACCCATTGCCTATCCCCGTAGGCTGTTCCCTGGCACTCAAATGCCTCTAAATTCTTTAATCACATCATCCAAGCAGTGTTCCAGGTCTTCAATTCTTCTTCCCAAAGATTTTCTTCAACACTACCCTCCGTATAGTTTGGACACTACCCTCCTCAGATAACATTTTTCAAGTAAACACTATGTACATTTCTTCTGGCCTTCGGTTTCAAACGCAATTATTTCCTGTTACACTGTCTTGTGTGATACAAAGGAGGAAAACTTCCTAAATATCTCATCTTTTACAATCATGGTTCCCTAAGTCCTTATCATTTCAGGCTTTAAAGACTTGAAGATAATACTCAGCAGAGTCCTGTGATGGAGATGTAGCTAATTCCAGTGTTTCTGGAAAAGTCATATTTTCTTTTTATTAACTCTTAATACATAAAAGTATAACTGTTCATAATTACACTGTTCTAATCACATAATCAATATCCTAGAGTAAAGCTGGTAGTTACAAATTTAAAACAAAGATGTAACATGATTTAATAAAATAAAAATCAAGGAAATGGAACCCAAAGATCACAACTCTACATTACTAAAAAGAAGATTAAAAAGTAAGGTAAATGATCATATTGTTGAAACTCTGATAGTATCTTTCAAACTCTACCACTCCCGTTCTAAATTAAAATCTCATTTTAAATGAGTTCCCAACAATCCAGCCTAATCATTTTAAGACAAAGCCGCAGCTGTTTAGAATGCAGTCAGTGTGATTGCTGTGGCCTGTGTACTTGACCTCCTGCCTGTTAACAAAGAGAGTCAATTAATTATTTGCTGTTTTGAATGGTTATTTCACTTCACCTCCACCTTTCTTTAAGTGTTAAACGGCTCAGTTGCTTTATCACCTTAACCTTAGCTTTAGTGAATGCACGAAGAATTTCTTAACTGCCAACAAATAAACCATTATGACCCAGAAAGCTAATTTTCAGGACCATAGTGCCTACACGTCTTATGCTGGAGTCAGCGGAAGTGACACAGCAACCCAGTGCCTCATCCTCTTCCCGGAGAGCACCTTTGTTTTGAAGGGCAGCTTGGTGGTAAAGTTGTTTCCTGGACATAGGTGAGGAGACACACTAGTACTGCAATGGATTTTATGGTCACAGTTACAGTGAAACACTGGTTTCATTAGAAATTTTACCAAACACAAAAATGGAATGCTCTCAGTGTAAACTGAAAGTCTGTTGATTAACAGTGTATTGGTTTCTCCTGCATGCTGTTAGTTTTTCCTATATACTCTTCAGGTTACATTAAGCTCAGTTGTGTAATCTCAAAATTAAATTCTAAAACACTAAACTAGAACAAGAAAACAGCTTCAAAATAAATATGAAAACGGTTTTTGCAATGTATGGATATAGTAGAACTGATACCATTTAAGTTTTAAATGTGAAAAACTAGCCATAAAGACAAAAGCTAGCCTGGAATCTATCAAGAATATTCTCACTTCTCTTGAATTCCTTTAATCTTAATACCATGAAACATTTTAGAAGCTTCCGATTGCTACTTATTTTAGTCTCCTCCAGTCGAATGGAAGATGTGAAAGTAGTGATTGTCTTAACCTTCTCATTGAATACAGTCCGAAGTCAGTTACCAGCGTTTAAAAAAAGAACAGAAAAGTACTATTCCACAGTGATTAGTTTATAAGAAACATACCAAGATGTTGCTATTAATTAGCCCACCAAAGTGAAATCATATCATATCCTTTGTCTGGCTTATTTTAATTTGCATAATGTCGTCAACGTTTATCCATGCCATCTCATGCATCTATATTCCATTTCCTAATTGTCATTTTCACGGCTAACACTAGTCTTTGCTCATGAATGTGCAAAATGATTTATCAACCTAATAGCGATATCTTGTCATATTTTTTATGATCTAATAAAATGGCAACTGAAATTTTGGGAAAAAAGACTCATAATTCCTCAGTTCTTTCCAAGAGAATTTATATTGACATGAAAATGATTGATTCTCTGTAGTCTACACATTTTAGTCTATGGATTAGTAGTTCTGAAACTGTAAAGTCTAGAGTTGAATCTTAGGATTTTAAAATAATAATAATAAAAAAAAAAGCATCTAGATGATGCTGATGTTGGTGGTCCTAGCCCACCTTTGATAGACACAACTGGAAACCCTCACATGCAAATTCTATGAAATTCAGCATGTTGGATCCTCAGATATCCAATAAAGACAGAAGCCACAAAGAATAGTCACAAAGTCCTTCCAAAATGAACAGGACACAGAATAGTGATTTCAGAGCATGTACAAAATTCTAAACTGGTGGAAAACACCATTTCCCACTAGGAAAAAAAAACATTCTAATAATTCCATATTTAACTCCAACCTGGAATTGGATCTACAACTAGTATGGAACAATGCAACTCAAGTAAGAAAGAGCAAAATGTTCCTTTTCCAGGGTTCCTTAGAGTACGAAAACCTCATTCAGTGTAAACATAATGATCAGACACTATGGAGTAGCAGAGAGGTTATGGTATTAAATACAGATAATTTATTTTTTACAATCATTAGATCATTCAACAAATATTTGCCAAATGACAATCACTCTGAATGGCACTAGTTTATAGAGCAGACCTTAGAACAATTCATGGCACTCATGGTATTTTTACAGTTCAAGCCCATATGTAAGCAATAGCATCTTGAGCAACTCATTTACTGCTCATAGCATCTTTTGTGGTATGAATAAAAAGAGGGGATGGCAATTGGCACCGCTGACCCCCAAATCTTGCTTCAGAGAGCAAACGAATTTCTAAACAAAAGCTTCTGAGTATCTGCTTTTTATAGAATGAACCTCAGGAAATAGTAAGTTGTATTGACCAATTCCAAGGGTTCAATTCCTACTTTAGGAAAGAAGTTATAATCTCTGAAACTGAGACCACAAAATGCACGTCTCACCACAGAGATCACTGTGTAACACTCTATGCGGTGTGTGCTCTGGTCTGTTACATGCAAAGATTCGCCACCAAGGAGAAATCTCCACTCTACTTCCAAATAAATGTCAAATGGCTTCCCTCTCTCTACAGATTTCCAGATCTCTCCCGCCTCTCTTCTTTCTACACTCCCACCTTCCCTTCTCTCTCTACCTCCCTTCCTTCTTAGAACCTCTTCATAAAACCTGTTAATAACTGAAGATGGGTGTAGAGAGATTAAGCTATTTTTAGGACCAATAATTTGTTGATTTTCTTTTTCATTAGTTCATGAGCTGTTAAATTTGTAGCTAAATGTATTCTTACTGGACAATTTAATTGCTCCAGTGAAATGCAAAATTTCCATCAACCAATTCTGTGGGGAAAGTGAGGGAATCTAATTGTTCTGTCTGTTGTGTATTTTAATTAATTGTCCTTCAGTGAAAAACCTGGTAAGAAAAACAGTGATACTGTATTAAAAATGTTCAGGAAGTTCATCAAATGGTTCACAAAGGATCCTTAAAATAGGTACAAATAGAGAAATCCAAGGCCTCAGAGAGTCAGAATAAGCCACCAGAAAGTTGACACATGACAGGCACTTGCCTACATTTTAGTCTCATGTTTACTGATTCCTTTCTAGGATAATGGACTAGGCCATTTGTTGGTAGGTTTTCTAGGCTTTTATCCTGAGTAAACTGTATTAAAAATGTTCAGGAAGTTCATCAAATGGTTCACAAAGGATCCTTAAAATAGGTACAAATAGAGAAATCCAAGGCCTCAGAGAGTCAGAATAAGCCACCAGAAAGTTGACACATGACAGGCACTTGCCTACATTTTAGTCTCATGTTTACTGATTCCTTTCTAGGATAATGGACTAGGCCATTTGTTGGTAGGTTTTCTAGGCTTTTATCCTGAGTATTTTAAAATGTCAAAATTGACTTAATTATGGGTAATACTTTTAAAGAGAAACACAGTAAGTTCCCTACAAATAAACTGCCAAGATGCAAACATGTCTTCACATGTCCGATCACATGTTAGTTCACCTGTCTGGTATACACTGCCATGTGAGTGTATCCTCTACAAGTGGTTGTGCTTTTGCATGCTTTACTGTAAAGCACTGTACAGTACAGAGTTCAGTACACCATAGAAATACAGTATCTTTATTTCAAACCCAGGATGTCCAAAAAGTAAGTATAAGTGCAGAGGTGATACAGCTGGTGAAAAGTGAAGTCGCTCAGTCGTGCCCAACTCTTTGCGACCGCATGGATATTAGCCTGCACCAGGCTCCTCCGTCCATGGGATTTTCAAGGCAAGAAGTACTGGAGTGGGTTGCCATTTCCTTCTCCAGGGAATCTTCCCAACCCAGGGATCGAATCCGGGTCTCTCACATTGTAGACAGATACTTTACCGTCTGAGCTACCAGATAAAGCTGGTACTACTGTACTTTTCAAGGTATTATACTGTAAGATTTAAAATGTTTTCATTTTTTATGTATGATTTGTGTGATCTCCGGGGATCTTCCCAATCCAGGGATTGAAACCAGGTCTCCTGAACTGCAGGAGGATTCTTTATTGCCTTGAGCCGCCAGGGAAGCCCTAGGTACCCAACTAGTATAATCAGCTGTATAATACTGTACTGTAACAGGTGAATCCCAGGGACGGGGGAGCCTGGTGGGCTGCCATCTCTGGGGTCGCACAGAGTTGGACACGATTGAAGTGACTCAGCAGCAGCAGCAGATATAAACCAAAGAAAGATTTATCAAAGAATTTTAGAAATCAAAGCATCAGAAAAATAACTGGAGGGTTCTACAGGAACTTTATATCAATCATTAATCTATATATATTGTGATTAAATAATTTTATCTTTCATTATGGAAATATGGAATGCTTAGTATAAATGATGGTTTATATCTAAAAAACACTAATCCCTCTCTTAGAAAAATCTACAATTTTGTCAAAACATTTTATAATTCATAACTTTAAAATGTACATAACATTAAAGATACATATAGCTTTTCCAGAATACATATACGTACAACATATCCTCATGAATCCATAGCATATGCTAATTTTGTCTGGGGCAGAAGATACAGTGTTGTCTGGCTATCAGTACAAATTGCTGTAAAGACTTTTCTATTACTTTTAGTTTCCAACTATTTTTTAATTTTTTTTTTCTGAAAATACCCTTTTCCTCATCACCCAGATATAACTGCTAGTACAATTTTGGTATTTACCTTTTTCCATTTTTTCTAATTCCACACATACTCACTTTTAAAAAATAGAACTATATACTGCATACTGTTTTGTAATCTGTTCTTTTCAAAATTTAATACTTTACAATGACAAGATTTTCCAGATCTTAACTCCCAACAGAATGAGAAGTTTCAAGTGGGACTAACACAAATTAACAGTGATCCATAATTATCTGATTAATTCTATCAATACTGGTCTTCAGTGAGACACTAGCCCAAATTAGAACTTTGAGAGAATTGACCTCAGACTTCAAGGAAGCCCAAGAGCCTAACTGTCCAGCTAATGCAGACACCAATAAAAGATCTATCTTCCTTTCTAAAAATAATTTCCCATGTCTCTTGCAAATCCTGCCATAGAGATGGTCCTCTACTATCCCCAGAGTGAAGCCTGCCCCAGTTAAAAGAATTTTAAAAAGATAAACCAAGAGGAACAAATGCACCTTCAGAATAGGGAAACTTAGTTTTGATTCCTGGTCAAATCTCAGAGCTTCTCCAGGGCCCCAGTGGTTTATTTGTAAAACACAATCTCCTCAACACCCACTCCAGTGCGGTAACACTATGACTAGGGTAGGTTGAAAGACATTTTCATATTTTTTTTTCATTTTTTTTTTGTATTTATTTATTTTTTTACACGAACTTAAAGTCACACAATAACATAACACTTCCTTCAGGAAAACAACCTAGGATTTTATATAACACTCCACATATTTTAGCTTTTAATTGTTTATCCTCTTAGATTACCTACTTTTCAAAGGAGAAATAAAGTACTACATAATGTTATGATTAGGACCTCCAGTTAACTTCTTTGCTGAAAATTTTTTTTTCATTTTTTTTTTGTATTTATTTATTTTTTTACACAAACTTAAAGTCACACAATAACATAACACTTCTTTCAGGAAAACAACCTAGGATTTTATATAACACTCCACATATTTTAGCTTTTAATTATTTTTCCTCTTAGATTACCTACTTTTCACAGGAGAAATAAAGTACTACATAATGTTATGATTAGGACCTCCAGTTAACTTCTTCGCTGAAAGAGTCAAAAATTCTTCACTGAAATGACAAATTAGCAGAGTATGAAAAACACGTGTCAAACTAGTGGAGTGAGAAAATAAAAAATTTAAAGTATCATAAATGTTCTTTACATGATCACTCCGTCATTTTTATGTTTACTTACATTGTTTGGGTAGGTAACAAGTTAAAAGTCAAGAAAGAGACACCTTGAACAACTAACTTAACTGCATTAAATAATCTTTAATATTTATAAAGATGTCAAGAAAGAAAATAATACTTGAATTCTCACAAAACAAGTGTTCTTGTTATTTTTAAGCTCTTGATAGAGGAAAGGATAATCAGAGTTGACAGGTATTTACCATGCACTGTATTCCACTCAATAAGCCTGTTTTTCAATATACAGTGACAACTCTTATTTGAATTGGAACATCTATCTTTTTAAAATTATACACAAAATTTTAAATGGGTCTTTCCATTTGCTTGTTTGTTAGCCTTTTCGAAGGTTTATTTGACTCTAATATCCTAGGATATTGCTACCAAACTCTGTTTCATGGAACACTAACTTTAGGGATTTAAAGATATTAACAGTACAACTTTAAGACAAGGGTTCTATGGAAAATTAAGCTTTGGAACACTAGGTTAAAGAAGAGAGATGAGTTTCTTTATTGCAAGGCTTCTCAGAGTCAAATGCTAACATGAATTGCACATTGCAAACAGATGGGTATAGCATGCAGGTGTCCAAAAAGTCTTTCAGAATAGAGTCTCTTTTTTGCCTAAGTTAACATCTCACAGATATATGGATAACACTTCTTTATGATTTAGTTAAGACAGCGTTACATTCAAAGATATTAATTAAAAATTACAGTTGTTCCTGACAACTAAGGCCCCTAGTCTCCCAGAATATTTCACTAAAATAAAAATACTCTTAGGAAAGATGGAATATTAGCCCATTATCAATCTCTAACAGCTTGGTTCTAGATTAGTTTAACAGAGAATGCCAGAAAAATAAGTGGGAGAAAGGAAAAAAAAAGATATACATAAGAAGCAGAGTAAGCAGATTATGTAGGGCAAAGCAGAGCCTCAATTCTGTCTTTGAAGGCTTAAGAAAGAAGTTATTAGGGATCTTATTAAGTGTAGTCTAACTGCTCTAACAAACTGAGTGATCCCCACAATGTATCATGGTTCAAACCTAAGTAAAGTTCACTTATGGCTCAAATAACAGTCAACAATCTGAAATGCTTCAGTTTGTTAGGAGCCATAGAATGCATGCATCTCAACTCTGTTATACTGTCAATAGCTCTTCCATAGTCAACACATGGCTTCCAAGGTCACCTTTTGGGTTGCCTCCATTGTAGCCAGCGGAAAAGGAATAGAAATTAGAGGTGCATGCAGGAGGATGCATACACCTAGTTTTGAAACTAGAGATCTGTACTTGGTGTGCAACACTTCTCATATTTCTTTAGCTAAGTAGAGTCACATGACCACAATAACTACACACAGGAAGATGAGGAAAATATACATTTTAGTTAATAAATAGTAGCCTTTGCTACATGTGTATAAGGAAAAAGAAGTAAAAATGAGATTCCACAGTAGGGAAATGTCACAAAGCACAAGGAAAACCAAAACAAATGTGTTCTATACAATTGCCCAGTGTTAGAATTGTTTGCACCATCATAAACAAACAAACAAAAAGAACACAAAAAGCTACTTTTGAAACATTAAAATTAATCCAAACATGAAAAATAGAACAATTAAATGGATTATGATTCCCTGGTGGCTCAGTGGTAAAGAGTCTGCCTGCAATGCAGGAGACACAGAGACCTGGATTTGATCCCTGGGTTGGGAAGATCCCCCAGAGAAGGATATGGGAACCAACTTTAGTATTCTTGCCTAGAGAATCCCATGGACAGGGGAGCCTCGTGGGCTACTGTCCATGGAGTTGCAAAGAGTCGGACAAAACTCAGCAAATAAACAACAGATTCATAGAATATTATGTAGTCAGTAAATATGTTGCAGAATAATGCCATAATGTTTGAAAATTTGCAATATTTTCGTGATATTAAGATGTATAAATAGAGTATGTTCAATCTGATCTAATTTTTCTAAAAAATATATATATATATACAGTTATAAGCATCGGGGGAAAAAAGCCTAGAAAGATAGTCATTAAGGTATTATTTCTGAGTACTATCCTTGGGTCTTAAAATTTTTAAATTTTTATCTGCAATTTCTTATTTTTTTAAAAAATATATAGTATACTTATAAATAATATTTTCAAATAAAAAGATAATAATGTAACTAAATATATATCAATTATAAAATTCTGAAGCTGTTGATAGTAAAAAGTAAAGACAAAATAAAAAACAGGTATTTGATCTCTTTCCCCACATATCTGATGGGAACATTATTTTAAGACATTAGGTAAAAACTGTGAACATGATTGCTGGTAGAGAAAAAAATAGCTTCAACTATTGCTGCAATCTTTACTTTATAATTTTAACAAACAACAACAAACATTTCTGAGCTTTCATTATGAACCTAGATAGACAAAGGCCAATGTTATTTCGTGCCAACAATTATCTGTGTTGATCGATGGACCAGCAATTACTTTCTATCCAGAAATTGCTCAGTAAAAACTCATACATTACTTTCTGTTTATTGATTCTGATGAGAAGCATACAGCAACACAGAGAAAACAAAAGCTTGTAAAGCAATTACTCAAATATATACATATATATCTACATAGCCACATAACTATGGAATTTTAGCAATATATATGGTGAAAATATCCTTAATACTTTGTAATTTTAAATTAACTTATAATTATCTCCAATTGTAAAGAGATTAAATTACATTTTAAGTAGGTATTTTTGTGAACTTCTTTCAGAATACTATGAAATTCATGACCACTGCCCCCACAAATAACACTAGGCAAAAATTTAAATATTCTGGTATAATAGGTCAATAAGAAATATAACTAGGCCCGTTAAGATCACAGAATAACTAATTTTACACCTACCTCTATCACCCATACCATATTCTGTACTCCTAGGTAGCACTATTCCTCTAAAGATTTCATCTCAATTATTTTAGCTATTTCCTAATTATATGGTTAAGGATTAAAAGGGTAGAACCAATACTTATCTTTCATAAGTAATCTGGAGTGGTAGAAAGATCATGGGCATTGGGTCAGGATTTTTTACCTTGGAAAGCCTCCTTATTTTTGTCACTTTCTAAATCCAAGCCTTTATTATCTGGTACCTGCAATATCACATAAACCTCATTACCAACCCCCCTAAATCCACTGTTGATATGCTCTTAGCTACCAAACTACCAAGAGACGGCTTTTAAAAACAAGCCTGGGGACGTCATTTCTTGCTTGAGAACCTTGTTGGTTCTCCAGGTATGTGATAATATAGAGAGTTAGATCTATTAGATCTGACCTTACTTTCCTTAATGGAATACTCTGATGTGTTGCTGGACAAAAATAGACTCATATTCATATGTAGCACCTTTTTCTTAACAGCACATTTTAAAACTTTTCCTTTTGCTCTAGTAAAGTTTTCTAATTTTCATGCCATAAGATGAAAATGTGTGTTTCATAATTAAAAGTAAATTTCATGAGTTACACTGGATTAGCACAAATCCTATGAACTGTTTACATAGTACTGGTATTTCAAACCACAACACTTAGGATGATCAAAGCAAAGTCTACAGAAGATTAATAAATGATAATGTTTTGTACATACAAGAAAATGTTATGGCCTTGACAAAACCTCTCAGAGGTTGAGAAAAGACCAGGATGCTTTCATTTTTTTTAGCCTCTCAGTATATTAAAAAAATAGAGAAGGGCCAAAATATACTTGAATATAGTATGACTTGTTCTAAATGTTTATATTTAATAGATTAACATGTTCAACATTTAAAAATGTAATGCACTATAACTGTGCAAATTAAACTGTGCACTATAACTCACAAATTAAGATTCATTATCATCACAAGGAATATTTCACAATTTATCAAAGGTGGTGTGGTTCAGAAATAGAAGCAAAGCTTAAAGGTTTTTGATGACCATCTTTCTGCAATCTTGTCAGTATGTCTTTGTCACCTCATGATAACATCAAAATAATCCACTTAGGCCCCTTCTGAATGAAAACCTGGATCCACAGGCCACCCTGGCCCTCTTTGTCTGTTTTTTGTCCTCAGTCACAGACTGTCAGACCCTGATAATTACACAGGAAGTAACTGGCTCTTAAAACAACAATAATAACCATGACTGCAATGGCTCCTATTATCTGTGAATTGAAATACTAGTTCAGTTCAGTTCAGTCGCTCAGTCATGTCCGACTCTTTGCGACCCCATGAATTGCAGCACGCCAGGCCTCCCTGTCCATCACCAACTCCCGGAGTTCACTCAAACTCACCTCCATCGAGTTGGTGATGCCATCCAGCCATCCCCTTCTCCTCCTGCCCCCAATCCCTCCCAGCATCAGAGTCTTTTCCAATGAGTCAACTCAAGTATCTTCAATTTAACATGGTTTCCACAGTCACCTACCTATCATACTTCATACTTAAGACTTTTTGCACCTAGCCCATCTATACAACTGCGAATTTAGATCCTGCTGTCCTCTTTGTTTTTGCGAAAGCTGTTCATTCATCCTAGAAAGCCCTTTCCATTTCTGCCACCAAAATCCCATTGACCAAGCCTTTTCTTAAATTATCTGCTCTTTTATGAAGCTGTCACTGTTACTGAATTTTGCTTTTTTTTATGCTTGATTGCATTTCACATATGTTCACTACATAAATTATATGATAATATTATATGTACATTTATTTCCCAAGCAAATATATGTTTATTCAGGGAAAGGAAAATCCTGTATGCATCTCTACATTATCTCTGTCCCCTGGCCTAATGTATCACACATGGTAAACATTTGATAAATATATATTAATTAGAAATTACAATAGCCATAAGCTTTTGGGAACACGCTTATTTGACTAAATATTTCTGGTGGTTTCATAACATAAATACCCAACTATGTATTTAACAGCTAACTTATTAAATAACATGTATAATAATTATAGATTTACTACTCATTTCAAGTATATCAGGTATAAAGTATATACATTATAAATATTAAACAAAGAAGAAAGTATAATGATACTGCATCAATTATGTTATCAGCCCTCAAAGGTAAGATAAATCATAATCACATTCTAGCTTAATTTTCAAAACAAAATCTCAGTCATATTTGAAATTAAAATAAAGATGTATTGCTTTTTTTAAAAAAAACTTAACTGACTTCCGAAATGTCTTGGCAAGAGTTTTATAATATACAACAGATTCATTAGGAAGTTTAATCAGATCACTGAAGCATTTGTTCATATGGAAAGTTCATCCAAATGTATCAATACTCTTAGCCAATATCAATATAACTATAATTAAGAATATATTCAGAAGTAATGCCATAATTAATGCTTATTCAAATTGCCAACTTCTTGGCAAATACATTAATGTTGTCCTTGTAGGCCACTTGTATTCAATCCCGGGAGTTAGGACAACTTGGCTGAACCCCAATGACAAATTACTTAGGAGGGAAAAAGATTATTTCTTTAGTGAGAATTTATTGCATCAAAGGGAACACATACTGTAGGAAATAATAACCTACTTGTACTGACTGAGTTCTCAACCTTATCTTGTTATAAAAAACAAAAGTATACACTTTCAAAATCATAAGGAGACTAATGCAACTAATGGAGAAAAAAGTGATATTATATCCTATCAAATAACAAAGAAAAGGGTCAGGCTTTCCTAAGACCTTACTGCCTTTCAACCTTTCAACCTATGCCAGCTCCTTACAGCTCACAGTAGTAGGCAGACACATGCCATGCAAATGGCTGCAATGAAGAGGAAAAGGAAATGTCATCACAGCACCCTCCTCTCCTTCCTCTCGGTGGCCAACTCTGCACATGAGCTAACGGTGCGGCTGGGACTCAGCGCAGTTCAGTTCAGTCGCTCAGTCATGGCCGACTCTTTGCGACCCCATGAATTGCAGCACGCCAGGCCTCCCTGTCCATCACCAACTCCCGGAGTTCACTCAGACTCACGTCCATCGAGTCTGTGATGCCATCCAGCCATCTCATCTTC
>SJYX01003824.1:89189-125562 GCA_006410675.1 Oreotragus oreotragus
ATCATTCCTTCCAAAGAAATCCCAGGGTTGATCTCCTTCAGAATGGACTGGTTGGATCTCCTTGCAGTCCAAGGGACTCTCAAGAGTCTTCTCCAACACCACAGTTCAAAAGCATCGATTCTTCGGTGCTCAGCTTTCTTCACAGTCCAACTTTCACATCCATACATGACCACAGGAAAAACCATAGCCTTGACTAGGCGGACCTTAGTCAGCAAAGTAATGTCTCTGCTTTTGAATATACTATCCAGGTTGGTCATAACTTTTCTTCCAAGGAGTAAGCATCTTTTAATTTCATGGCTGCAGTCACCATCTGCAGTGATTTTGGAGCCCAACAGACATATAATACACTTTGATGCTTATGAGAAAGAAGCAAGCAATTTGAGGTAAATAATTTACTATAGCTCAGGGCTACAAAGTTGACCACGCCCTGATTCCTCCAACATGGCAATACAATGTAAGGAATTACAATGGAACTGAGCAAACCAGAAGAGAATTTCAGTGCCCATGGTACATAAAGCATTAAGTGAACTTCCTAATTCTATGAGTGAAGAGTAAGCAGGGAAGAATGAAGATGAATGAAGAGACCCTGTGAAGCACAAACAGAATTTGGAAAATAATTTTACTAAAATGAGCATAGATAAGAACACATAGATAAAAGTTACACTAAAGTGACAGAATTCTTTGCAGGCCCAAAGAGGGAGGATTAATGCTTACTATTATCCAATCATGGAGAAGGAAATGGCAACCCAGTCTAGTACTCTTGCCTGGAGAATCCCATGGAGAGAGGAGCCTGGTAGGCTACAGTCCATGGGGTCGCAAAGAGTCAGACACGACTGAGCGACAAACTACTAAACTACTGTTATCCAATCAAGGAGATTCCCTGGTGGTTCAGATTGTAAAGAATCTGCCTGCAATGCTGGAGACCCGGGTTTAATCCCTGGGTTGTCCAATCAAAGGCATAAATATCCAGAGAAGGAATGTGTTAACTACCAATGAGGCTGGTCAGGAAAAAGAGCAAGAAAAACAATCGAAGGAGCAATCAAATTGGCCAAAGTCTTATCCAGCAAAGTCATCAGCGAAAGAGATGAAAAATTGGGGGGAGTTGGGCCACCTGCCAATTTCATGAAAGATTCATGTCAGATTTACGGTAGAGATACTTTGTCAAAATTCTCTAGAGCACAGGTGAGTGGTTCCAAATCTCAGGACTTGAGTTCTTGCAGCCCCTTCAGAAGCTGGTATGATAAGGGGTGGGCTGCAGGATGAGAGGCACAAACTCCACTCTGTTTCCATCTGTTACACATTTCACCAAAGGACACATGTCTTAAAAAATGAAAAAAAAACTCCTGGCTTAGTTGAAACTATTTCTATTATTCTGACTGTAGGTTCAGCACACAGTATTCCAGACTGTTTTTCAGGTCCCGTGCATCCTGACTCTGGAGATGACCGCAAACAGCAGAATCAGCAATTTGGGTCACGAGAAAGAGAGAATCCTTTAGGAAACAACACCGTTGCACTCTGGTTATTTTGTTTTGTTTTCATCGACTCTTGTGAGTTTAGTGAGGGTGAGTCAAGGCACAGGAGGCCTAATAGCTTGGGAAAGGCAGGTAAAACCAAGTTTTCCAAGCTGTACATTCCAGGACTGCGGTAATAACACCATGCAGGTAATCCTTCCATGTATGTTCTCCTCTGAAAATTCAGAATGCTCTCTTAGTGACACTGCATGTAGAACCCTCACCCCATCAGTGACCTTTAGGAGGATTTTCTACTACTGTGTCATTATTGTTGGTGGCTTCCCAGGTGGCGCTAGTGGTAAAGAACCTGCTTGCCAATGCAGAAGACATAAGGATGCAAGTTCAATCCCCGGGTCGGGAAACTTCTCTGGAGAAGGAAATGGCAACGCACGCCAGTATTCTTGCCTGGAGAATTCCATGGACAGAGGAGACTGGTGGGCTACAGTCCATAGCGTCGCAGAAAGTCAGACATGACTGAGGTGACTTAGCACGCATGGGCACACATACACACACACACATCCTTGCTGTTATCATTGTTACCTGATGTAAAGAGCTGACACATTAGAAAAGACATGCTGGGAAAGATTGAAGGCAGGAGGAGAAGGGCACTACAGAGGATGAGATGGTTGGATGGCATCACTGATTCAATGGATNCACACATACACACACACACATCCTTGCTGTTATCATTGTTACCTGATGTAAAGAGCTGACACATTAGAAAAGACATGCTGGGAAAGATTGAAGGCAGGAGGAGAAAGGCACTACAGAGGATGAGATGGTTGGATGTCATCACTGATTCAATGGATATGTGTTTGAGCAAGCTCCAGGAGATGGTGAAGGACAGGGAAGCCTGGCTTGCTGCGGTCCATGGGGTTGCAAAGAGTCAGACACAACGGAGCAACTTAACAACAACAACAGATACTTTTTCCTCTTCATCTTAGATACCTGTATGAGATAAAGGCAAATAATATATTCTTTATAATACAACATATAAAGTATAAAACTACTTATCTTCTTCTTGTTTAATTGCTCAGTCATGTCTCACTCTTTTTGTGTGACTCCATGGACTGTAGGCTCCTCTGTCCATGGGATTTCCCAGGTAAGAACACTGAAATAAATTGCCATTTCCTTTTCCAGGGGATGTTTCAGACCCAAGGGTCGAATCCACGTCTCCTGCACTGGCAAGCAGATTCTCTACCACTGAGCCATCAGGGAATCCTTTACTTAATTACCTATTCATTCACTTAATCAAAATATTCCTTAGATAAAGCCAGAAGTTATAATAAAATATTTTGCTTTTGTAAACTATGAAGTACCATGCAAATAAAAAATTGTTATTGCCATAAAAATGTTACTGTTCTTAATTTTTTTAATCTCACATAAAGTATAAAATATCAAATAAACATTAAATTTAGTGAAATAAGAAAAAGATATTTGGGCTAGTCACATAAGTATATATTCTGAAAAATATATACTTAATAAATTGAGAGATGCTACTTCGTATATTCTCAACTAGTTGTTCAATTGCCTCGTTGTGTCCAACTCTTTGTGACCCCATGGACTGCAGCATGCCAGACCCCCTGTCCCTCACCATCTCCTGAAGTTTGCACAAGTTCATGCACATTACATCAGTGATGCCATCCAGCCCTCTCATCCTCTGATGCCCTCTTTTCCTTTGGCCCTCAATCTTTCACAGCATCAGGGACTTTTCCAATGAGTCAGCTATTTACATCAGATGACCAAAACTCTGGAGTTTCAGCAGCAGTCCTTCCAATGATTATTTAGGGTTGAGTTCCCTTAAGATCCATAAAATACCTAGATCAGTGCTTGCATTGAGTAAAGATCTGATAACATTCATATTGTGTGGTGCTGTACTCATTCACTCTCGTGTCTGACCCTTTGTGATCCCAATGACTGTAGGCCACCAGGCTCCTCTGTCCATGGGATTTCCAAGGCAAGAATACTGGAGTGGGTTGCCAGTTCCTTCTACAGGAGATCTTCCCAACCCAGGGATCAAACCCATTTGTCTTACATCCCCTGAATTGGAAGGAAGTTTCTTTACCACTGAGCCACCTGGGAAATTAACACTTATTACATCACAGTCTCAAGGTTCTAATTCTACCGCCTTGCAAAAGGGGCATTTTAAGGTCTTCTGAGAAACAAATCATTATCTGAAGAATAAAAGCAATACCATGACCCATAAAATCTGATCAGAGCTGAAAAAATACAGAGAGTCCTCTGTGTTGAAGAGGCAGCTTCCTCTTTCAAGGGATGCAAAGATCTGCAGGTTCTGCATGAAGTATATGCTTTCTGGTTATGTACTCAGTGCCTCTCAGATATGCGTATGGTTATTCCTTCAGCGTATGTTATATGAGCAGTTTATTCTCTTACTTTCTAGAAATAATTCCATTAATAAAACTAGACATTTAGCAAAACAAATAAAAGTTGGATTTTGAAATCTCAAGGTAGATGTACAACTCATTGAGTAAAGATCTGATAACATTCATATTGTGTGGTGCTGTACTCATTCACTCTCGTGTCTGACCCTTTGTGATCCCAATGACTGTAGGCCACCAGGCTCCTCTGTCCATGGGATTTCCAAGGCAAGAATACTGGAGTGGGTTGCCAGTTCCTTCTACAGGAGATCTTCCCAACCCAGGGATCAAACCCATTTGTCTTACATCCCCTGAATTGGAAGGAAGTTTCTTTACCACTGAGCCACCTGGGAAATTAACACTTATTACATCACAGTCTCAAGGTTCTAATTCTACCGCCTTGCAAGAGGGGCATTTTAAGGTCTTCTGAGAAACAAATCATTATCTGAAGAATAAAAGCAATACCATGACCCATAAAATCTGATCAGAGCTGAAAAAATACAGAGAGTCCTCTGTGTTGAAGAGGCAGCTTCCTCTTTCAAGGGATGCAAAGATCTGCAGGTTCTGCATGAAGTATATGCTTTCTGGTTATGTACTCAGTGCCTCTCAGATATGCGTATGGTTATTCCTTCAGCGTATGTTATATGAGCAGTTTATTCTCTTACTTTCTAGAAATAATTCCATTAATAAAACTAGACATTTAGCAAAACAAATAAAAGTTGGATTTTGAAATCTCAAGGTAGATGTACAACAAAAAGCACAACTACCTTTACTTATCACATCAAAGCTATTTAATAAGTGTAGCTCAATCTAATTGAAACTGTCCCAAATTGCAATAAGATCCAATATACGATACAGCTATTAAGTCATGAATAGCTCGGGAGCCCACCCTAAGGGAAATTACTTTTATCATCAGAAGGGGTGGAATGTATGAATTTATTATTCTAAGAACTTGTGTCCATATTCTTATTTATGTGGCTGTCACTTCAGCACTTCATTCTGTTGCTTTCTTGGTAGGTAGTTACATTTAGAATCCCACTTGCCTTATGGCACGTCTGCTATCGGTCCACCCAGAATGGCTGGCATATATATATTCAACCATTCAAAACTGTTTCATCATTATGCTATCTCCCATATAGGTTAAAAAAGAGGAAAACTAGATACAGTGTTTCTTATTAGCAAGAATATTTATAGTTTCATACAGTAGCTCTTTATTTTGGAAAGTAGCTCTTTTCAAAATTAATGTTCCGACCTATATGCCAAGCTAAGTTAAGACCGAGATCACCCAGAGAGAACAAACATATACGTATCATGAGATGATAAAGTTTTGGGAAACCATTTAAATCTAACATATGCATCACCAATGTACAAAACAATTAATCACATTCAATCAGAGTACAGTTGCCTCAAATAGGCAGACACTTAGTCTACACAGTTCACCTCTTACTAATGTCCCTGTATGGAGAGCCACAATTATGAATGGTCTGATTAGCTTCTTTTCTGAAAAAGTCTAGTCTCCTGCAATTAAACTGTTACTAAAGGACACCTTTATTCCTTTATTTAGATTTGATAATAAGACAACTACTCAAGAGAATGCAACTGTACTCTTTGAAAAGAAGGTCTTCTTTTCTACTCACTAAATGCTAAAGACTGCCCTTCAGAATAATCCTTTGTAGCTTTAGGATGCACGTGAACTAAACTAACAGATGGATCACTGCTCAGTGAACAACATAATATGAAGCAGGTCATGGAAACAAATTTCAGCTTGGGCAGTGATTTTTCCAGGTTCTTAAAGTCACAGACCCCTTGGTCAAGTAACCACTGACCACTGAGCTGCTCTCCTCCCTGTACGCACACTTTCCCTCTCCTGACTCTCAAGGGGATTGTCCAGGTCTGAATCTGGGAGCATGCCATGCACATGTTTTAGGGTGAGTTTTGGCTACAGCTCACACATGGTTTAGGAAAGACTTAATTGTTGCTGTCATCTAATAAATATACACTAGTGATGATACACAGATTTGATTTTGAATGCCAAAACAAATAAAAAAAAATAATGACTTGGAAAAGATTCTAAGGACAATTGATTCAGTGAGAAAAGAAAAAAAAAAGTGTACAATGACATTTACAAAGACGGATAAGGCCATAACAAAGGAAAAATGATGACATTTGTATCATATATTTTGTCTTCGCATTGTGTAAAGGTCTTTCTTTTTCCATATGCTCATAGACTTTTAATATTAAAACTGATTTTTAAAAAACAGCTTAATCCCTTAAAGCAAAGGCACATTTCCCTACAATAGCTATTTACTTTAACATTTACTCATTCACAAGATATTTAGTAAACACAAATCTGACAGAGGCAATACTGGGGGAAGCATATTTTCCTGCTTTTTTGTTTCTTTCAAGATCAATAGTTACTTACTTCTCCCTTTGTCTCATCAGCTGTACCTTTTCAGTTTCCTTTGCTGACATGACCTCTTCCCCCGACCTCTAAAGGTTAGAGTTCCCCAGGACTTAGGCCTCATATCTCTCATCCAGCGCTGTGTGTTTAAATGCCATTAACAGATATATATGTATACATGTGTCTACATATATACATATACAACTTTGTCAATACATACATACACATGTCTGCATGTATACACATTCATTCTCAACTTCTCTGAATTCAAATTCATACATCCAACTGTCCACTTGTTATCTCCGCTCGGATGTAACCTACGTATCAAAAACCTAACGTGTTCCTAATGAAGCCTGACTTCTCACCTTCCACCCTGTTCCTCAGTCTTCTCCTCTGGCCTTGCAAACTGCAGTTAACAACTCCATCCTTCCAGACTATAAATCCTAAGGCATCATTGGCTCTTCTCTTTCTCTCTCACTAAATATAATATATCAGCAGATTCTGTCTGCTCTCTCTTCCAAACACATCCAGAACCCAACTGCTTTTCACCACCTCGCCTACCACTGGCCCCAGCCCTGATCAACTCTCTTCTAGACTAATAAAAGTGTCTCCTGATTCTTTTTGCTATTTTTTCTCTTGCTTCTCTCTGTTCTCAATTCTCAATGCAACACCAGTATGAATCTTTCATCAGGCCAGATCTGTATATTCTTTCGCTGACATCCACCAATGGCTTTTAAGGCCCTATACATTATGATTCCCGCCCTGACACTTGCCGGAAGTCACCTTCCATCTACCTTCACCTGATCTAGTGTTGCTGTTCTCTGTGCAGATAAAAGATTGCCCCTGTCTCAGGGTTTTGGCATTTGATGGTCCTGTCAATGATAAACTGGCGCTTGCCAAGGGCCTTTGCCACCAGCCTCTGTGGGGACTGAATCTGTATTCCTGCAGCTGTTGACTTTTGACACATCCTGAAGGGAGTTCAGCGTGGTGACTAAGGCACTTTGTGCTCCAAGAAAACTGGTGAAACAGGTCCTTACACTGATATTTTCAGGAATGGATTTCATGAGCCCAATCCTTGCATCTCCTCATATCTAGAAAAGCACTAAATCCCTTCAAGGTGACATCAGCTCTTTGTGACTAGCAGAAAATCTCTTGTAAGGTAAGTGTTGATTGAATGTACTCTCCCTTCACCAAAATCACATATATACTAACCTTCCCCCGCCTCCTTGGAGCGGTCTCTCAGAGCTCTCTGAGGTGGTGTTTCCTGGGCTGCAGCCCTCATTTTGCCCCAGATAAAATTTGACCAGCAACTCTCACACTGTGCATCTTTTTTTAAGTCAAGTCCCTTTGTCTAGACCACTCTTCCTCCAGGATGTCTGCACAACCTCCTTTCTCATTTTCTGCAAATCTCTGGTTAAATGTCACCAAATTAGAAAACGTCTTCCATGACAGTCACATAAAAGATGCCCATTCCATGCTTCTGGGCACTTATCCCTGTTGTACCTTATTTATCTCCAGAACACTTATATATGTAGACACACACAAACATTGCCATTACTGTTTATGTTTCTTCCTCCATCTCTACATAAACACAAAACCGTGTAGGTTACATGTTGACAGAGACTTGGACCAGGTGAGTTTACTGCTGTATCCTCAGTGTCTAGAACAATGGCTGGCACATAGTCAGAACTCAAAACAATTCATTGAATGAGTAGAGAGTAGGAAATAAACACATGAGAAGGTCCAGCAAAGTTACAATGGAAAGACCCAATACTGGCTTGTCTTGAGTTACAAAGAGTGAGTCAGAGTTTTCAGAGGTGAAATAGCATATTTTTAAAGCAGGTATGTGCACTGATCTTGTGCCACTTTGGGTCGCCGTGGTGGTCAATTATTCATGAAGACCCCTCCCCTACAGACTAGTCTCATTTACAGTGATTGCTCTCATATAGAAATTTCTTCAGTATGTATGATCTATAACCCAGAATCTAATGTTTATTTCAGTATTATTTTCTGTATTTTTCTGGTTGTTCTTTTAATAAGATCAGTAAGTATTTACTGTTTATCTACTAGGTGCCTGCCATAACAATCTGCCAGGGTAAAAAAATAAATAAATACAAAAAATAAATAAATAAATAAAAAATAAAAAATAAAAATAAAAACAAAACCAAACCAAACCTTGATTATCTGGCCTTATCAAATTGTTCTAGATAAGAAGATTGTACCATTGCAAATCATGTTTTTACTTTCACCAAAATGGGTGTCCTATTTATCTGGTAAAAAACTAATTGCAAGAATTTCATGAACACTTTAATAGCAAATCAAATTAATTTCAGATTATATACAGCATATATATGTTTCTCAGTCTTTTTTTAAATTATTATTTTAGTTGTGATCTAAACAATTTTCCTAAGATTTTAAACTCTATGAGGGTAGCGACTTTGTGGTGCTCAGGGCACCCAACAGAGGACCTCATGCAGGTGTGTGTGTGTGTGTGTGTGTGTGTGTACACACACTCAGTCATGTCCAACTCTTGCAACTTCATGGATGGGAGCCTCCCAGGCTCCTCGGTCCATGGACTTTTCGAGGTAAGAATACTGGAGTGGGTTGCCATTTCCATTTCCACAGGATCTTCCCAACTCAGGGATCAAAACTGCATGTCTTGCATCTCCTGCACTGGCAGGTAGATTCTTTACCACTGTGGCACCTGGAAAGCTACCTCACACACAGAGCACTAAAAACATGCCAGTAATGATAAACCCTGGCATGAGGCACAGATTAAAAAAGAGTATCTTCAAGATGAAATATTTCCATTTTAAGCTGTTACTATGTGAAACATCAAAATTTTGATGAACTAAAAAGCTACGTGTTATATTTTTCTTTAACCATATTTAATTTTGTCTCTGTGTTCAGTCTATCCCAAAAGTGAATAAGAAGAAAAAGTTGACTTTTGAATCTAAAGATTCACAAAGCCACTCCCATTCATATTCATATTCCATTCTGGAAAAGGGATTTCGGGTTCTTGGAACATCCTGAGTAGATGAAAAACAAATGCTATGGTTTTGAAAGTACTACAAAAGCAAAGAAGAGAAATTAAACAAAGGTTCTGCACCTTATTTGTGTTCTGTTAACACTGCTTCAAGGCAACACTTTTATTTTTAAATGTATGCCCTCATTTACTCAGGAAATTAAGAAATGAACTCCCCGTGTCAGTGTCCCTGCTATTAAAACAACCTAGCCATGGGCTGATTTACAATGGGCTCCTAATTGAACAGTTATGGTTTTAACTATATCAGCATATCTGCAGGTTCCTTAGATAAATATTCTAAGCATTTCCCATAGATTACATAGGCAGAGTAAAGAGAGCCTTGGAGCAGACAAGATTTTCTAGAATACTTACCATGTCATTCGGCTTATTTTTCTTAGTTATATCTCATTTCTGACACATAGTTTCAAAGACCTCCTATCCAAAATATAAATGTTTTCATTAGCACCAAATAAGAGGTTTTAGAGAAATCATAGAGTCTTATGTCTTCAGTAATGTAGCAGATATTTTAGCTTAACAATTATTTGTATGGAGACAGAGCTTTCTCCCTGTTATACTAGTTCTTTTTCCTTCTAGCACCAAAAATCATATTTAATCATTTTAGTGAGTTCCTCTACATTCACATGGCAGTTTATTCACTTAGATATCTTTAGACTAGAAAAATATAAACAAACAAGGAGTGCATGCTCACAGACATAAGGAATTGAACATGGATACTTTCTAATATCAAAAAATATATTCTTTATAATTCTATAAAGAATCTATATCTTGACTCAGCATGCTGACCTCAGAAAGACTTCCTCCTGATACAGTTTATAAAAATTTTAGAGTTGAAAGGGAGCCTCCAGGTTTCAGCCAGACAACAATTTGACACAGAAGAAGATTGTGGTTTGTGGGCATCTGATGGATTTCTTAAGGTCACAGAGCCAGCTGGATCTTTAACTCCAGCTACACTGAGAAAAAGCAGATAACTGAAGCTCATTCTAGGTAGGGCACAGGGTGGGTTCAGTGAGTATAACAGCAGAGTTGTAAGCACCGCCCCTATTTCAAACAGACAAAAACCACTCAGGGCTCAAGACTTTACATGGAGGGCAATTTCAACTGAAGACAAGTTGGAGATACGGTTTCAAAGCTGATTAATTAATAAGGCTGTCAGAGTTACAAAAAAAAAGTCAGGAGGTAGGTCCGTAGGTCCCAGTGTTGAATGTGTCCCTAGGATGAGATGTGGCAGGTGCCTCATCACCACAGAAGGCAAGAGGGTGCTCCAGAGATCAGTAGATGACGGTGACAACTAGGAAAGGGATGCAAGAGTGAGCGGTTTTGATGAGGGGTAGAGATGGGAAGATCGGCAGTGACTGCAGCAAGAAAGAAAAATATCCATCAAAGAGGACTTTCAAATTCATGGGTCCAGTGATCTGTGTAAAGAGAATCAGTAGTGTGCTGGGTTAATCACATTGTGAAACTAAATTTTAAATGGACTTCCATTTGCTGAGAGCAGTGTTCATTAATATGTAATTCAGTCTTGACAATTTTAACTGCTGACCAAACTGTAGACCTGGAGAAAAATGCTCTTGCATTTTTCCTGAAGCCACCTGCACCCAAAACAGATAGGTAAATGTGCTATCATCAAAGAACAAAATATTCATAAAGATATTTGTTCAAGAAACATTTTCCTTCAGGGATGGACCACATTTGAAAAACAGTCTGCTTGTTATATCGTCCCTCTGAAAGAAAACCTGGGAGCGGGAGGCAATACAGGATGAATCTAAGGGATCCTTTATTCTTCTTCTGTGGGCCAGGATCATTTCCAATGGCTCAGTAACTACACTCCTGGCCAAGATGTTTCCTTGGCATGATCTGCGAGTCTGCAACTTTGCTGCTTGGCAAGGAATGAATTTTGGCACCGTGTTGTATTAAAGACTGAAGCAGCTAAGAAAGAGTGTCAAGTGATTAAATTCTCCATAAAGCTTGAATGTATGAATAAGCAAATGAACAAAAGAAGAAACTCTTCATTGCTTGTGTGATTTTGGTGGGTTATAAATTAATTCTCACCAGGAAGAAAGTATGCCTGGCGTTTGGAAGAGTATGAAAAAAGCTTGGAACTGCTGTGTCTCTGGTGAGAGAAGCAGAGCAAAAAAATTTCATGATCACTACTTCCTTTCATGCACATGTCCCTCTGGGACTCTGAAGACTGGGAAGTTTATAACTGGAACTGGCTTTTCTAGGCATTTTTACTCATGTGTGGGATGGCAAGACAGCAAGTATGTCAGTTCTTAAAGCCTCCTGCCTATGCTGGTAACACAGGTACTGAGTGAGTTAGAGCAGGAAAAGATATGCAAGGAAAGATCATATTAAGAAGATGGAATGCAATGTAGATCAAAGGTACAGGAACAAAAGAAATGTCTATGGTTATTTCAGTTAATATTTGGTCTAGCTAATTCTAACACATAACACTTCTGATGAGATGTACAAACACAAGTTTTCAGAGTAAACAATACAATTATTTCCATTATTATTTTGAATGTATATTATGTGCTTCCTTTAAGAAACTTCAGTACCTCATACCATATGTCAATTACCCTCAGAAATATCTCACAACAGAAGTAATGGTACCTCAATAATGCAGCTAGTAAAATAAAAGCAAATGTATATTTCATAGAGGCATGCATACATCCATTCCCTCTATTTTATAGTTTCTCAATTTACAGGAAAGGTATTCACTTATAGTAATATTTATATGATACTAACATTGAGACAAATCAAGCTTAAGTGGAAAAAGACATATTTGACACTGAAAAAGTTTAAACAAACCTTAAAAGGGATTCAGCTTAAAAGTGATTAAGTGAAAAAGTTTAAACAAGCCTACATAGTGATTAAGAAGGTAAATATATGATTAGAACTAATATATATACATAAAATGTTTTACAAATACTTAATACATTTTATAAATATTTTATTATATATATACAATGTATACATACACATATGTATGCATATAACCTATGTGGCAGCTACGCTGGAATTTTAGGTAAAGTTAGGTGGCTATGGATATGTGGGATCACAGTGTTAAGTTTGCCATGACCTGGTCCACTACCTTTCAATTACAGATCTATCTGCCAAAGCTTTATCCTTTGTCTTACAGATGAGGAAAGGGAAACGTAGAGAACTAGTTCAAGCCTCCTTGGATGACAAAAAATGATAAATATACTAAATCACTGTACGAAAATGTGCAGTTAGGAAGAGGACAGCATTCCCTTTGCTTAGCGGCACTGCTCTTTTATTCATTCAGCACACGCTAATTGCATGCCTAACGGAGTGTACACTGCATTCGGTAGGCACAAGGGCTACAGCAGTGTGCCAGACTGACAAGATTTCTGACCTCAGGAAGCAACACAGTTCACTGAGAGATACAGATTAGCAGAGAGGCAGTTAGAAGAACCTGAAATCAAGGCTAACAGAGGTGTAAGTAAATGATAGGAGATGAGATGGCTGGGGTGAACATGCGCCAGACTGCAGAAGGCTTGTGAGACATGCTAAGAGGATTAGTATTCAAGAGCAACTGACAATCATGGAAGAATTTTAAGAATGAGATTGTCATGAGCAAAGTATATTTTAGGACGATGACTTCTAATTGAAGTAGGGAAGTCAAGGCAGGAAGAACAATAAGAAAAATGCTACTATGCTACTTAAGGACAGAACATGGCATCTTTGCCTAAGGTAAGTGGTAGCTGGGATAGGGAAGTGGTTTGAGAAATTTGGAGGTAAAACTGAAATCATCTGGTGACTGGATGTGATGTGTGAGGGAGATAAAGACTGAGGAACGGTATCCAGGATCTTGTTTTAGTTAAGCAGGAGACAGTAAGCCATTCACACACAAAAATATACACAGGAGGAGAAAGAAACATTTTTGAGATTAGGCTATGCCTCACTCCAAATTAACGCTTCCCACATAATACATATACACGCCTGCAGACAAGTGGGGGAAATAATCCATTTTATTTACAAAGTAACCTAAGTCCCTGTAACTTGAGCATTATTAGAGAGTTAAATCTTAATTATGCATATCTTTTATTCAAATTTAGATTGCAGCATATCTTAGCATATTAAGCATAAAATAGCTTATATACATATATTTATTTATAAAGCAAATCACATTCACTCCTTTGTAGCTCTTCATCCTATCAAGAAAATTCTTGAAAGAAGGACCTGTAAATCATTCCCTCAGGGGGTTAAGCCATGAAAATCAGACATATTTCCAGCTTTTCTTGAGTCATATATTCATGATAAAGCTTCATTATTTTGCTGCAATTACCTTTCAGAACTGTAGGCACACTCATAAGCAGATACAAACACAAATTGCATTTTAAATGTAAAATAAATGACACTTGGGTTAATCTTTGAATTACTGACCTCAGTTTTTATAATCAAAAGTTGACTGTACATATATATATGTGAATGTGTAAAAGGTTTTTGAAATAACTTCTTGAATAGGACACTTATAGCACAAGAAACAGAGCAAAAACTGACAAATCGGACTACATCAAACTTAAAAGCTTATGCATCAAAGGGCACAATCAACAGAGTGAAAAGGAAAACTGAGAACAGGAGAAAATGTTTGCAAGTCATAAATCTGATAAGTGGCTAATGTCTACAATTTTAAAAGAATCACTGCAACATAATAATCACATGATTCTATTTGAAATGGACAAAGAATTTGAGCAGACATTTCTCCAAAGATTATATAAAATGGTCAACAAGTTTATAAAAATATATAAAAAGCTCAACATCACTTATCTTTAAAGGAATGCAAATCAAAAGAACAATGAGATATCAATTTACACCCATTAGGAAGGCTACAATGAAAACGAACAGAAAACAGGTGTTGGTGAGGATGTAGAGAAACTGGAATCCTCGTGCTCTACTGGAGGCACTGTAAAATGATGCAATTGCTACGGAAGATATAGAAGTTCCCCAATAACTTAAAGATAGAGCTACTGTATGATCCAGCAACTTCACTTCTGGGTATTTACACAAAATGATTGAAAGCAGGGTCTCAAAGAGATATTTGTACAATCATGTTTATAGCACTATTCACACTAGCCAAGAGGTGGAAGAAACCAAAATGTTTACTGACAGGTGACTGGAAAAACAAAATGTGGTATGTACAAACAATGGAATATTATCAGCCTTAAAATGGAAGGAAATTCTGTCACAGGCTAACACATGGATGAACCTTGAAGACATTATGCCAAGTGAAATAAACCAGTCTTAGAAAGACAAACACTGTATAGTTCCGCACATCTCTGCTGCTGCTAAGTCACTTCAGTTGTGTCCGACTCTGTGCGACCCCATAGACGGCAGCCCACCAGGCTCCCCCATCCCTGGGATTCTCCAGGCAAGAATACTGGAGTGGGTTGCCATTTCCTTCTCCAATGCATGAAAGAGAAAAGTGAAAGTGAAGTCGCTCAGTCTGTCCGACTGTTAGCGACCCCATGGACTGCGGCCCACCAGGTTACTCCGTCCATTGGATTTTCCAGGCAAGAGTACTGGGGTGGGGTGCCATTGCCTTCCCCATCCGCACATCTCAAGTAGTCAAATACAAAGAAACAGAAAGCAGAATAGTGGTTACGGGACCTAAGGGAAGAGGGCCAAAGGAAGTTGTTATCCAATGGGCATATTTCAGATTTACAAGGTGAGAATGTTCTGGAGACCTGTCTCACAATAATACTAACATACTTAATGCCATTGAACTGTACATTTTAAAACGGCTAAGATTTTTTAAACTTGTCAGTGTTATATTTTGCGCTTTTTACCACTTAAAAAAACACACATATTGTATGATTCTATTTATATGGACTGTCCAAATAGGCAAATCTATAGAAAAAGAAACCAGATTAATAGTTGCCTAGGGTTGGGGAGATGGGAGGTCAATAGTGATAGCTGCACAGCTCTGAGTATATTAAAAACTGTTGAAATGTAAAGTTTAAAAAAGACTTTTGATGTCTAGTGATTGACATACGTGTCTCCTTCTTACACAGCCTCTTTTTCCTGCCAAAAATAGACTATTCAGTAATTCCAAACCATTCTGTACCCCCTTCAAATATTTGATAAGAAATATAAAGTAGTTTTTCGGATACCTTATTAATTATTTTCTTTAAGTCACTGCATTCAACTCCCTAGGAATCCTAAGGCAACAAACTAGAATGTAGCATTAATAATGCTGTGTTGAAAACAAAGCCATAATGCTAGAGAATTTCAAGGATAAAGATATGAAATCCTCTTGCCTGAGATTGTGCATTGAAAAAACAACTGTATGGATCAGTCAACTTGACTAAGATGTTTTGACATCTTATTTCAACATCCAAAATTAAAACTACATCTTCAATTTGCACTATAAGCCTTGTGTTTCATCTAGGTTAAACTCAGATAAAGATTTACTATGAAGAAGATTATTTATAAGAATATTATTTGTCTTCCCCTCTCAAATTTGAAAAAAGTTCAATAATTTGTAAATCTCCCTGAGTAATATGATAACTGTGTTGAGGATGTATTATGTTTACAATTTAATAACATTTTGAGCAGAAAATAAAGTAGAAATTTCACTAAAATGACAGCAATCACTTCATCTCAATAGACATTTCATAATGATGATAATTGATAGAACTTCAAATTCTATTTTCTAAATATATTTGGTTATTCTAACTCTATTGCTGTTACTTATTTTCCAGTAATCTCAAAAGCCCAGATTAATGTAATACCTCTCGCTTTTAACAGAAATAATTATATGGGTCAGCTGGAAGGAGGGTTAGGTGTTTCTCAGTCTTGTGCCTGTAATTGCAAATACCACAGATCAGTGAGCAAAAAAGAAAAAAAGGGAGGCTTAAACACCCCATCCTGGTTACAGAAATTGTCTTAGATCCTCTTCATTTTACACTGTCCTTTCTTTTTCTCTGCATTCAGTTTCCTTTCAACTGGGCTTTATGTTTGATACAATGCCTTCCTTATCATTCCTACCACAGGTGAAGGTCTCTTTGGTTCTGACCTTTGATGCTGTGCTCATATTCTCTACACCAAGAGATTCAACTCAGACCCTAGCATAGTCCTCCACCCAGGGCTCAGGCAGCTTTAGACAGCCCCCTGGAAGGTAGAGAGATATTGCAGGAACCACCAGGAGAACAGACCCAACAAAAACAATGTCAAAGAAAACAACCACAGAACAGAAAGAAAGGTTGCTGACTTCACAAAAAAATTCTGAATTATACAAAGGCTTATTTTCCCAAAGCAAGAAACCCACATAACCGTATCTTTGGGACAAACTGTTATCTTGTGAAATGAAAGAGACAAGTATCTTTAACGCCTTTAGACTCATATGGAATATTGATCACATGCAAGTTACAGCTGTTCTTAAACTGTTTGCTTTCCTATTTTTTTCAAATCTGAGGCAGCATCATTATTCTACTATTATCTGAGCTCAAGTTCTTTCTCAGAAGTAGGAAAAATCTAATAATTGTCTACAAGCACATTATGCTGAGAGGTAGCAAGACAATTTTCATTGCTGCAGAGCCAGCTTGGATGTTCATTAAAAGTACCAGGCAGAGCGTGGGACCTAGTATTAATGGGACACAGAGTTGTTCGCAGGTCTCAGAAACAAGCACTGATACTGAATGCAAATTGTGCATGATAGCATATACTGGAATTTCTAGACTGTTCACTGCTGCTAAGGGTGAAATTGGGTGTAAAAGATGGTCACCGAAACACAGGGCAGTTTCTAAAGAAAAGAATTTTTAAACTCAGGCTGTTCATTGTTAAGACCTTAAAAAGCAGGCACACTTTCAATAATGACTAACATATAGCACTTGGTATGCACCAGCCACAGTTCTAAGTACTGTGCGTGCGTGCGTGCGTGCGTGTGTGTGTGTGTGTGTGTGTGTGTGTGTGTAAGTCTCTCAATCACGTCTACTCTTTGTGACCCCCTGGATTGTAGCCCACCAGGATCCTCTGTCCATGGAATTCTCTAGGCAAGAGTACTGGAGTGGTTTGCCATTTTCTTCTCCAAGTACGTTGTATGTACTCATTTAATCATTAAACAACCATTCCAACAGTCCTAGAAGGTAGGTAATATTGCTCCCATTTCACATTAAAAAGAAAAAAATGAGGTTCAGAGTAGCTCAATGACTTGCCTGCTATTATACAGCTAGCCAATGGAGAAATTAAAATTTGAATTGCATAGTTTGGCTTCAGAGTCCATGCTTTTAATCAAGTTTTTAAAAATTGCATATTTTCCCACAAGTATTAGTGTTTTTTTATAAATATCCATTTCACAGTGGCATCGATTTACTTTTTAATTACATGGGTTACACTTACATGTACATGGCTCAATCTTTCCAATAAACACGCTTGGTCAATTAATACTGTCAACTGTGTTAGTTTAATATGCTCAGACTAGCAGGGATGCAGACAAGTTAAATGCTGTTGTTCACTGTGATGACTAGTTATTTTTTTCCTAGATACCACACTGATAGTTCTGCTCTTTCAAAGAGATGACTACTGTCTTTGTATTCTGATCACCTAGTATAAACACTCAATAAATATGTTGAATGAGCATAGAAGTAGATAAGTCAGCTCTACACAAAGGAAACTTTGGCTGCACAGAAGGGCCAGCACTGTGGAAAGAGGAGGAAGGAGCAACTCTTAATGGAGAGTTCCTCCCTGCTGCCTTGATTTCCCTGCTCTATGAAGGTGTCCAGGGCCTGGGTTCTGTATCCCTGCAGGGCTGCAGGGGACTTCAGGAAAGGGGGTGGCCCCCATGGCAGAGAAGCAGCTGCTGCTGAGAGTCACCCCCCATCTGGGAGCAATGGCAGGAGGGAGGCACCAGGAAAGGGTCGAGGGGGAGGCAGGCAGCAGGACCTCCCCACTCTTTTTCAAAGAACTAAGAAGTCAAAATGAAAGAAAAAGGATTTCACCTCCTTTTACTCAGGGTCTTCAGTCTTTCTTTGAAAATGATGTTAGAAAGGAAAAGGCAGAGTTGAAAGGGAACACGGAAGAAAGTCAGATTCTTGCCTAGAGAGTTAAAACGTTTCAAGAGCCAGTGTAAATCAGCAGTTAATGCCTTTGGAAGGAACACGCTACCACTGGGTACTGGAAATTGGCCTGCTGACACTGTTAATTATTCCCAGGGTAAAAAAAAAATATTGCATGGAAGGACATAAATTGAAAAGAAACTCAATGACCTTCCTTCCCTCTGCTTTCCTGATTCATACTTTCACCTTTTTCTGAAACACTGCCACACATCTCCAAAATGCCATCTTTCTCATGAAGCTGTTCCTGATCAGTGAAATGACACACAGTCTAGGAAGCTCTTAGCTGTCACTTGTATATTCCATTAACTTATTCAGTGTACATTTATTGCAGGCCTGCCATGTGCCAGGCATCTTTGTAGACACTAGTGATCCAGTGAGGAACAAAACAGACACAAATTCCTGAATTCAGGGAACTTAGATTCTACTATAGTGTATTTTGTATTAAATTATAGTTGCTATACTTTGTATTACATATTTTATAAGTCTCTTACTGGACAGTAAACTTGTAATAAGCATCTTTTATATTGCTTATGTTTTTGAATTCTCACTGTGCCTACAAGGCTGTCTTACACAGAGCAGACATTACTTTAAAAAAAAAAAAAATTGAGTTCAACCTTTTGAAATCAAAAGGAAATCTCTATTTCCCTACAGTATTAGAACATGTATCTTTGATAGGTTTCCAAGAGAGTATCTTACCTGTGTATTTGGTATAGATCGCTTCAAGAAAATTCGAGATACCAAGGGAACATTTCATGCAAAGATGGGCACAATAAAGGAGAGAAGTGGTAAGGACCTAACAGAAGCAGAAGAGATTAGGAAGAGGTGGCAAGAATATACAGAGACTTATACAAAAAAGATCTTCATGGCCCAGTAACCATGATGGAGTGGTAACTCACCTAGAGTCAGACACGCAAAGTCAAGTGTGCCTTAGAAAGCATCACTATGAACAAAGCTAGTGGAGGTGATGGAATTTGAGCTATTTCAAATCCTGAAAGACGATGAAGTGAAAGTGTTGCACTCAATATGCCAGCAAACATGGAAAACTCAGCAGTGAGTGGCCACAGGACTGGAAAAGGTCAGTTTTCATTCCAATCCCAAAGAAAGGCAATGCCAACGAATTGTTCAAACTAACACACAATTGCACTCATCTCACACACTAGAAAAGTAATGCTCAAAAGTCTCCAGGTGAGGCTTCAACAGTAAGTGAATTGTTTACTTCCAGACATTCAAGCTGGTTTGAGAAAGGGCAGAGGAACCAGAGATCAAATTGCCAACATTTGATGGATCATCAAAAATGCAAGAGAGTTCCAGAAAACCATCTACTTCTGCTTTATTGACTATGCCAAAGCCTTTGACTATGTGGATCACAACAAACTGCAGAAAATTCTGAAAAAGATGGGAATACCAGACCACCAGACCTGCCTCCTGAAAAACCTATATGCAGGTCAGGAAACAACAGTTCAAACTGGACATGGAACAACAGACTGGTTCCAAATCAGGAAAGGAGTACGTCAAGGTTGTATATTGTCACCCTTCTTATGTAACTTATATGCAGAGTACATTATGAGAAGTGCTGGACTGGATGAAGCACAAGCTGGAATCAAGACTGCCAGGAGAAATATCAGCAACCTCAGATATACAGATAACATTACCCTTATGGCAAAGTGAAGAGGAACTAACGAGCCTCTTGATGAAAGTGAAAGAGGAGAGTGAAAAGTTGACTTAAAGCTCAGCATTCAGAAAACTAAGATCATGGCATCTGGTCTCATCACTTCACGGCAAATAGATTGGGAAACAGTGGAAACAGTGGCAGACTTTACTTTTTTGGGCTCCAAAATCACTGCAGATGGTGACTGCAGCCATGAAATCAAAAGACACTTGCTCTTTGGAAGAAAAGCTATGACCAACTTAGACAGCATATTAAAAAGCAGAGACATTACTTCATCAACAAAGGTCCATCTAGTCATAGCTTTGGTTTTTCCAGTGGTCATGTATGGATGTGAGAGTTGGGACTATAAAGAAAGCTGAGCATCGAAGAATTGATGCTTTTGAACCATGGTGTTGGAGAAAACTCTTGAGAATCCCTTGGATTGCAAGGAGATCCAACCAGTCCATCCTAAAGTGAATCAGTCCTGAATATTCATTGGAAATACTGATGCTGAAGCTGAGACTCCAATACTTTGGCCACCTGATGTGAAGGATCAAGTCATTTGAAAAAGACCCTAATGCTGGGAATGATTGAAGATGGGAGGAGTAGGGGATGGAAGAGGATGAGATGGTTAGATGGCATCACTGACACAATGGACATGAGTTTGAGTAGGCTCCAGGAGTTGGTGATGGACCGGGAGACCTGGAGTACTACAGTCCATGGGGTTGCAGAGTCGGACACAACTGAGCAACTGAACTGAACTGAACTGATTTGGTATAAATTCTCATAGTTTAGCATATATTGTTATTGATTTTTGCTAATTTGTGTCTGATTTTTTGTGACCCCATGGACTGTACCTTGCCAGGCTCCTCTGTCCATGGGATTTCCCAGGCAAGAATACTGGAGTGGGTTTATATTTCCTTCTCCAGGGGATCTTCCCAAGCCTGTGATTAAACCTGTGTCTCCTGCTTGGCAGGCATATTCTTTTTACTACTGAGCCACCAGGAAAGCCCTTCACCACACATTCTAGACATTTAAAAGTAGATACATGTATACTTGGTAAGAGGAAAGGAAAGCCTTCATTTTTCTTTTCAATGTACTAAACATGATGTGATAAAAACTTTAAAAGACATTATTATTGAGCTATTTCCAAAAGGGTTGTTTATTAAAGTAAGTTAAAGGGAAGGGAGGGAGGAAGCAAGTTGAAAATTTGTGACTGACATAATTCAAATTATTTTCAAAGGAAATTTAAAGAGTGCGTCATGTGTTTCTTAAATTCCTGTTCATCTTGAAGAAACATGACAATCTGAAATAACAAGAATAGATGAAGTGTTTCCTCATCTGACTGTAATCTCCAAAACCATTGAGTGCATTGAGGGAAACTGTAACATAATGAATACCTCTAATACACTGACATCACTCATAAATTACATAGTAAGTGATCACACTACTGAGAGATATACTGCTCCTACAGATGATGAGTCTACAGCACAGTATTATTTACACCAGGAAATCACCATCAAATTGTGGCTTGAGGCTAGAGGGTACCTACTTCCTTGGGGGAGATGAAGCTCTTTCCATGATCCAACCCATCATTTCTGCCTTGTCTTCTTTCTCTTCCAATTTCCTTTTGTAGTCTATTTAGCAAATATTTTCATAAGCCACAGAAAATTCTTTCTGCAACCAAGCAGGGTATAAATAAGAACTATTCTTCGCAATTTGATTCCTCAGTCACCCTAATCCATTAAGAGCATTTCTTAAGTAGAATGATTTGTGCTAAGCATTGTGCTACTCTCTTTCCAAATGAACTAAAACTGGCCCTGTCCACCCCAAGAAAACTCCAGACTGAAAATACAGCCATTGTCTAAATCTCATTTTCCACACCAGTACAGGTGAGACATGACTTCAGCTTTCACATATCTAAGGAGACTAGGGTGATAGGGACAAAGACAGACTGGTTGTACAAGAACCTACAGCTCTCTGGCATCATAATTTCAGGATTTAAGTGGCATCTTTAGCACGAAGACTCCCAATGACCCAACAAAGGAAACAGCGCCCAAGCCTAAAGCTTGGTTCACGTTGCCATTATGTTCTGACAGATTCAGTGTCATCAGTCAATCTCCATACTTTTTTTTCTTTTTCCAATCTGGGGGTGTGGAGTTGAATAGGCTCTCCAGAGCACTGGGTGGGGATGGGACATTTTCCACTCTCTTCTCTTTAAACATTCTGAGCCCTGTTCCCTTAAGAAATTAGGTGTTAGTGCCTGTTGATGGGACTGTGTCATACCCCTAGTGAGTGTTGGGGCAGCAAAAAATAAGAAGAAGAAGAAGAAAACACAGATCTAAAGTCAATAGAAACCCTGCCCCTCCTCAAAGATGATCTACATCCTGTAGCTCCAGGACTCAAAACAGAAGCAGAGGGGTCACCAATTCATATCATGATATCCAATTTCTGGGTCACTAAATGAACTGATCCCTTCCCCAAAGCTCTGTGTAACAGACCCAAGATGGCCTTTAAAAACATACTGGAACTCTGATCAAAAATACATTTTGTTCATTTTTAATGCTGACCATTCTTTTTTTTATGGGAAAATGTTGCAAGGTTATATGAGAAAGACAGCAAACACACAAGGTAGATCCAGTCACTTCTGGGCTCTGAACTAGATAAAACACAAAATCACACTTGCTTCTCTGTATCAACTGCTCATGCCCTCAGTAGAAGAGACACACACAAAATGTAGCAGTGAAGCTGTTGGCAAGGCTACATGGTCACAGAAGACCCTGCAAATTTGCTGCTGTGGACTCAAGGATGTAGTGTGTGAAGCTGGGCCTGATGAAATTTCACATCTCTTTTAAAGTGCCCTGGAGGCAAGTTCTTGTTTACTTAGCATCTGCAGCAATGTAAAAGTTTCCTGAAAGTAAACTCTTAGGTTCACACATTTTATATATCAGCTAAGCCCATGCATACAGAATGACATTATTTCCTTATTAAATTGATACTTAGATATTCAAGTCCTTAGTTAAAAAAAAAAAAATCATGTAGACTATGATATCTCAAAATGCTCCCTTTCAAACAAATATAAATTTGGAACTTTATTCAAATCATAGGTTCTTAAACTTCAGGACTATTATGGGTGCTGTGGTTAATGTATGGACTTTAGAGGATGAAACCATCAGAAATAAATATGCAGTTCTATGGGCTGAAAGTCCATGACTCTGATCAAATCTGCAAGAGGGTAAGAGACTCCAAAAAGGTTAAGAATCACTAATTTAGAGATATGTGTGAATAGTCAAGGATATTTTCAGTTGCAGAGAACTATTGCAGTTTTGTTGCCCATAAGTAATTCTTATCAAATTACCAGATTCCTCAAATGAGAATAGAGACAGTTCCGAAATCTCACTGTTGTCACTTTCAGATTTATCTACGAGATTCCTTTAGCTCCTTCCACCCCATCAGCCTTTGACTCCCACCACACACTCCATCTTGTGTAGTACTCTGAAATTTGACAGTAACAGCACGTGGGGATTGTGTGATTTTCATCAAACCACTTGTCAAAAACTCAGATGCACCAGACAGGTGCAATGATCCAGTTTCATTGCCTTTAAGATGTTAATGATGCTATTGATAAGTGAAGATTAAACAACAACAAAAAAAAGGTTTCCTTTGGTAAATCTCAAAGTTTTATGTCAATACTAGGTATTTTACTTATAAGAATTACTAGAGTCAAACCAGCTATTGTCCATGGCATAACCTAGAATATTAGTGTTGAACGTAACATTTGTTATCCACAAAATTCAGAATGTTTTGCCACAAATATTAACAAATATGTGCTCTGATTTACATTGAATTGTTGGCACTGCCATTGTTTTGGTTTTTCTCAAATGGTAAAAGTACTGTTAAAGTAGTGTCTCATCTATTAGGAATAGGGCCAAGAATACAATTGATCCTTGAATAATAAAGGTTGGCACTGTGCAGGTCCATTTATATGCAGATATTTTTTAATAAACATATCAAAAATGATTAGATATCCACATCAAATTAAAAAAAATTGTAGATGAACCACACAGCCTAGAAATATCAAAAAAAAAAAAAAGAAAAAGAAAAATCTAGGTATGTCCTGAAGGCATAAAATATATACAGATACTGATATATTCTTACAGAGTACTAAGATGAGTGATATTTAATTTAAAAATTTATATATTAGCTTTCTTACTGTTTTATAACTTTGATATCAAGGATTTATATTACTGTACATATGCATCTCTCATAACTAGAGAAACTGTATCAAACAATTATCACAGGTAAGCAGTCATTTTAAA
This sequence comes from Oreotragus oreotragus, assembly GCA_006410675.1. Lineage (NCBI taxonomy): Eukaryota > Metazoa > Chordata > Mammalia > Artiodactyla > Bovidae > Oreotragus > Oreotragus oreotragus. Next base: position 113,570 of record SJYX01003824.1, read on the forward strand.
AAATGTAACAATGTTTCCAAACATTTTATGATTCATTCATTAGTGTATGGGCTAGGCTACCATAAAGCAACCACAACTAGTACACTAGGCTACCATAAAGCAATCATATTTCTCCTTCTTCAATACTAATGTATGAATTTTTATATTGTTGCTATTGAACAACTAAACAGTTGCTGAGTCTTGTCTGACTCTTTTGTGACCCCACGGACTGTGGCCCACCAGACTCTTCTGTCTATGGGATCTCCCAGGCGAGAATGCTGGAGCATGTTGCCACTTCCTTCTCCAGGGGATCTTCCCAACCCAGAGACTGAACCCACATCTCTTGCAACTTCTGCATTGGCAGGCAGATTCTTTACCACTAAGCTACCAGAGAAGCTCATGAATCGTTATATCCATGAATAAATAGAAATTTATTTTTACATTATCTTTTCCTTTTTGATATCTAGGGTTAGTTATGCATATAACATCTACAGTGTATTTCATATAAGACTACTGATGTAGGTACTTACAGAGAGATGGTTCATCTTATAAACAGATGATATAAACTTATGGTATCTGTAAATACAGTATAGTACTGTAAATGTATTTTATCATTCTTATGATTTTTAATAGCATTTTCTCTAGCTTAATTTATTGTAAGGATACAGTATATAGTACATATGACATACAAAATCTGTGTTAATCAATTATTTATGTTATTGGCAAAGTTTTGGGTCAATAGTAGGCTAGTAATAGTAAAATTTTGGCAGAGTTGAAAGTTACACTGGGAATTTTGACTGTGCAGGGGTTGGCAACCCTAACCCCTGCACTTTTCAAGGGTCAACAGTATAATCAAAGAAGGCCTATAGGCAGAAAATATAAATTTAGCAAAGAAGATGCATTATATTTATAGGAAAAGCCATTTTACTTTATAAAGCATCTCTTATTCTGAAAATAATTGGAATCATTGTAGTAACCCTAGGGAGCTTGTGTTCATTTTCATGAATTAGAAAGAATAATAAGAATAGGGGAGGAACTTTTCTGCTACAGAAGCAGAAAATAATAACTACCAAGAAGACAGTATCAGTCTGGTAGTCAAAAATGAAGTAAAAATCAAAATCAAGTCTAATAATCTAGCCATGTACATTATTTAAATATTGAATTCTAGGCCAGCATAATAACCAAAACCATGATCCCAGAAACATAAATAAAAATTGCATCCAATACTTTCCATTTAGGGGGCATATATTAGAAAGAGATCAACCTAAAACAGGTTGTGTGCTTCAGTAGATAACTATTTAGATTAGCTATTTAGAAAAGACAAATACTCAGAACCATGCAGTTCTTGAAAATGGGAAATACTTAAATTTTTAATATAACTTTCATTCAATGATATATTGGGTTGGTCAAACCCAACTGAACTTTTTGGCCAATCCAATACTTTAAGTTACAGTTCCAGCTACAAGAAGCTGCCCTTCATGAGATCCATGTGAGTCTCCTGTTTACTATTGTACTCTCAGCATCCAGACCAGTGCTTAAGCCTAGCTGGGCATGATTCACTATTTACTAAAGAATGAATGAATGGATAGATACCTGAATGGATGGCTAGATGGCAGCATGAGTAATAAACCTTACTTTAATTTAGTATGAAACCTTTTTAAAAAAATATTGCTTGCTCCAGAATGCAGCTGGGATTCAGTCCCCCCACCCTAGGCTCTTTTAATTTTAAACATCTCATGATTGATAATAGGCATTTAACAAGTTCCTACAGTATCTCTGTATGTGTGGTAGTCTCAGCTGTGCCCGACTGTGACCCCGTGGACTAGAGATCACCAGGCTCCTCTGTCCATGGAATTCTCCAGGCAAGAATACTGCAGTGGGTTGCCATTCCCTTCTCTAGGGGATCTTCCTGACTCAGAGGTTGAACCTGGGTCTCCTGCATTGCAGGCAGATTCCTTACCTTCTGAGCCACCAGGGAAGCCTGCCTAATAGGACTTCTGGCTAACGTTTACAACCGCTTCAGTATCAGCTACCAAAGTCTCAAGCAGAGCATATTCTCTAAAATAAAGTTCAATAGAACAAAGTCTATTACAGCCAGAAAAATTGTGCAGTTTTACTTTTTTTTTCATTCAACTACCTGAAACAAATCATTTGAATTCCTATTCCAAGTAGTTAGAAGTTAATGATATCTTTTTGCTCCCGATAAAACCTGGCAGCTCTGTCTAAGATGGTGTGCCACAGAAAAATTTCACCATTTAATCCTTAAAACAAAGTTTCCCTATCCTTTCCCTTATTGCAAAGGAGAGTGATGTTGACATAAGGATCAAACTGTTTGCCCTCAAATGCCATTATGAATGTATAACAGAGAAGGGGGGAAAAAAAGTACAACTTAGATTAGATTACTGGGCTTCTGGCAGGTTTTCCCTGTGCCAATTACAGAAGACTTTCTATTTACATATAAATAGCTCAGAAATTCCAACACAAATGTACCCGAAAACACCAAATCAAGTAGTTCAGAAAAACATGGATTAGGTGCATTTCAATTTAATTTTAAGGTGTTTACAACAAGCATGCCTTCAAGTAAATAAAAGGAATTGATTTTTATTACAACAAGGAACATCTTTTTAAATTATTTAAATTATTCCCACACTGCTCTTAAGACTTAGTCAAGGTTTCATTTACCATGCTTTTAGTTTTTTTTTTTTTTTTTTTTTTTTTNTAAACTTCAGGACTATTATGGGTGCTGTGGTTAATGTATGGACTTTAGAGGATGAAACCATCAGAAATAAATATGCAGTTCTATGGGCTGAAAGTCCATGACTCTGATCAAATCTGCAAGAGGGTAAGAGACTCCAAAAAGGTTAAGAATCACTAATTTAGAGATATGTGTGAATAGTCAAGGATATTTTCAGTTGCAGAGAACTATTGCAGTTTTGTTGCCCATAAGTAATTCTTATCAAATTACCAGATTCCTCAAATGAGAATAGAGACAGTTCCGAAATCTCACTGTTGTCACTTTCAGATTTATCTACGAGATTCCTTTAGCTCCTTCCACCCCATCAGCCTTTGACTCCCACCACACACTCCATCTTGTGTAGTACTCTGAAATTTGACAGTAACAGCACGTGGGGATTGTGTGATTTTCATCAAACCACTTGTCAAAAACTCAGATGCACCAGACAGGTGCAATGATCCAGTTTCATTGCCTTTAAGATGTTAATGATGCTATTGATAAGTGAAGATTAAACAACAACAAAAAAAAGGTTTCCTTTGGTAAATCTCAAAGTTTTATGTCAATACTAGGTATTTTACTTATAAGAATTACTAGAGTCAAACCAGCTATTGTCCATGGCATAACCTAGAATATTAGTGTTGAACGTAACATTTGTTATCCACAAAATTCAGAATGTTTTGCCACAAATATTAACAAATATGTGCTCTGATTTACATTGAATTGTTGGCACTGCCATTGTTTTGGTTTTTCTCAAATGGTAAAAGTACTGTTAAAGTAGTGTCTCATCTATTAGGAATAGGGCCAAGAATACAATTGATCCTTGAATAATAAAGGTTGGCACTGTGCAGGTCCATTTATATGCAGATATTTTTTAATAAACATATCAAAAATGATTAGATATCCACATCAAATTAAAAAAAATTGTAGATGAACCACACAGCCTAGAAATATCAAAAAAAAAAAAAAGAAAAAGAAAAATCTAGGTATGTCCTGAAGGCATAAAATATATACAGATACTGATATATTCTTACAGAGTACTAAGATGAGTGATATTTAATTTAAAAATTTATATATTAGCTTTCTTACTGTTTTATAACTTTGATATCAAGGATTTATATTACTGTACATATGCATCTCTCATAACTAGAGAAACTGTATCAAACAATTATCACAGGTAAGCAGTCATTTTAAAAAATGTAACAATGTTTCCAAACATTTTATGATTCATTCATTAGTGTATGGGCTAGGCTACCATAAAGCAACCACAACTAGTACACTAGGCTACCATAAAGCAATCATATTTCTCCTTCTTCAATACTAATGTATGAATTTTTATATTGTTGCTATTGAACAACTAAACAGTTGCTGAGTCTTGTCTGACTCTTTTGTGACCCCACGGACTGTGGCCCACCAGACTCTTCTGTCTATGGGATCTCCCAGGCGAGAATGCTGGAGCATGTTGCCACTTCCTTCTCCAGGGGATCTTCCCAACCCAGAGACTGAACCCACATCTCTTGCAACTTCTGCATTGGCAGGCAGATTCTTTACCACTAAGCTACCAGAGAAGCTCATGAATCGTTATATCCATGAATAAATAGAAATTTATTTTTACATTATCTTTTCCTTTTTGATATCTAGGGTTAGTTATGCATATAACATCTACAGTGTATTTCATATAAGACTACTGATGTAGGTACTTACAGAGAGATGGTTCATCTTATAAACAGATGATATAAACTTATGGTATCTGTAAATACAGTATAGTACTGTAAATGTATTTTATCATTCTTATGATTTTTAATAGCATTTTCTCTAGCTTAATTTATTGTAAGGATACAGTATATAGTACATATGACATACAAAATCTGTGTTAATCAATTATTTATGTTATTGGCAAAGTTTTGGGTCAATAGTAGGCTAGTAATAGTAAAATTTTGGCAGAGTTGAAAGTTACACTGGGAATTTTGACTGTGCAGGGGTTGGCAACCCTAACCCCTGCACTTTTCAAGGGTCAACAGTATAATCAAAGAAGGCCTATAGGCAGAAAATATAAATTTAGCAAAGAAGATGCATTATATTTATAGGAAAAGCCATTTTACTTTATAAAGCATCTCTTATTCTGAAAATAATTGGAATCATTGTAGTAACCCTAGGGAGCTTGTGTTCATTTTCATGAATTAGAAAGAATAATAAGAATAGGGGAGGAACTTTTCTGCTACAGAAGCAGAAAATAATAACTACCAAGAAGACAGTATCAGTCTGGTAGTCAAAAATGAAGTAAAAATCAAAATCAAGTCTAATAATCTAGCCATGTACATTATTTAAATATTGAATTCTAGGCCAGCATAATAACCAAAACCATGATCCCAGAAACATAAATAAAAATTGCATCCAATACTTTCCATTTAGGGGGCATATATTAGAAAGAGATCAACCTAAAACAGGTTGTGTGCTTCAGTAGATAACTATTTAGATTAGCTATTTAGAAAAGACAAATACTCAGAACCATGCAGTTCTTGAAAATGGGAAATACTTAAATTTTTAATATAACTTTCATTCAATGATATATTGGGTTGGTCAAACCCAACTGAACTTTTTGGCCAATCCAATACTTTAAGTTACAGTTCCAGCTACAAGAAGCTGCCCTTCATGAGATCCATGTGAGTCTCCTGTTTACTATTGTACTCTCAGCATCCAGACCAGTGCTTAAGCCTAGCTGGGCATGATTCACTATTTACTAAAGAATGAATGAATGGATAGATACCTGAATGGATGGCTAGATGGCAGCATGAGTAATAAACCTTACTTTAATTTAGTATGAAACCTTTTTAAAAAAATATTGCTTGCTCCAGAATGCAGCTGGGATTCAGTCCCCCCACCCTAGGCTCTTTTAATTTTAAACATCTCATGATTGATAATAGGCATTTAACAAGTTCCTACAGTATCTCTGTATGTGTGGTAGTCTCAGCTGTGCCCGACTGTGACCCCGTGGACTAGAGATCACCAGGCTCCTCTGTCCATGGAATTCTCCAGGCAAGAATACTGCAGTGGGTTGCCATTCCCTTCTCTAGGGGATCTTCCTGACTCAGAGGTTGAACCTGGGTCTCCTGCATTGCAGGCAGATTCCTTACCTTCTGAGCCACCAGGGAAGCCTGCCTGATAGGACTTCTGGCTAACGTTTACAACCGCTTCAGTATCAGCTACCAAAGTCTCAAGCAGAGCATATTCTCTAAAATAAAGTTCAATAGAACAAAGTCTATTACAGCCAGAAAAATTGTGCAGTTTTACTTTTTTTTTCATTCAACTACCTGAAACAAATCATTTGAATTCCTATTCCAAGTAGTTAGAAGTTAATGATATCTTTTTGCTCCCGATAAAACCTGGCAGCTCTGTCTAAGATGGTGTGCCACAGAAAAATTTCACCATTTAATCCTTAAAACAAAGTTTCCCTATCCTTTCCCTTATTGCAAAGGAGAGTGATGTTGACATAAGGATCAAACTGTTTGCCCTCAAATGCCATTATGAATGTATAACAGAGAAGGGGGGAAAAAAAGTACAACTTAGATTAGATTACTGGGCTTCTGGCAGGTTTTCCCTGTGCCAATTACAGAAGACTTTCTATTTACATATAAATAGCTCAGAAATTCCAACACAAATGTACCCGAAAACACCAAATCAAGTAGTTCAGAAAAACATGGATTAGGTGCATTTCAATTTAATTTTAAGGTGTTTACAACAAGCATGCCTTCAAGTAAATAAAAGGAATTGATTTTTATTACAACAAGGAACATCTTTTTAAATTATTTAAATTATTTCCACATTGCTCTTAAGACTTTTAGTCAAGGTTTCATTTACCATGCTTTTAGGTTTTTTTTTTTTTTTTTTGCTAGGGAAAAAAAGAAAAGTGATTGAATATTGTATAGAGTTGTGAAGTTTGGGATTATATGATGCTGGTTTTTTTTTTTTTTTTTTTTCTCTTAGTTTTTTTTCTGTCTATACCAGAGATAGTTCTTGTGCTTTTAGTTTTTTTTTTTTTTTTTTTTTTTGCTAGAGAAAAAAAGAAAAGTGATTGAATATTGTATAGAGTTGTGAAGTTTGGGATTATATAATGCTGGGTTTTTTTTTAATTTTTTTTCTCTTAGTTTTTTTTCTGTCTATACCAGAGATAGCTCTTGAACTGGCTAAGGCCTTATAAGAGATACAATGAAACAAGATGCATTTGTCCAACTTAAGTTGCTTTTATCTTTCTATATAACTCAGTTTAAATTTTTAGTCCTTGTCATGTTCTTTACCACTGGAAGTCATTTTGTAATGAGTATAACTTCATTAGCAATCTCTAGTTACTAACTCATCATGAATTAACCACTATTTATTGACCTGTTACTTATAAAGAGCGACTTCAACTTCTGCTGCAGTTTCACAACTGGGCTTGAGAGATGGCATAAGCAGACAACTCAGTGTGCTAGACAACAAACAACTCTGGATGTGGCCAATATGTGCTGAGTTCTCATTTTCTGAATTTACTTGCGGATCTAGACTGATACACAGAGAAAAGGAGCCTACTTTTGTTAATGATCTGTACATTGAAATAACATTGGTGATGGTTTTTATATTATAAATGAGATCACAAGGATTTATTTTGTGTAGATACCTGAAAACACTTAATTCACTGAATGTCACAGATAAAATGTCACAAGCTAAAACGACTAAAATGTCTCCTGTTAGTAATGGGGGATATGTGGGCGTGGAGGGTAGAGGGAGAGAGAAAAAGAGAACAACAGCAAAAAGAGCTGCTGAGCCGTCTGTCACTGAGATGGCTAAGGATGTTTAGTGGGAAATCCTTGGTCCAGCGAGAGCTTCTGGTCAGTGCACAGCACTACTGACCTACTGACGCAGTTGAAGGACCTGCAAAAATGATGACTCTGACAAATTTCATCTTCAACTGATAAACCACATACATTATTGAGTATCTATCATGTGCAGGGAGGTCTAATACTGTTCATCTATGAGTTCAACAGCATTCAGACACATACACTGATATATGTATAGAAAGGACAAAAAGTTCTAACTATATTTCATGAGGCAGAAATATGATTACGATGAAATCTAAATTCACAGACTAAAGTGGATTGTTCTTCTTATTATTATTACCACCATAAAAGCTTCTTAGTGTGGAAAGACAGACTAGGAGGAATGATTTCTTAAAAGGCAAAGGCAAAAATGAAACAGATATTTGGCTAACAGACTTGAATACATGGGGGCAAAATAAATCTTGAGTGTTTTAGAAAATTAATTTCTTAAAGCTTACATAGTTCCATGTTCTTGAACATTTAAGAAGCTCAAAAACACAAAGCAGACAAATCTTTAAAAAATAATAAAAGCACAACAATTGTTGATCAATCTCTGCTGTTTCTTTACACAGACATCTGAAAAATTGTGAGGGGCAAAATTAACCTTTATTAATGTTTTGCAAATAAGTCACCAAATTCAGCATGAAAGATCAGATGTTTTTTGTTACACTAGCCAAAGTTTGGTAAAATGAATTTGCAGTGTCAAGTCCAGTAATCATAAACTCTGCAGCTCTGCCATTAGCTTACACATCAAACACCCTCATACTGATCACCAGGGGCAGTGACAAGCTGAAAATATATTGTTTGGTGTGTGTTTTTCCCTTGTACTCCACCACATTCTCTCCGTCTCTCACTTTATAAATTATACAAATTAGATTTTGCAATCAGCATAGAGAAATCTCTATGTCTGCCATTACTGCTGAATATAGTTAATAATCACCTTCTTTCTAAACAAAGACAAAAGCAAAAGGCTGTGATGAGATTTTTATGCAATGGAAAAACTGTGCAATTTATTTGTAATGAACATGGTACAACTGCCTGCGAAGCTGCTTATTAAATATACCATCAAAAAGAGATTCTCTGGGAAAAAAATAACTGCTGTATTTCAATACGGGCCTCATTATTTCATAACTCGCTTCTCTGATATGCACTAGATGCTGCTAACATACTAAGCTTTTTGTTAGTATTCCGTGGTTTTTGTTGCTCTCTCTCATTTTCTCTTAATATCGCAATGTGTTGCCAAGGAAAAACTATGTATTAAAAACATAAACAACATATATTTGCAATCTGAAATGATTGCATTTGGAATAGGAGAAAAAATCTTATGGGTAATACTGTAGAAACTAAGTTATAAAATCAGATTTTCTGCAAACATCCCTGGAGTCTGAACCTTCCTCTTAAGAAAACCTGAGATACACCTAATGGATTAGGATACACTGTCCATCAATTAAAATTATCTGATCTTGACATAAAATAACTATTGCTCTTTAGTATTCAAGTTAGTGAGTGAATGATAGTTAGTCATGCCTGACTCTGCAACTCCATGGACTGTAGCTTGCCAGGCTCCTGTGTCCATGGAATTCTCCAGGCATGAATACTGGAGTAGGTTACCATTTCCTTCTCCAGGTTAATATTCAAGGGCCATGCTAAAGTCACTTTTTAAAGTATTTCATATAAAATTCTAGTAAACAGTTTTTATCAAACTTCTGAAAATTCACTATTTAAAAGATACTGAAGAAACTATACAGAATAATTTTAAAGTAAGCAAATATGATTTTTCCAAGTAGTTAGAGCTGATCAGATGTTACTGTAAAATAATCACTTATTACATGACAGACATTGAATACTCACGGACATTGAATCAACTTCTATATAGTAGTGGCCTAATGTAGGCGCAATACCAGAGTTTAACAACTTCCATTAGGCATAGTTCAGGGAAGGTCAAGCAGAGAATTACATCAGGGAGAGCTGTGGTTTCAGCTCACAGCTTCCTCCGGAATACCTGACAGGAGACACTGTCTCTATATTTTGCTGAGTGTTCTGCTGAGCAGTGAAGTCCACTGGGGAGGTACTCTCTCCATTTCAGATGTGAAGAAATGAAATACAGAGAGGTCGAGTAACACAATTCGAACAAACTACCAATAAGCAGCCAAAGAAAAAGAGCTACCTGTCTCTCCACATCAGGTGGCTCTGGCCTGGCAGGAATAAACTCTGTAAGACCTGTTTGTCCCAAGAACCAAGGGGTATAATTAAAATCACCTAACCTCAGCAGATGGAGAAGGCAATGGCACCCCACTCCAGTACTCTTGCCTGGGAAATCCCATGGACGGAGGAGCCTGGTGGGCTGCAGTCCATGGGGTTGCTGAGACTTGGACACAACTGAGCGACTTCACTTTCACTTTTCCCTTTCATGCACTGGAGAAGGAAATGGCAACCCAGTCCAGTGTTCTTGCCTGGAAAATCCCAGGGACGGGGGAGCCTGGTTGGCTGCTGTCTATGGGGTCGCACAGAATCGGACACAAGTGAAATGACTTAGCAGCAGCAGCAACCTCAGCAGAGAAATAAACATCCCAAAGTAACCTGTCATATCTAGAGACCACTAGCAATGCTAAATACCATATGATTCTTTAGCCATGAATCTAATTATATAAATGGGTTGTATATATATAAGCCTATCATGTTGGAAAAATAAAATAAAATGACTGTTATACTTGGAAAATAAGGTATTTGGGCATTTCAATTTATTGCTCACTGCTTTCCATACCAGCTATAACCTCAGCCACTTCAATTCAGCAGTATATTTCTGACACAACTGAAAGAAAGAGAACCTGATGATACTGATTTTTAAGAAAATCCTTGTTAGTCAAAGAGAACAGCTTTTAAAAATTATTCACCGCCTTAGAGTGGTTTCTGGCATGATTCCAGATCATGTTTCTCAGGCAAGGTGAAAAGAGAACAAAAAGACAGTCACTCTAATAGGACAGTGACAGAATCACAGTCACAGAATTTTAAAACTTAATCTGCCAGAATCATTTCTCCCGAGTTCCTGATTCCTATAGAATCTAGCTCATTCCAGCTCATTACTATTAATAAGGATGGATCCTGCCAGGTGAGATTCTACCTCAATAGCCAAATGGTGTGAAAAACAGGTGCAGAGTTTGAGATTGAGCCTATTGCATCTGATCACCGAAGAGGAATTACAGTTGAGGCAATTACTTTAAAGAAAAATCAGCTGCATTCCTCAATTTCATCATCAAAAGTGAAGAAGTTAAAAAAAAAAAAAGAAAACCATAAGTATGCTGAAAATTCTGTGACTTAATTTAAAAAGTTTTTTTCCTTTCATTAGACAAGCTTATTATTTCCAAATTTTACCATTTATTTATGAAAGCATATAATTATATAATGAATGTTGGTAGGATATATAATTCATTTTGTTACTATGGAACATCTTTGCTTCTTCACGTGAGCTTTGTACAGTTGGAATGATCTATAGAGCAAACATGGAGAAGTCAAAGATGATGACTTGAAATAATGGTTTAGTTTTGCAGCTCCTAAAGAAATTGCCTTTTATATTGTTTATGGGGTTATTGTGGCAAGAATGCTGGAGTAGCTTGGGAGACAGTGAGGGACAGGGAGGTCAGGTATGCATCAGTCCATGGGGTCACAAAGAGTCAGACATGAGTTAATGACTGAACAACAACAAAGAAATTGCATTAAGTTGCTGTCATTAAGACTCACGTACAGAAAAAAGAAAAGAAAGAAATACAGAGGGGAAACATAAATCTAATAAAATACATACAAGATCCTGTATGAAGAAAATGGTAAAACCCAGATGTAAGAAATCAAAGAAGATATAAATGATCTAAATAACAGCTATTACATGTAAATGAATAGAAAGACAACATTGTCAAGATGCTCCTGATGTGATACATAGATTCAACAGAATTCCAATGAAAATCACAGCAAGTTATTTTGAGGGTATCTACAAACTCACCCTACTTATTTAATTTATATGTAGAGTACATCCTGTAAAATGCCAGGAATCAAGATTGCTAGGAGAAATATCATAACCTCAGATATGCAGATGACACCATCCTAATCACATAAAACTAGGAGGAACTAAACTAAGAGGATGAGTGAAAGAAGAGAGTGAAAAAGCTAGTCTAAAACTCAACATATGGCCGGCTCCTCACCCTCTGGGAGGAATATGGGGCCCTGCTTGCCACGACCAGAGAAAAGCCTGCACCGCAACTAGAGAGTCGGCCCTGCTCGCCACGACCAGAGAAAAGCCCACACAGCAACGAAAACCCAGCACAGCCAAATAAGCCGAGGAGCCCGCGTGGGGAGCCACAGACACGGCCAAGAAAAGAAGGCCCCGTGACTCCAGCCTCCAGAAACTCACCTGAGAGGGTGGCTCCTGAGAGAGAGAG
>SJYX01003824.1:142430-166193 GCA_006410675.1 Oreotragus oreotragus
ATGCTGTAAAGAACAATATTGCATAGGAACCTGGAATGTCAGGTCCATGAATCAAGGCAAATTGGAAGTGGTCAAATAAGAGATGGCAAGAGTGAACGTCAACATTCTAGGAATCAGCGAACTAAAATGGACTGGAATGGGTGAATTTGACTCAGATGACCATTATATCTACTACTGCGGGCAGGAATCCCTCAGAAGAAATGGAGTAGCCATCATGGTCAACAAAAGAGTCCGAAATGCAGTACTTGGATGCAATCTCAAAAACGACAGAATGATCTCTGTTCGTTTCCAAGGCAAACCATTCAATATCACAGTTATCCAAGTCTATGCCCCAACCAGTAATGCTGAAGAAGCTGAAGTTGAACGGTTTTATGAAGACCTAAAAGATCTTTTAGAACTAACACCCAAAAACAGATGCATTAGTAGGATATCATTTTCTGTATCAGGAGGAGGAATATCAAACCAAGGCTGCTTCATAGTAATGAAACTTAGAGCTGAATTTTGTGAAAAGGTGTCATTTTAATTTCTGGGTCTTTATTACCAGCAAGGTAACTAACTGAACTGTGAAACAATATTTACAATATAAATAAAGTCAGGTGTCTTCAAAACAAGTAGTTATTATTCAAGTATTTACTTTTTGGGTTCTCTCATGTATTAAGATTTACATAATAGAATCTTGGCCTTTTCAGTATGAGACAGAAAGTAAACTTTATAAAAGTAATTGAAGGTAATTAATTATGGATAATTTAAAATAATAAGGAGGCAATGAAAATAGACTAAACATTTCCAGAAAATTTCCAGAATAGAAAGAGACACACATCGCAGCACTGTTTATAATAGTCAGGACATGGAAACAACCTAGATGTCCATCAGCAGATGAGTGGATAAGAAAGCTGTGGTATATATACACAATGGAGTATTACTCAGCCATTAAAAAGAATACATTTGAATCAGTTCTAATAAGATGGATGAAACTGGAACCGATTATACAGAGTGAAGTAAGCCAAAAAGGAAAACACCAATATAGTATACTAACACATATATATGGAATTTAGAAAGATGGTAATGAGGACCCTGTATGCAAGACAGCAAAAGAGACACAGATGTGTAGAGTGGACTTTTGGACTTTGAGGGAGAGGGAGAGGGTGGGATGATTTGGGAGAATAGCATTGAAATATGTATACTATCATGTAAGAAATGAATCACCAGTCTATATTCGATGCAGGATGCAGGACGCTTGGGGCTGGTGCATGGGGATGATCCAGAGGGATGATGTGGGGTGGGAGGTGGAAGGGGGGTTCATGTTTGGGAGTTCATGTACACCCGTGGCGGATTCATGTCAATGTATGCCGAAACCAATATAGTACTGTAAAGTAAAATAAAGTTAAAAAAAAGAGAGAGAGAGATACAGAGGGGTAGCCAAGTATCTATTTCCAGATGACAGTTTAACATGCACTGTATTTGATTAAGTAAAAAGGTTGTGTTGATGTGCTCTCCCTACCTAATACTTGTGGCTAAAAAAGTCTATCACAAGAAAACTCTCTTCCATAGGTCAGCATGAGATTATCAACAAACTGGTAAAATAGCAACCACACATAGCTAATAAGTGTTGCAATGAAGAACCTTAACTTGAAGTTAAAATATTTTCATATGATTGGCAGTAGGTAGTCACACTATAATCTAAATTAAAAGACTAGCTCATGTCCATCCAAAAGGACTTAAAAATTTTTAAAGTAAAGAAAGGGAGTAGGATCCTAAGATTCTTATCTTATAAAATTTAAGTGTGATTATTTAGATATCCTTGGAGGCAAAAATAAAAAACTGAGCAATGGATTAGTGGATCTGAAAGAGCAATAGAGAGCTGGTGCACAGAACTATTTGGTTTAGTTATTTTGGGGACTTTTATCCTTTTCAATAGTTAACCATAAAAGGGAGGTAGGGGAAATTAGGGAGTGAATGCTACCGTCTTTTAACCCCTGCTAAAGTCATCTGCTGATGGAAATAAACAAGGTAGGTTCAAAGACCCTAACCAAGGTTAGCAAGCTCACCAAATTCAATTATTATCCTGAATGCTGTGCACCAAGCAGTAACAACGATCTAGGCACCAGCATTTAAATTAAAACGGAGAGGTAATGAGTTCTAGCTCATTCAGCAAAATGAATGCATGGGCATAGAACTGCACTGCTTCTATCGCTCAGTTAAGTGGAACTATAATGAACAGTAAAAAGGGTATACTGGTTCTTGGGTGTGTACAGAAGAGGGGACCATTTCTAATACTTTCCTGGAACCTTTTTTTTTTTCTTTAATCTGAAATAAGTTGAAATAAAGCACAGTTGAAAATCAAAGGGGATCATTTCCATAGATCATGCCTTTAAAAGACAAGTTACAAACTCTGGGGAAAAGAACATTGGGAAACTTCTCAAAGCACAGGCAATAGTTAAGGTCAACCTTAGGAATGGTAACTCGCTAACCACAATTAAGATTTCACTTGTGATCTAATATAAATTAAAGGGTAACAGAAATACATTTCTAAGCCTTAGACTTCAGAGAATTGTTTTGTTTTTCATCTCAACTTTCAAATATGTGGGAAACAGGTGTCATTTCCTTTTGAATGTAATTTCGGTTCCAAACTCTGATAAATACAATGTACACAATAGGAGAGCCTGCATTAGTAATAGGAATGTAACTTTGATCTCATATCTTTCATGATTAGTTTTGAAAGTTATCTATTTTAATTTTTCTTTGGCCATGCCAGGTGGTATTCAGGATCTTAGTTCCCTAGCTGGGGATTAAGCTTGTGTCCCCTGTGGTGGAAGTGTGGAGTCTTGACCACTGGACTGCCAGTGTCAACTGGGATAAAAAGTATTGGGATGTTCCATTTAGGGATCATAGAAACAACTATTTTTCTAATAAAAATAGAATATAACTCTCTAAAATATCATAAGCAAGTCTATTAATCTTTGTGATTAAAATAAATATTATACCTTGGACATTTTAAGAAGGGTTTGTTTAGGTCCCATGTTTGGCAATGCTTATTAGAACGCAGGCACTACCTACAGAGTAAAACGTTATATTTAGCATCAAGTATAGTGAGCCTATCAGATCTAGTCCCTTAAATCTATTTCTCACTTCCACTGTATAATCATAAGGGATTTGATTTAGGTCATACCTGAATGATTAGTGGTTTTCCCTACTTTTTTCAATTTAAGTCTGAATTTGTCAATAAAGAGCTGATGATCTGAGCCATAGTCAGCTCCCGGTCTTGTTTCTGATGACTGTATAGAGCTTCTCCATCTTTGGCTGCAAAGAATATAATCAATCTGATTTTGGTGTTGACCATCTGGTGATGTCCATGTGTGGAGTCTTCTCTTGTGTTGATGGAAGAGGGTGTTTGCTATGACCAATGCGTTCTCTTGGCAAAACTCTATTAGCATTTGCCCAGCTTCATTCTGTATTCCAAGGCCAAATTTGCCTGTTTCTCCAGGTGTTTCTTAACTTCCTACTTATGCATTCCAGTCCCCTATAATGAAAAGGACATCTTTTTTGAGTGTTAGTTCTAAAAGGTCTTGTAGGTCTTCATAGAACTGTTCAACTTCAGCTTCTTCAGCATTACTGGTTGGGGCATAGACTTGGATTACTGTCATTTTGAATGGCTTGCCTTGGAAATGAATAGAGATCATTCTGTCGTTTTTGAGATTGCATCCAAGTACTGCATTTCGGACTCTTTTGTTGACCATGATGGCTACTCCATTTCTTCTGAGGGATTCCTGCCCGCAGTAGTAGATATAATGGTCATCTGAGTTAAATTCACCCATTCCAGTCCATTTTAGTTCGCTGATTCCTAGAATGTCGACGTTCACNATGGATTGGATCATGCCCACCCTCATTGGAGAAGAAAATCTATTTTAAACAGTCCACCAATTCCAATGTTAACCTCATCCAGAAATACTTTCACAAACATAGACAAAAGTAAAATTTAACTAGATAACTAGATATCCCCTGAACTAGTCAAGTTCACACATAAAGTTATCACAGTTCAGTTCAGTCCAGTCGCTCAGTCATGTCCGACTCTTTGCAACCCCATGAATTGCAGTACACCAGGCCTCCCTGTCCATCATCAACTCCTAGAGTTCACTCAGACTCACGTCCATTGAGTGGGTGATGCCATCCAGCACAGGGGTATGTAAAGATTTAGACCATATTTCTTACCCTTAAAGAGCCATAAAAATAATTCAGAAATGAGAAATATCCAAAAACAGTAACAAAACAGCCTGCATTCATATAACACTATCGGCCAATAGGTTCTAAATGCTGTACCATCTTAAAATTTTTAATTGTCACAATCCTATAATGGAATTGCTATTATTATCATCTCCATTTTGGAGATGGGGAAGCTGAGACATGAAGAAGTTAAGTAAATTGCTCCAAATCACACTACTATTACAAGGCAGAGCTAGTTTCAAACCCTGGCAATATTACTTCACATCTGAAGCTATTAATCACTGTGCTATAGTGTAGAATATAAGTATATAAAACATATCATTAAAGTTAGAATACTACTTGAATGCCAAGAAATACAAATCAATGTAGAATGATATTAAGGGATAGGGGGTATGGATGTAGAGAGGGCTGTGGGTGTGTTTGGAGAGGTAAGTTGAACAGAGAAGTTTTCTAAGAATAAATCAGTCTTGTGCCAGGCCTTAAATGAAAAGAAACACAGTTGACTGTCAAACTTGCTGTTCCTAACCTCAGTCATTTTAATACAGAAAAGACCTTAATAGGATTTAAAACAATTATCCCATGATAAGGTTGTCTGGTTCTTGGCCTCACATATAAATCTGAAGCAATGCTGGCACAAGCATTCTACAGGGAGACATAATTAAAAGAAAGTAAAGGCTGATTTACAAGACTTTATGAAATGGACCATAAACTTCAGAAATTGGCCATAGCAGCTGGAGATGTAGTTAATCTTGTAGGACTGAAGAGTGAGTTAGCTATTCAGAAGAAAGCACTGATAGAGAAATCAATACATATAAGATCCTGGGATAAGAATGGTGGGAAAGTTGGGGAGGAAGGATGGGGCATAAAGCAAATTCCTTACAACAGCAAATGTATTGGGCATTAATCACCCCCAAATGTTATTTAATATATTGTGGAAAATCACTAAAAAGTTTTTCCCTTCAAAGAAAATGAATCATTTAAAGTTGATGACGCTTATCTAGTTTTATTATCATTTTGATGGCCTTTATTCCACTTTATATTTTTCATTTGCTAAATGGCATTACTCTTTCTTTACACCCTCTGTTTGCAAATTTCTATACTACATGTGAGAAATTTTAAAGAAAACATAGGAATGACTATCTTTAAAATATAGTTCCATTTCCTTTCAGAACCATGATTCTTCTGTATGTTGTTTGTACAAATAATCACAAACAATTGCTTTTCAGCAAACCATGGTTTTTATCTTGGAGCTTTTCACTTCTTTTCAGCCAGCTTAGGCTAAAATTAACTATGAAAACTAAAATCACAGTCATTTTATGAAGCTATTCCTCGTATGTCCTTTCACCTATTATTAGCACATGAAAAAATAACTGATTCAACAAAAAATTCCTTTTAAAAAAATAAACCATTAGGTTTTTTGTCTCTTTGGGGCTAATTTATGCATTGAAGATATTTAGGAGATCTTGGTTAACATTCTACTAGCACAGCATGGCTATATTTTACAACAACAAGGATTCTAATAAAAGTGGAAATTTTCCATTACCCAGGGTGTTTCAAATAGCCAGATTGCTTACAGACTTTAGTAGGACATCTTCACTATAATCTTTACTACTTGAGTTTTTCCTGATCATCCTCATTCATCAAGTGCTTGGAATATGTGATAAGTTGTACTGTTCCTCATGATTGCATGACCACATCTTACATCCCACCTCTTAAAAGGCAGGGACTGGATCTCTATATTGCATCACCAGAGTCTAGTATAAAGTTTATCTCAGTAGATACTGATGGTTGAGAATGTGAGTGTATGAATGTGTCTGTCCTTCAAGCCTCTCAGAAATCAATGTGCACGCCTGCTTAGTCGCTTCAGTTGTGTACAACTGTTTGTGACCCTATGGACTGTAGCCCACTAGGACCAGGCTCCTCTGTCCATGGGATTCTCCAGGCACGAATACTGGAGAGGTTTGCCATTTCCTTCTCCAGGGGATCTTCCCAACCCGCAGACCAAACCCAGGTCTCCTATGTCTCCTGCATTGGTGGGTGGGTTCTTTACCACTGAGCCACTGGGGAAGCCTCCAGAGATTAAAAAAAAATGAGAACAAAATCAACCCAATAAAAATTGACATTTCCATAGATTTGTATACAGGATTGTACATTTGGGCATTTTCTTTAGTCATGTTCTGAAAATATCACTGATTTAAAAAAAAAAAAAAAAACCATGTAACCAGAATATATAAAGTCCAACAAAGTTCCCATTACCATGGAAGCTTCAAAACAATACAAACAAACACCCAAGGAACAAACTTTTACTGAGATTCTGTTACATTTCAAGTCCTGTGCTGGGTACTGGGGTTAAGAAAAAGAATCAAAACATGACCCAGTTTCTCAAAGTGCTTTCAAACCAGTAAAGAGACAGACAAGTAAATGTGCAATTCTTGACCTTCTCTCATGGAGCAAGTCATATGAAAGCTTTATTGCAGAAGAATGCCAAAGTACACAGTCCTGGTGTGTGAAGTCGCTCAGTCGTGTCTGACTCTTTGCGACCCCATGGATCTCCAGGCAAGAGTACTGGAGTGGATTGCCATTTCCTTCTCCAGGGGACCTTCCCAACCCAGGGCTTGAAGTCAGGCCTCCCGCATTCCAAGCAGATGCTTTAACCTCTGAGCCATCAGTACACAGCCCTAAGAGGAGTCAAATCCAATCCCAGTCTGCTTTGACCTAAACACGCCTGCCACTGCACTATGTGAACAGCCTTCAAAAAAAGGGAAAATCCCCACAGGGGAGACAGTTCCAACTGAGTTATGCCCATGAGTCACACCAGGTAAGCAATTTTGTAAAAGTTGAGGTAGAGGATGAAGACGAAAGAAGCAGACTGAGAATGCCCTTTTATCACTTTTCTGCTGTATATGATGAAGATGGAATTGTGTAAGTCATGTCAGACTCCTCAAAACAGTTGCTGGAGTTGATGGATGTAATTGTTAGAAATTCTCTGCGCTGACATTCTGTTCAGATGATGTTTTTCAATCTATATTTCAATTAGAAGTTAACCACACTCCAGGAGAAGTGAACTTAAGAACTTTGGTTTTTGAAAAATCTCTTTATCTATCAGCTTCTGGACCAGGCTTCTTAGACTCCCTGTTGAGCTCACCTTCAGCCTAAGAAAAGTGCTGCCACCTGCTGATAAGAACGAAAAATAAACCCCTTCCCCACCATGACACAAGTAATAATAATAGTAATATAAAATGCCCCCAAAGGTTCAAATTTACCATGCTGCAGATTATAGTCATTTTCCTTTTAATATATGATATCCCCATTTCGTTCTCCATGGAATTTTTCTTAGGGAGAGGGTTTTGGTTTGGTTTGGCTTCAGGGATTAAATTGAGAGAAAAAAAAAGAGGCTCAGCTGATTATTTGTTTTTCCTGTCATTACTGAGGAGAGAGTGAGCACAAGTAAATCAGAGAGCTGTAACTTTCAATTTTTAGTCTTTTTAAATAGAAAAAGTAAGTATAGAAAGAAAGCAGCAATATGGAGCCCTCAAAAGATCTGAGGCTTTGGAGGGGCTTAGATAAGGGATTTAAGCTCCACCTCTGCCACCCTGCCATTCACTGGACAACTAGGAACAACAGACACCTACTATGTACCTTGGGCTAGTCTAAACCTGAGGCACTGATGAAATGAACAAAACCTCTGCCCTCATGACATGTCCATACTAACGTGGCAGAAAGACAACAAACAAGGAAGCAAACGTAACAAAAATCATTTCAGATGATTAAGTGGTAAAGATTGTGAGCAGATAATAGCTGGGAAGCCTTTAAGAAGGCTGTGAGTAGTTACATGACAAGTAGCAAGTCACTAATCACTGAAGGTCAGTTTTCTCATCTATAAAATAGGGATAAAATAGTCTTACTTCATAAGATTGCAATGAGAGTGAGAAACAATACATATAAAGGATCTAGCATATCCTTTGTAATATTACAGGCATAAAATGAATCATAAATGTTATCATCATTGTCATTTTGTTCTTGTAATAAAACTATGATGAACAGTAGTGGATACTAAGGAACTTAGTGGATACTAAGGTGACTGAGTAGTAAAGAATCTGCCTGCCAATGCAGGAGACATGAGTTTGATCCCTGGGTCAGGAAGATCCCCTGGAGAAGAAAATAGCAACCCACTCCAGTATTCTTGCCTGGAGAATCCCATGGACAGAGGAGGCTAGTGGGCTGCAGTCCGTGGGGTTGCAAAAGAGTCTGACACGACTTACTGACTAAACAACAAATGGATACTAAAAGCCCTGTGAATCAAAGAACATTTTCCCCTGTAATGAATATTGAGCTTTTTTATCTTTCAAAAACACTGTTTGGATACATTAATGTGATTTCCTCTAGGACAAAATACTTTTAATGTACTTCACGCCTCTAACCCCATGATGCTGCTCTGAGGTCCTGGAAACTTTATTCCTTTTCCACAATGGCCAAATGCCATGAATGACTATTTTCTCAATAGGAAAACTCTCGTTAATTTTCCTGAAGAGTGGATTTCATTTGAGTGTTCTAGCTGAAAATGGGAGCTCTTATGTCTATAGTTCTGAGGGTGGTTAGTATTGTACTCTTTCAGACTCATGTATGATGCACTCAGATTTTGACCCCCATTCCAATGTTTTTCTGTCAAGCAAAAAAAGGCAAGCCATAAGATCAACATATTAACTTATATGCAGAGTACATCATGAGAAATGCTGGACTGGAAGAAACACAAGCTAGAATCAAGATTACCGGGAAAAATATCAATAATCTCAGATATGCAGATGACACCACCCTTATGGCAGAAAGTGAGGAGGAGCTAAAAAGCCTCTTGATGAAAGTGAAGGAGGAGAGCGAAAAAGTTGGCTTAAAGCTCAACATTCAGAAAACGAAGATCATGGCATCCGGTCCCATCACTTCATGGGAAATAGATGGGGAAACAGTGGAAACAGTGTCAGACTTTATTTTTGGGGGCTCCAAAATCACTGCAGATGGTGATTGCAGCCATGAAATTAAAAGACGCTTACTCCTTGGAAGAAAAGTTACGACCTAGACAGCATATTCAAAAGCAGAGACATTACTTTGCCGACTAAGTTTCGTCTAGTCAAGGCTATGGTTTTTCCTGTGGTCATGTATGGATGTGAGAGTTGGACTGTGAAGAAGGCTGAGCACCGAAGAATTGATGCTTTTGAACTGTGGTGTTGGAGAAGACTCTTGAGAGTCCCTTGGACTGCAAGGAGATCCAACCAGTCCATTCTGAAGGAGATCAACCCCAGGATTTCTTTGGAAGGAATGATGCTAAAGCTGAAACTCCAGTACTTTGGCCACCTCATGCGAAGAGTTGACTCATTGGAAAAGACTCTGATGTTGGGAGGGATTGGGGGCAGGAGGAGAAAGGGACGACCGAGGATGAGATGGCTGGATGGTATCATGGACTCGATGGACGTGAGTGTGAGTGAACTCTGGGAGATGGTGATGAACAGGGAGGCCTGGTGTGCTGCAATTCATGGGGTCACAAAGAGTCGGACACGACTGAGCGACTGAACTGAACTGAACTGTAGATCAACAAGAGCCAGCTCACTCTCAAACGTGCCCTTCTTCTTTGTTCCTCTGACCCTGACCTGCTAGTTTGTTAAGTTCCCCTGGTATATGTAGAGGTCAGCTCTCTTCCTCCTTTCCTGAGCCTGAACTTGTATTAATCTTCATTTTCCTTTGACTTGGAGCCTTTCCTGTTTTTTACCTCTACTGCTGCCTAGCATTTTAGGCCCTATTTTCAAAGAAAATTTACTTCATATCTTCTCACAACAATTTAAATAGGTGGGTATGACGACTATTATTGGTCAGTTTTCAACGTGGAAATGAGAGGGCTTGGCAGGTCAAGTGAACAAAGATCGCAAAACAAGTCAGTGGTGGAACATATTACGGCTTCTAAACTGGTTGAAGAACTTTTAAACCCAGGTATGTTTCCATATGGGCAACATGAAATAGGAGTCTAAAATCCTAGCCTAAAAAACTATTTTTATTTTCCTCTCTGACAGCATCAAGGAGGCAGTATATTATAGAGGTGGAGAGCTTTGATACCATAGCTGAACTCCCAAGATGCTACAATCATAAATCATAGCACTGTCATTTACTAGCTGTGTGACCCTGAGCAAATGATTTCACCTCTCTGTGCATCAGTTTAGTTTTCTCTTTGTAAACTGGAGGAAATAATTGTACCTCCATTCTGCATTGTGGTGAACGTTACATGAGTAATACCTACTTGCTTACATCAATGCCTGGAACACACTAAGGGCACAATAATGCTAGCTATTATTATTATTGTGGGGTCTGAGGCCCTAATATTTCCACTATGGATTCAGTTCTGTCAAGGCAGATTCTACGTAGGTGGGGGATCTGAGGCACAGAAAGTTAGCTCATCTAGTAAGCGGTAGAACTAGGCCTTGGTCTCAAGTTTTCTGATTCTAAATGATTTGCTTATCTCTAGCCCCTGGTTGTCTCTATTAAGTACACAATCTAAGGAAAAAGGATGGCAGGGGTTCAAAAGAGATACAAAGTAACTCTCCATTCTACCACAATTTGAACAGAATCATCAATGTGCTAATATTCCTGAATGATAGATACAATTGACAGTATAAGGATTATGACATTGCTGTTCTTCGCTTATTTGGGCCAGTTAATAATGTGCCAGGATTATACAGAAATTCAAAATAGGAATAATTGGTATAGATTTAGCCAAAATTCTATTTTTTTTCTTATGAAGTCTGAAAGCATATTAGTCATTGTAGTAGACATGTTGCTAGCTGGCAATAATTAGTGTACATTTGTATTTCCAAAATAAGCTATTTTGAGGTTATCCTTGGTTATTAACTTACCCTCATTTTTAATTATTATATGTTGAAAAATATGGTTTTATAAAAAATGTTGCTGTGTAGATGTGTAACTAGAAAGATCAATTTGCATACACTTGGAAATTTTTATCCTTTGATTTTTAGGCATAATCTCTTTTGCAGGACTTAAAAAAATGTGTTGAGATCCTATTGTGTGCTGGCAATTGGACTCCTTCCTGGTATATTTTCTCAGTCATAACTTTGACCACAGTCATTTTGAGACTCTATTGCCAGTGTGCCTAATCACATTTCTGTACTGTCTCCCACGTATCAGCTAGTTATTCCTATGTCTCTTTTGCTCAGCCAGATATAATTTCCCTCTTTGCTACTAGCTGAAGACATAACTGGTGTATTTTTTTCTGTGAGAGAAAGTACATAAGAGTATCTGGTTCAAGCTAGGTGCCTGAAAGAATGATTTTTTGTATGGACTTCTCCCATTTACTCCACTCAAACACCTGACTCCACTGCCTGCTCTGAATTCCCATGTCTGTATCTTTCTTTATCTCTGCATAATCTCCTTGGCTTCCTGACTTTTCAGTTGTGCTAACTACTAGTATGGTCTTAGCAAACTTTGCAATCCCATAATTTATCTGATGGCCCCAGCATTACTGTTACTCAAAGTCTTAGCATGACATTTTATGGAAAAAAAGGCATTCTATTTATGAGTACTTCACACCAGGTTGAAATAGCTGCTTCTGCTACCCCTAGCTAAACTGCATCATCTGACATCATGATCAGTAAGTACTGTACTAATTGGTAAGGAAAAAATGCATTAGCAGCACTACTGTAAAATCAAGTTCAAATACACTAAATAAAATATATGTCTTATGCTGCCCTTTGGTTGGGGGGAGGGTGGAGATCATTTCTGGTCCTTGGTTCAGGTCAACTTAGCCCACCAGAGTGTAACTATAGTCATGCATCTTTGTTCACTGGTGAATACTCCACTGGTTGTTCTGTCCATATCAATAAATCTATATGAAAGCCTCCTGGCAGCTTACAATGACGTCAGCTGTGCACAGCATAGCAAAACACAATAAAGAAGCAATGCTGGTGACCTAGCAATAACTCTCTAGTGAATACTGAACTAGGGAAGGCCTTTGAGGTGATGGCCACTGGGGCAGCAGTTCATGGAACAGCTATCAGCAATGATGGGCAGGTGCCAACCTAGCTACCAGCTGCAAAATCTCTCCCCATGCCCTGAGCACCAACACATTTACTTGGATGCTGTGTCTGCTAGAGATAGGACTCTGGGTACTCACAGGTAAGGTAATATGACTCCACTTTAGACATGTGTGTGTTTATGTTAGTCAGTCATGTGTGACTTATTGTGAGACCATGGACTGTAGCCCACCAGATTCCTCTGTCCATGGAATTCTCCAGGCAAGAATACTGGAGTGGGTTGTCATTCCCTTCCCCAGAGGATCTTCCCGACCCAGGGATCAAACCTGATTCTCTCGCACTGCAGGCAGATTCTTTACCATTTGAACCATGAGAGACACAGGTCAAATCCTGTTGCCCAAAACATAACAAATCCAGGCAAAACTTCCTATTACAGACTTAGAGTCCGACAGGAATGTTGATCCTGTTCTCAACCCGAGTGTTATAAAGATAGCCCAAGAACTGAAAGAACAGGCCTCTCAAATCAAATCCCAAAGCTTCAACCTGCTTCAAGTACACTTACACAGTAGGAAAACATTCTGTATGCCTCTCAGAAGGAAAATACTAGCAACATTTTACCATGATGGGAATTTGTCTCCATGGTGCATTTATGCCAGATGAACTTCCAGAGGGAATTGCAGCTGTGGTACCCAGAGAGGTACATCTGCAAGAAATTTACTAGGCAGAAAGAAAAAAGAAATCTTCATGACATTCTCCCCAAAGGGAAATTTCTGTAACCTTTTTCTGACAGGCAAGTAATAAGTATTCACACAGGAGCATATTGCTTATATTCCCCTGACAGGCAAGAACGTTTCTTTACCCTGGCAAAAATTATGGAGAATAAACTCCAGATATATTTCTTGTGCTAATCCAGGTGCAAGATTACATTGCTTGAGTGAAGCCAAAGACAAAGAGTCAATAAAGTACTCAAAACTATAATAGAAGGAAAAAGTAGATCTTGAGGTGAAGGCAAAAGGGCTCCTGGTTATGTAAGTTGGCTTCAGTCTCTAGAAAACAGATGAACCTTTTGGGCACCTCTCTGCTTCTCTCAAACCTAGGAAAATGTGCCTATAAATCATGGCTACTATCCATCAATGAGTAGCATTATAGTGGCATCCTCTTCTTGTAATGATATTCTATTCTTCTACTTTTAAAAATGGATGGATGCATGGATAGAAGATAGATAGAAACAGCAGCAATAATACTAAAAATTAGCCTTAAGAACTAAAACGGAAATATTACCTAAGTTCATTGGCCAGGCTCAGGGAACCTTACTGAGTCGCCAGTATTCCCTGACAATGGTAACCATAAGTTAAAAGGAATTCTAACAAGAAAAGAAATGTCAGCATAAATTTCATGGTGACTGATAGACGTTAGTGAGGAATGTACTTTTATCTCTGATTGCATGTGATAGTGCCTGTCGTCTTAGATATTTACTGAAAGGCTATCCTGACTGTATCTGAATTGCTTATCTAGGCAGTGCCATGTCCTGCCCTGTGAGGCTAATGGTATGAGTTTTAGTGGTCACCTAGCTGGTCACAATGGCACCCAACTCCAGTACTCTTGCCTGGAAAATCTCATGGACGGAGGAGCCTGGAAGGGTGCAGTCCATGGGGTCGCTAAGAGTTGGACACGACTGAGCGACTTCACTTTCACCTTTCACTTTCATGCACTGGAGAAGGAAATGGCAACCCACTCCAGTGTTCTTGCCTGGAGAATCCCAGGGACGGGGGAGCCTGGTGGGCTGCTGTCTCTGGGGTCGCACAGAGTCTGACACGACTGACGCGACTTAGCAGCAGCAGCAGCAGCAGCAGCTGATGGCAAGATGGCTACAGCAAAGGCTCAAGACAGATATCAAGAAGCTAACAAATGATAATATTAAATATTTGCATGATATGCGGGTCTAACAAGACTGGGTAAGGCAGTGAGGGTAGGAGCTGCCTGATATGAGGGCAAGGAGTAGCAAGTATGCCTTTATTCTTCCTGTTATTCTGTTATTCTCTCCAGTGATTCTTTCCAGAGACGGGGCTTGATATGTTGACATCTCATTTTTCAAATCCTTGTTCCTGCTCCCCATTTTAAACGTCTCCTTCCTTCTCTATTCTCCATTTCCATATGACCCATTTCAAATTCCATTCCTTGCCTTAGCTGTCCACCATTTCTGGCTCTCTGGCGAATACACCCTCTCTGAAGCTCCTCAAGATGGAGTGCAAGGCACACCTTCTGCAAGTTGCCAGGGCTCTCCCTTGGCCCCGGAGATTCTGAGGAGTTTTCCATTCAGTAAAGCAGAGAGTGCTCCATTTATTCAGCTTTTCCCATCCTGAATACCATTCTATTTATGTCCTATTTTTATGCAGTGTTGATAAGCTAATTTTTGTTGGTGGGTAATGGGTTACTCTAGCTCTTGTGCATGCATGTTAAATCCCTTCAGTTGTGTCCAGTGCTTTGCGACCCCATGGACTGTAGCCCGCCAGGCTCCTCTGTCCATGGGATTCTCCAGGCAAGAATACTGGAGTGGGTTGCCATGCCCTCCTCCAGGGGATATTCCCAACCCAGGGATCAAACCCGCATCTCTTATGTCGCCTGTATTGGCAGGCAGTTTCTGTACCACTAGCACCACCAAGGAAGTCCTTAGCCATAGTAATTAATTACATTTTACTTGGAAACTCTTTTGAGATAATGTTGTGGCCCCCGGACCTATTTCAATAGTGAAAATATCTGATACTTTGTCAGGCCAGGGAGAGATCCTTCTGGTCAGGGGAAAATTTGGGGATAGGACAGATCATACCTCCATCAGCATCCAATAACAAGATTGGTCCAGATCACAAGTCCATTGCATGTTGGGAGTCATCTGGATTCTGTTGTATCCACCCCTGAAAAAAAAAAAAAAAAAAGGGCAGTGTGAGAAGGTACCAGGCAAGATGAACTCTGAAATTCACAGGGCTAAATTTCACCTGTCCCACTGAAAGAACGTCAGTGTTTTCTACTTTAAAAAATGATTAATAAATATAAGTGATAAATTCTGTGAAAAACCTACATAAGTCACCCATTACTAGGAACAATTAAGTAACCAATTAATTATGGGAATTCAAATTGCCAAGACCCTCACAAGTTTCTAAGTCAACTGCTAATATCTTTTCAACTCACTCCTACGGAGTAGGAGCAGAAGTATCATTATACCAAGCTGTTTTTCACCAAGTGCTTGAGGAGGTGCTTGAGTTTAATTGCAGCCAACCAACCTACTTCCTAGGAGTGGTTAGGCGGGTGTGGAGCAGCGGAAAGGCAGGATGTGGGCGTGATATGAATTAAGTCCTTCCCAGTGCGTGCTAATGTGCTTTCAGCTACCTTTGCCTTATCTGAGAAGGCTTTAAAGGGTCCAAAGAAATTGAACCCCCCCTATTTCAGTGAAATGTTTGTTTTCAAATCCATTCATGCTTGGCCAAGGGATTTAGAGATAAAGGAATGTCCAGCTAAGAGCCCAGATAATTAAATGTCACGTAGAAATATATACAAGGCATTTTGAAAGTGTCTATATGATTCTTGAGACAATTTACCTAGATGACTGCATATACATCTAGTGTTCACGCATTAATTCTGGGTAGTCTGAAAAACATTCCTAAGAAGAATAATGATGATCACTACCAGAAATTATCTGCCTCAGTTAGCCTGGTCCCCTCAATGTTAACGTTACAGTAAAAGCTCTAACAGACAATCCCTGAAATCTCAGGAGCTTAACACAATAGAAATCTACTCAAGCAAAGTCCAAAACAAATGTTCCTTATGGGTAAGGGGTATTCAGAGTTATTTTGGCACCCACAGTGGTGGAATCTGTACCAGTTCCACCCTATTGATTCCAAGGTTGCCCAAGGTATCAACATCAAGCCAGTGGAAAGAACAGAAACAGTACAAGATCACATGAGCGGGTTTTATGGGCCAGGACTAAAAATGACACACAACGTAAATCCACATTCCACTGGCCAGAACTCAGTTAAATGGTCATGAATCACTGTGTGAAGGCTAGGAAATGTAGTCCATGTGTCTAGGAAGAAAATAGAAATGGTGAATAACTAGCCAGTCTCTGCAACATATTACATTCTCATCCCCATCTCTGGTACCCCTTTTCTGAATCTCCTCCCACCATGAATTCTCCAAATTCAGCCCACTCTTCCAGGTTCCAGTCAAACCTTTCCTGGCCACACCAGCCTTTACATGTCTCCCCATTTTTCACAGATACTTTTATCCCACTGCTTCCAAACCATAGCTTAGGCACTCCCAGCAGCAGAATAGCCTAGGCATCTTGATAAAGTGCAGATTACTGAGTATCACCCATGCCCTAAAGAATCAGACTCTCTGAAGTTCACGAATTTGTATGTTTAACAAAGATCTCAGGTGATTCTAAAGCACACTAATATATGAGATCACTAATCTAGGAGGCTTACCATCTCTGCATTTGATTGTATGAAATGTATAATGCTTCTCTAGATTTGTCGATCTCCAAGTAAACTCCAATAAAATCTCAGGCTTTCTATAGACTGAGGTGATGTCTGTTCCTTCTATTATTTCCCCACCAGTGTCTGAGGCTCTGTTGGGCACATAATAAAAGCTAAAAATGCATTGCCACGTTGATTGTGGATTGATCAATGAAATGGAGAGCTACCAAGTAAAATACACTGGATAAAGAGAATTTTTCAAACTGGAAAGATAAAGGCTGAGAAGCGACATGATGAGAGCACAGAAAACTATGAAAGGCCAAGTTGGAAGGAATAAGAACTGGGTCATTTATTTCTGGTAATATTAGAATTTTGCCCCTCATCCAATAAAAACAAAAAACAGCCAATCACATTCAACAAATGGTGAAAACAAACAAGAGGAAGGACAACTTTGCACCATTTTTAATAAACTCAAAGAGTTTGTCCCCCTCAAAAGAGAAATTTATACATAATAAAATTCAAAATGTAAGTAATTTGCAAATTGTACATGCAATACAGGGCACTAATAGAAACTGGGAAGTTGGAGGACACCCCTAACCCATGAGGGTTTTGATGTCATTGACAGAGAAGATACTTCCCCTTAATTATGCCCTTGTACCCTTTTGAAAATGGAATGCTTGAACTATGGGAAAGACCCTGTTTCTTTGCAGGAGTGGAGTTTTGGCAAAATTGGATAAATGTTGTGCAACCAACCATGAACATTTAGACTAGGTTACTATCTCATGTCCAGTGTGGCCGTGAGTTCATAAAATAAGCCACAGGTAGAAGGAAATGGCACCCCACTCCAGTACTCTTGCCTGGGGAATCCCATGGACAGAGGAGCCTGGTGGGCTACAGTCCACAGGGTTGCTAAGAGTCGGACACGACTGAGCGACTTCACTCACTTCACTACTCTGACCCTACTTCAGTATTTAACTCTGCTCCCTCTGCTGATGCTGCTAAGTTGCTGCAGTTATGTTTGACTCTTGGTGACCTCATGGACTGTAGTTCACCAGGCTTCTCTGTCCATGGGGTTCTCCAGGCAAGAATACTGGAGTGGGTTGCCATGCCCTCGTCCAGGGGATCCTCCTGACCCAGGGATCATACTGCATCTCTTGTGCCTCCTGCATTGGCAGGTGAGTTCTTTACCACTAGAGCCACCTGGGATGTGGCCATGAGTTCATAAAATAAGCCACAGGTACTCTGACCCTATTTCAGTGTTTAACATCTTTCTGCTCCTTCTTCTTCTTTCTGCTTCCTTCTTGCTCCTGCTCCCCCGCTCCAAACAAATTCTGTCCAAAACAAAGTCTTTGTTTTTATCTCCTATTTTTGGTTCTACTCTCACTCTCTGTACTTAAAAAAATGAGCCTTGGTTTTTATTTTCATTTTTGGCTTTCAATAAGTATAAGACTCACACTTCTTGTCATTTTGAACATAAAACTTTTCCAGACCCAAACCAAGCCCTCTGGCCTAGGTCCTGGCACCCAGACTGGGCCCACCTCAGCCCCTAAGAAGGAGAAATCAGTCAATTGCAGAACACTTGGAAGTTTTCAGAGATAATTCCTTCCCTATTCTAAAATCACAGAATGAAGATTGCTCTGAGGCAATATACCATTCTTCCTTGAACTCATCTGAACTAAACATGGGAGTAGACAGGGAAAGAACGTTTAGCTCTTTATCATGGGAAAAATCTCTTCTGTCAGTTCCCTGATCAGGGACTTCATAAGTACAATCTGTATTACATATATAGTATATATATATATATACATATATATCTCATAAATGTATAGTATCTTACATTTATAGAGTGTTTATTTTGTGCCAAGCATCGTGCTCAGTTCAGTTCAGTTTCTCAGTCATGTCTGACTCTTTGCAATCCCATGGACTGCAGCACGCCAGGCTTCCCTGTCTATCACCAACGCCCAGAGCTTGCTCAGACTCATATCCATTGAGTCGATGATGCCATCCAACCATCTCATCTTCTGTCATCCTCTTCTCCTCCTGCCTTCAATCTTGCCCAGCATCAGGGTCTTTTCCAGTAAGTCAGTTCTTCAAATCAGGTGGCCAAAGTATTGGAGCTTCAGCTTCAGCATCAGTCCTTCCAATGAATATTCAGGACTGATTTCCTTTAGGATTGCCTGATTTGACCTCCTTGCAGTTCAAGGGAGTCTCAGGAGTCTTCTCCAACACCACAGTTCAAAAGCATCAATTCTTCTTCACTCAGCTTTCTTTATGGTCCAACTCTCATATCCATACATGACTACTAGAAAAACCATAGCTTTGACTAGACAGATCTTTGTGAGCAAGGTAATCTTTCTGCTTTTTAATATGTTGTCTAGGTTTGTCATAGCTTTTCTTCCAAGGAGCAAGTATCTTTTAATTTCATTGCTGGAGTCACCATCTGCAGTGATTTTGGAGCCCAAGAAATTAAAGCCTGTCACTGTTTCCAATGTTTCTCCATCTATTTGCCATGGAGTGATGTGACCGGATGCCATAATCTTAGTTTTTTGAATGTTGAGTTTTAAGCCAGCTTTTTCACTCTCCTCTTTCACTTTCATCAAGCATCATGCTACTTTAGATTTATTATTTAATTTCATCCAGAAGATGACCTATGAGGTAGGCAGTATCATCATTCTTTACAAAAGAGGAAACTGAGGCTCAAAGAAATTAGATAACTTGCCCAAAGTCAAGTAACTGAGAACTAGCTGATTTGAACTTCAGCACAGACTTGTCTGATTCCAGAGCTCATACAATGACCAGACTTAACTTCTAAATGATACATCACAGGTATCATGGGAGGCAGTTCACGTTGAAAAATTCCAAGGAGGCATTAGAAGTAGGTCTGTTTTGCCATGACATTGTCTGTCAATGGATATAAATTTCCTGAAGGCTGGGACCACATGCCATCTGTACATGAGAATTCAGAAATCAATAATACAAAGTTCCAGCAGGTACAAAATACTGGGAAAGGTGTTTGCTGCCTAAAATAACTCAAGTTCCAGATTTTGACAGATATTCCATTATTCTGAAGGATAAAGTGGACAGTGAAGTTTGTATGGAGGGGAAGGTGAAAAGAAAAAAAGATTTAAAAACTATATCCAGAATAGGCGTAATCTGAAGATTTAGAGAAAGTATCTTCTCTGAAAGATTTCACATGCACTGAAACCAGATATAGCACTATAGGATGAAACTTTTCATAGCTTTGCCTTTTAATACGTGGAAAGTGGGGGGAAAGCCAGAGAAGAGAATAGAACTGACATATCATGAAGGCTCTTAATTGGGATGATATAAAACTTACATTATCAAAGATGGGGCTACAGCTTTAAAAATCATCCTTAACAACTCCAATGAGTCAAGCTCTTAAAATTTCAAGAGCTCAACAATAGGAGTATTACAGTATTTGCTCCTAAAAATATGTCTCCACTTGCTTTAAGAAATTCTTTTAGTCCTAAAGTGACTGGGTAATAGCTATCACTGTATGTATATTATGACACTGGTTCTAGATGAGAAATATTCTTAGCCCCCAGCAAGGATAGTTTAAAGGTGAGAGCCATTTTCTGGAGAGTGAAATAAAATGCCATTTAAGTGAAATCAACTGACTGGTTACAAATAAAGACATAAATAAAGCTTATAAATCTATTTCATTTTTATTAAGGTTCTCAGTATCCTAATACATGGATAAAGAAGCAACAGAACAGAAGTATTTGTTAATTTCCCATCATTGCTCAAACAAAGTAGAATGGATTCTTATATAACACCTTCTGGATAAATTGCCAGTTTACATTTTTCAAATGTCCTTGGATCCTAACTTATCATGTACAAAGGAAATTTCACAAGATATATTTATTCTATTTTTATATCTCCTGGAGAATGTAAAATGTTAGAAGATGCTTGGCTTTAAAACAACTTAAGCCACTGATTTCTTATTAGAACAGATTAATAACTTAATGGAGAAGGGAATGGCAAATCACTTCAGTATTCTTGCTTTGAGAACCCCATGAACAGTATGAAAAGGCAAAAAGATAGGACACTGAAAGATGAACTCCCCAGGTCAGTAGGAGCCCAATATGCTACAGGAAATCAGTGGAAAAATAACTCCAGAAAGAATGAAAGGATGGAGCCAAAGCAAAAACAGCCCCCAGTTGTGGATGGGACTGGTGATAGAACCAAGGTCCAATGCTATAAAGAGCAATATTGCATAGGAACCTGGAATGTTAGGGCTACGAATCAAGGCAAATTGAAAGAATTCAAACAGGAGATGGCAAGAGTGAATGTCGACATTCTAGGAATCAGCAAACTAAGATGGACTGGAATGGGTGAATTTAACTCAGATGACCATTATATCTACTACTGTGGGCAGGAATCCCTTAGAAGAAATGGAGTAGCCATCATAGTCAACAAAAGAGTCCAAAATGCAATACTTTGATGCAGTCTCAAAAATGACAGAATGATATCTGTTCATTTCCAAGGCAAACCATTCAATATCACAGTAATTCAAGTCTATGCCCCAACCAGTAACGCTGAAGAAGCTGGTGTTGAATGGTTCTATGAAGACGTACAAGACCTTCAAGAACTAACACCCAAAAAAGATGTTCTTTTCATTATAAGGGACTGTAATGCAAAAGTGGGAAGTTAAGAAACACCTGGAGTAACAGGCAAATTTGGCCTTGGAATACAGAATGAAGCAGGGCAAAGACTAATAGAGTTTTTCCAAGAGAATGTACTGGTCATTGCACATGCCCTCTTCCAACAACACAAGAGAAGACTCTAAACATGGACATCACCAGATGGTCGACACCGAAATCAGATTGATTATATTCTTTGCAGCCAAAGATGGAGAAGCTCTATACAGTCTGCAAAAATAAGACCAGGAGCTGACTGTGGCTCAGATCATGAACTCCTTATTGCCAAATTCAGACTTAACTTGAAGAAAGTGGGGAAAACCACTAGACCATTCAGGTATGACCTAAATCAAATCCCTTATGATTATACAGTGGAAGTGAGAAATAGATTTAAGGGTATTTAACTCAGATGACCATTATATCTACTACTGTGGGCAGGAATCCCTTAGAAGAAATGGAGTAGCCATCATAGTCAACAAAAGAGTCCAAAATGCAATACTTTGATGCAGTCTCAAAAATGACAGAATGATATCTGTTCATTTCCAAGGCAAACCATTCAATATCACAGTAATTCAAGTCTATGCCCCAACCAGTAACGCTGAAGAAGCTGGTGTTGAATGGTTCTATGAAGACGTACAAGACCTTCAAGAACTAACACCCAAAAAAGATGTTCTTTTCATTATAAGGGACTGTAATGCAAAAGTGGGAAGTTAAGAAACACCTGGAGTAACAGGCAAATTTGGCCTTGGAATACAGAATGAAGCAGGGCAAAGACTAATAGAGTTTTTCCAAGAGAATGTACTGGTCATTGCACATGCCCTCTTCCAACAACACAAGAGAAGACTCTAAACATGGACATCACCAGATGGTCGACACCGAAATCAGATTGATTATATTCTTTGCAGCCAAAGATGGAGAAGCTCTATACAGTCTGCAAAAATAAGACCAGGAGCTGACTGTGGCTCAGATCATGAACTCCTTATTGCCAAATTCAGACTTAACTTGAAGAAAGTGGGGAAAACCACTAGACCATTCAGGTATGACCTAAATCAAATCCCTTATGATTATACAGTGGAAGTGAGAAATACATTTAAAGGACTAGATCTGACAGTCATAGTGCCTGATGAATTATGGACGGAGGTTCATGACATTGTACAGGAGACAGGGATCAAGACCATTCCCAAGAAAAAGAAATTCAAAAAAGCAAACTAGGTGTCTGAGGAGGCCTTACAAATAGCTGTGAAGAGAAGAGAAGTGAAAGGCAAAAGAGAAAAAGAATGATATGCCCATTTGAATGCAGAGTTCCAAAGAATAGCAAGAAGAATAAGAAAGCCTTCTTCAGCAATCAATGCAAAGAAACAGAGGAAAACAACAGAATAAGAAAGACTAGAGATCTCTTCAAGAAAATTAGAGATACCAAGGGAACATTTCATGCAAAGATGGGCACAATAAAGGACAGAAATTGTATGGACTTAACAGAAGTAGAAGATATTAAGAAAAGGTGGCAAGAATACACAGAAATATACAAAAAAAGATCTTCATGACCCAGATAATCACAATGGTGTGATCACTCACCTAGAGCCAGACATCTTGGAATGTGAAGTCAAGTGGGCCTTAGGAAGTATCACTTCAAACAAAGCTAGTGGAGGTGATGGAATTCCAGTTGAGCTATTTCAAATCTTAAAAGATGATGCTGTGAAAGTGCTGCACTCAATATGCCAGCAAATTTGCAAAATTCAACAGTGGCCACAGGACTGGAAAAGGTCAATTTTCATTCCAATCCTTAAGAAAGGCAATGCCAAAGAATGCTCAAACGACCTCACAAATGCATTCATCTCACACGCTAGTAAAGTAATGCTCAAAATTCTCCAAGCCAGGCTTCAGCAACAAGTGAACTGTGAACTTTGAGATGGTCAAGCTGGTTTTAGAGAAGGCAGAGGAAACACAGATCAAAATGCCAACATTTGCTGGATCATAGAAAAAGCAAGAGAGTTCCAGAAAAATATCTATTTCTGCTTTCTTGACTATGCCAAAGTCTTTGATTGTGTGGATCACAATAAACTGTGGAAAATTCTGAAAGAGATGGGAATACCAGACCACCTGACCTGCCTCTTGAGAAATATGTATGCAGATCAGGAAGTAACAGTTAGAAATGGACATGGAACAACAGACTGGTTCCAAATAGGAAAAGGAGTACGTCAAGGCTGTATATTGTCACCCTGCTTATTTAACTTCTATGCAGAGTACATCATGAGAAATGCTGGGCTGGAGGAAGCACTGCTGCTGCTGCTAAGTCATTTCAGTCGTGGCTGACTCTGTGTGACCCCATAGACGGCAGCCCACCAGGCTCCCCCATCCCTGGGATTCTCCAGGCAAGAATACTGG
>SJYX01003824.1:182864-214634 GCA_006410675.1 Oreotragus oreotragus
CTTGATAAAAGTGAAGGGGGAGAGCGAAAAAGTTGGCTTAAAGCTCAACATTCAGAAGAAGATCATGGCATCCGGTCCCATCACTTCATGGGAAATAGATGGGGAAACAGTGTCAGACTTTATTCTGGGGGGCTCCAAAATCACTGCAGATGGTGACTGCAGCCATGAAATTAAAAGATGCTTACTCCTTGGAAGAAAAGTTATGACCAACCTAGATATCATATTCAAAAGCAGAGACATTACTTTGCTGACTAAGGTCCGTCTAGTCAAGGCTATGGTTTTTCCTGTGGTCATGTATGGATGTGAAAGTTGAGCTGTGAAGAAAGCTGAGAGCCGAAGAATTGATGCTTTGAACTGTGGTGTTGGAGAAGACTCTTGAGAGCCCCTTGGACTGCAAGGAGATCCAACCAGTCCATTCTGAAGGAGATCAACCCTGGGATTTCTTTGGAAGGAATGATGCTAAAGCTGGAACTCCAGTACTTTGGCCACCTCATGCGAAGAGTTAACTCATTGGAAAAGACTCTGATGCTGTGAGGGACTGGGGGCAGGAGGAGAAGGGGACGACCGAGGATGAGATGGATGAGATGTCTGGATGGCATCACGGACTGGATGGACGTGAGTCTGAGTGAACTCCGAGAGATGGTGATGAACAGGGAGGCCTGGAGTGCTGCGATTCATGGGGTCACAAAGAGTTCGGCACGACTGAGTGACTGAACTGAACTGACTATTGCTGGCCTCTCTGCCTTTAAATAAAATGTATGTTTTGTGCCAGAAGAGAACCTGTCAGCCCCATAATATGGAACTGAGCTTGAGACAATGAAAATTCCAGATACTTGGGTCAAAAACTTCTCCAAAATAAACAGTATTTCCCTAAAACAGAGGCCAACATGGATACTATAGCATGCAATTCAGTAAGGTAACTGTAGAGGAGGGGTGAACACCAATGCATTTAATTCCTATATTCAGTTCCCTGTGGTCTGACAAGTATCTCAAAGGAACAGTAAAACACATATACTGCATAAACTTCTGTTTCTCCCAACCAAGATTCTGAAAGGAGAAGCAATATGTTTGAGAATCTAACTTTCATTACTAACTGAACCCAGGAACTGACAAATATGTTTCTTAATACGTAATCTGAAGAAGTTTTCCAGCCAAAATAACATTATGACTTATACTTTAAGGCCATGCCTCTGTTACGAACACAAGCAAGAAAAGATAAATATGAGAAAAGAAATTAAAAAGAAATTGTCATTGTTGTTGTTCAGTAGCTAAGCCTTTGCAACCCCATGGACTGCAGCTGTGTAGTGCTGGAGTGACTTTGAGGAGATATCCCACGTCCAAGGGCAGAGAAGCCCCATGCAGCCTGCACGGTGCTGGAGCCACTTTCAGAAGATATTCCACGTCCAAGGGCAAAGGAGAAGGCTCATCAAGATGGTAGGAGGGGCAAAATTGCATTTAGAATCAAACTCCATACTTGCTAGAGATGCTCAGATGGCTCAAACAAGCCTAGTGCGCACCAGGACCCAGAGACCCGGCAGAAACTGAGACAGAACTGTGTTTGAGTGTCTCCTGTGGAAGTACACGTCAGCAGTGGACTGCTGCAGGGGCAGGGGCTCTGGGTGCGGCAGACCTGGGTATGGCATAAGGCCTCTTGGAGGAGGTCATCAGTAACCCCACCATAGAGTCACCGGAACTTACACAGGACTGGGAAACAGACTCTTGCAAGGCACAAACAAAACCTTGTGTGCACCAGGACCCAGGAGACAGGAGCAGTGACCCCACAAGAGACTGACCGAGACTTGCCCATGAGTGTCCAGGAGTCTCCAGTGGAGGGGTGGGTCAGAAGATGGCCTGCTGCAGGGCTGGAGGCACTGTGTTCAGTAGTGCCCACACGGAACCTTTTGAAGGAGGGTGCCATTATCTTCATTACCTCAACCATAGTTTGGCCTCAGGTCAAATAAAAGGGAGGGAATACAGTCCCACCCATCAACAGAAAATTGCATTAAATATTTACTAAGCATGGCTCCACC
Source organism: Oreotragus oreotragus (assembly GCA_006410675.1). Lineage (NCBI taxonomy): Eukaryota > Metazoa > Chordata > Mammalia > Artiodactyla > Bovidae > Oreotragus > Oreotragus oreotragus. The sequence continues at coordinate 184,895 of SJYX01003824.1, forward strand.
CATGAGCACAAGACCCAGTTTCCCTCTCAGTCAGTCTCTCCAGTCAGGAAGCTTCCATAAACCTCTTATCCTTCTCCATCAGAGGGAAGACAGAATGAAAACAGCAATCACAGAAAACTAACCAATCTGATCACACTGACCACAGCTTTGTCTAACTCAATGAAACTATAAGCCATGCCATGTAGGGCCACCCAAGATGGACGAGTCATGGTGGAGAGTTCTGACAAAATGTGGCCCAGTGGAGAAGGAAATGGAAACCACTTGAGTATTCTTGCCTTGAGAACCCCATAAACAGTATGGAAAGGCAAAAAGATAGGACACTGAAAGATGAACTCCCCAGGTCGATAGATGCCCAATTGCTACTGGAGATCAGTGCAGATACAGCTCCAGAAAGAATGAAGAGACGGAACCAAAGCAAAAACAACACCCAGTTGTGGATGTGATGAGTGATGGAAGTAAAGTCTGATGCTGTAAAAAGCAATATTGCCGAGAAACCTGGAACATTAGGTCCATGAATCAAGGCAAATTGGAAGTTGTCAAACATGGGATGGCAAGAGTGAACATCGGCAATTTAGGAATCAGTGAACTAAAATGGACTGGAACGGGTAAATTTAACTCAGATGACCATTATATCTCCTACTGTGGGCAAGAATCCCTTAGAAAAAATGGAGTAGCCCTCATAGTCAACAAAACATTCTGAAATGCAATACTTGGATGCAATCTCAAAAGTGACAGAATGATTTCTTTTTGTTTCCAAGGCAAACCATTTAGTATCAGCCAAGTCTATGCCCCGACCAGTAACGCTGAAGAAGTTGAAGTTGAACAGTTCTATGAAAACCTATAAGACCTTCTAGAACTAATACCCCAAAAAAGATGTCCTTTTCACTATAGGGGACAGGAATGCAAATGTAAGAAGTCAAGAAATACCTGGAGTAACAGGCACATTGGCCTTGGAGTACAGAATGAAGCAGGGCAAGAGAACACACTGATCATAACAAACACTTTCTTCCAACAACACAAGAGAAGATTCTACACATGGACATTACAGATGGTCAATACCAAATCAGATTGATTATATTATTTGCAGCCAAAGATGGAGAAGCTCTATACAGTCAGCAAAAACAAGACTGGGAGATGACTGTGGCTCAGATCATGAACTGCTTATTGCCAAATTCAGACTTAAATTGAAGAAAGTAGGGAAAACCGCTAGACCATTCAGGTATGACCTAAATCAAATCCCTTATGATTATACAGTGGAAGTGAGAAATAGATTTAAGGGACTAGATCTGATAGATAGAGTGCCTGATGAACTATGGAATGAGGTTCGTGACATTGTACAGGAGACAGGGATCAAGACCATCCCCATGGAAAAGAAATGCAAAAAAGCAAAATGGCTGTCTGGGGAGGCCTTACAAATAGCTGTGAAAANTAGGTTTGTATGTGAGCAGCCAGTGCCAGCCACAGAGATGCTCTTGACCTCCTGCAGGGAAAGGGTACTAGAGAGAAGTGGAGGAAAAGAATTCACAGATGTTTCCAATTTGTGGCCCATGGTGAACTGAGAGAGGAAGGATGATACAGGGAAACATTTCAGAACCTCAAAGATAGTGGTTTATGGGAACATTGAGCCTTGATACTTAAGTGTTTCTGGGTCAAGAAGGCCAGAGTGGTGTCATGGAATAAGTTCAATCTTAGGGCAACCTCTCTAAGCCTTGCTTTTCTCATCTGAGACAAATACGGCTATTTTACAGATATTAGGCAGAATGGGGTCATTTTCATTACTTTTTGACTTCTGGTGTATTAAAAAATACCAAATAGGCTTACAAAAATTATGTTACATTTCAGTGATTTACATGTAACAGATTTTCTCTTTCTCTGGTCCCATTCTCCTCAGCATAGTCAACCTTCAACAGGGTTATATGTATACCTTCTATCAAACAACAGGCAAATCAAGAACATGTGCTTGTGTTTGATTCAAATTCATGTTCACAACACCTAGAACATATGCAGGGNAGAGCATTGTTGATTTATAAAGACATGAAATTAGATCAAATCACCGAAGGAATAAGATGTGTATAAGAGACAGGGGTTATATGTATACCTTCTATCAAACAACAGGCAAATCAAGAACATGTGCTTGTGTTTGATTCAAATTCATGTTCACAACACCTAGAACATATGCAGGGCATAGTCGATAAAATTAGGGTTGTCAAACATAACAAATGAAAATACAAGATGCTCAGTTAAATTTGATTTCAATGGTAAACCTTTAAAGGTATATTTCATGCAATATATGGTAAATATGTATACTAAAAAAAAATTCAGTTTTTTAAATTTAAATTTAACTAAGCAAGGCATTGCTCATTTTACCTAGCTATCCTAAATGTTTATTTTTTAAAGAATAAATAAGTGATTTTATGTGTATATTCATCTGACCATGTGAATTACAACAAACTGTGGAAAATTCTTAAAAGATGGGAACGCCAGACCACCTTACCAGTCTCCAAAGAAGAAAGTCAAGAAGCAACAGTCAGAATCAGACATGGAACAATGGACTGGTTCAAAATTGAGAAAGGAGTATGACAAGGCTGTATATTGTCATCCTATTTATTTAATTTACATGCAGAACACATCATGCAAAATACCAGGCTAGATGAATCACAAGTTGGAATCAAGATTGCTGGGAGAAATATCAACAGCCTTAGATATGCAGATGATATCACTCTAATGGCAGAGAGTGAAGAAGAACTAAAGAGTCTCTTGATGAGTGTCAAAAAGCAAAAAAAAAAAAAANATCACAAGTTGGAATCAAGATTGCTGGGAGAAATATCAACAGCCTTAGATATGCAGATGATATCACTCTAATGGCAGAGAGTGAAGAAGAACTAAAGAGTCTCTTGATGAGTGTCAAAAAGCAAAAAAAAAAAAAACAAAAAAAAAACAACTGGCTTGAAACTCAACATTCAAAAAACTAAGAACATGGCATCTGATTCCATTACTTCATGGCAAATAGATGCAGAAAAAGTGGAAACAGTGGCAGATTTTATTTTCTTGGACTCCAAAATCACTGTGAATGGTGACTGTAGCTATGAAATTAAAAGATGCTTGCTTTTTGGAAGCTATGACAAACCTAGACAGTGTATTTAAAAGCAGAGACATCATTTAGTGAACAAAGGTCCATGTATTCAGAGTTATGGTTCTTCCAGTAGTCATGTATGGATGTGAGTTGGACCATAAAGAAGGCTTAGCATCAAACAATTGATGCTTTTGAGTTGTGATGCTATAGAAGACTCTTGAGAGTCCCTTGGACAGCAAGGAGATCAAACTAGTCAATCCTAAAGGAAAGAAACCCTGAATATTGATTGGAAAGACTGATGATGAAACTGAAGCTCCAGTACTTTGGCCACCTGATGCAAAGAGCCTATTCATTGAGAAAGACCCTGATGCTGGAAAAGATTGAGCCAGGAGGAGAAAGGGTGGATTGAGGTTGAGATGGTTGAATGATACCATCAACACAACAGACATGAGTTTGAGCAAACTCCAGGAGATAGTAAAGGACAGGGAAGCCTGGCATGCTGCAGTATATGGAGTCTCAGAGTCAGACATGACTTAGTGACTGAGCACAGTATATTCATTTATGCATTCATTGATGTTAAATTCTTTAATAGTTTGGTTTCCTCTCCTTACCTTTTCATATTTTAAACTAAGTCTTCCCTATGAGGTTCAGCTTTAATACATCTTTCTCAATATCTGCTAAGAGGTCCCAGTCTCTCAATTTTATGACAGTTTAATTTTTATTATGTAATTTATATTTATCTGTTATTATTATTCATATATATGTATCTTTTTATATTATATGACCATTGAGATTATAAATGGACACAATATATGCTTTGATTTTTTTGTAGTGAAGAAATGTGCTCAATGTTTTCTAATCCACTGATCTCTATGACTATAAATTCCTAAGGATATGAAGTACATTGTATAAAATATCAAACAGTGAAAATGCTGATCATAATTGTCTTTTAAATTTGCAGTTGACTGCACCCTCACAGCCTGCTGGTTTATTTGGAGAACGACATTCACAAACAGAAATATAGACTTGAAAGAAAGCTTGCTTGAAATACAGAGCCAAAATTTTATTATAAGACAAGAATGGAGCATGTGCCATGAGAAACAGTCCCACCACACAAATAGAGAAAATAGGAATTCCAAAAGAGTTCATTCAACTTCCATAAATATAATTTGTATGAGGGATATATGAAGGGTAGGAGAGTGAGTATAATAACTGTGTCCTTAAAAAGGGGCCACATACACAATCAGACTCTAGATATCATTGAAAGTAGGGGTGATGAAATAGCAAAAGCATTTATAAACCCTCAGAGTGATTAAAGAAGAATCCTAGAATCCCTGGAGGAAGTGTTTTGTTTCATTTCTATATCCAGCCTGGGGCAGGAATAAGGCTGGTAACAACGAAAATTATAGTACCTGCTTTCATGAGGCTCATGTTCTAGTAGGAGAATAAATTCCCAAATAAGCAAGTGACAAATAGATGTACATCATTTTAACATGATGTACACTTTGTTATACAAGTGAATCATGATGATTAGAGAATGAGGAGAAATGAGTTTTTTTAAAAAGGGGGTCAAATTTAAGCTAAAAACCTGATAGAAGTGAGTGAAGTTAAAGGAAGATTTGCAAGAAAGTACAGCAGTTTCAAAGGTACTGGAGCAGGATTATTTTTAGACACTTGCTGCTGCTGCTATGTCGCTTCAGTCATGTCTGACTCTGTGCAGCCCCATAGATAGCAGCCCACCAGGCTTCCCTGTCTCTGGGATTCTCCAGGCAAGAACACTGGAGTGGGTTGCTGTTTCCTTCTCCAATACATGAAAGTGAAAAGTGAAAGTGAAGTCGCTCAGTCATGTCCACCCTACGGACTGCAGCCTACCAGGCTCCTCCGTCCATCAAAAAGACCAAGGCAGGTGGTACAGAACAAGTGGTGAGAAGAGTGGTGAGGGATAAGAGATGAAGCAAAACAGATAAACTGGATTAAATCACTTGTGATTAATTTTCTTCATTGTAATGGAAAAAAACTGCCAGATTTTGAAGGGAGGAAGTGAATTGTCTTATTTGCATTTCTAAAATGTCACACTTTCTAGAATATAGAGTGAGGCAAAATGTGAAAAGAGCCCATTTTGGAGGCTATTTTCATAACCCAAATGAGAGAAAATGTGGATTGTAGGAGTAGGTTGCGAACAGTGAAGTTGGTGAATAATGTATTCGAGATACATTTTGAAAATGGAGCCAATAAGACTTGCTTTTGGATCAAGGAGGTATGAGACTGGACAATCAAATGAAAATGATATCATTAACCAAGATGTAGGGAAAGGGGATTTGTGGAGAAGAGGGTTTATGTGGATGAAACCAATAAAATGTCTAAAAGGAGCTGCTGAGTAGTTACTTGGAAAATGAGCCTAAGGCTCAGAGAAGTAGTCAAGCTAGTGATAAAATTTGGTAGTCTTTAGAAAATTATTGGAGAAGGCAATGGCACCCCACTCCAGTACTCTTGCCTGGAAAATCCCATGGATGGAAGAGCCTGGTGGGATACAGTCCATGGGGTCGCTAAGAGTCGGACACGACTGAGCAACTTCACTTTCACTTTTCACTTCCATACATTGGAGAAGGAAATGGCAACCCATTCCAGTGTTCTTGCCTGGAGAATCCCAGGGATGGAGAAGCCTGGTGGGCTGCCGTCTATGGGGTCGCACAGAGTCAGACACAACTGAAGTGACAGTAGCAGCAGCAGCAGCAGCAGCAGGAGCAGCAGAGCATTGTTGATTTATAAAGACATGAAATTAGATCAAATCACCGAAGGAATATATGCCAATAGCAAAGAGAAGACAAAGAGCTGACCCCTGGCACCTTCATCAGACAGCAGATGCAGGAAAATGAATGTGCAGCATGAAAGAAGAAGAAACCCAGAAAACTCAGCTACTTCAGAAGGCAAAAACAAAAAATATGTCTGGAAGAAAGATATAATCAACTTTTTTCATGCTTTTATTACACATGTATCTTATCTAATGGGACATTTATTAATTGGCCAATGTGTATGACAACACATGAGTCATCATCTTAAGAGTGCTTTCCATAAAGTCATAAGAAATAAGTTACTGGAGTGAATTCCAGGGGGAAATGAGAGCAGATAATCCCTGATAGCTCAGTTGGTAAAGAATCCACCTGCCATGCAGGAGACCACGGTTTGATTCCTGGGTCAGGAAAATCTGCTGGAGAAGGGATAGGCTACCCACTTCAGTAGTCTTGGGCTTCTCTTGTGGCTCAGCTAGTAAAGAATCTACCTGCAATATGAGAGACCTGGGTTCGACCCCTGGGTTGGGAAGATCCCCTGGAGAAGAGAAAGGCTATTCACTCCAATATTCTGGCCTGGAGAATTCCATGGACGTTGTAGTCCATGGGGTCACAATGAGACGGACACAGATGAGTGACTTTCACTTTCAGTGTGAAAATAGGAAAGAACACAAAATCTTTGAGAAGTTTTATTCAAGATAGAAGTGGAATAACAGAGTGGTGGCTGGAAAGAGATATGGAAGTCAAAGAAAAGGTTTTTCAGAGATAGAAGATACTCTATTTATTGCAGTGAAGTTGAAATCTTCAGAGGAAACTGAAAATTGTATAATGCAGGAGACTGTGGAGACAACACAAGAGCAAGCTCCTTGAGAAGGTAAGAGAATCATTTTGGTGATGGAGTTGGCCTCAGGAGTAGAGACAATTTTATCTGTTGTCTCTAGAGTAAAGAGAACACATATATGTATAAATGAAGAGGAAATGTTAGGTGTGGTGGAAAAGCGTAATTGTTCTTCTTTGACTGCTACTAATTTCTCAGTGAAATAAGTAAAGAGTACACAAATCAGAGAATGAGAAAGGAGCAACTATTGGCGATTTGAAAAACATCTCTTTCTGCTTTATTGACTATGTCAAAGCCTTTGACTGTGTGGATCACAATCAGCTGTGGAAAATTCTGAAATAGATGGGAATACCAGACCACCTAATCTGCCTCTTGAGAAATCTGTATGCAGGCCAGGAAGCAACAGTTACAACTGGACATGGAACAACAGACTGGTTCCAAATAGGAAAAGGAGTAAGTCAAGGCTATATATTGTCACCCTGCTTATTTAACTTATATGCAGAGTACATCATGAGAAACGCTGGACTGGAAGAAACACANAAGATGATGCTGTGAAAGTGCTGCACTCAATATGCCAGCAAATTTGGAAAACTCAGCAGTGGCCGCAGGACTGGAAAAGGTCAGTTTTCATTCCAATCCCAAAGAAAGGCAATGCCAAAGAATGATCAAACTACCGCACAATTGCACTCATCTCACACGCTAGCAAAGTAATCCTCAAAATTCTTCAAGCCAGGCTTCAACAGTACGTGAACTATGAACTTCCAGATGTTCAAGCTGGTATTAGAAAGGGCAGAGGAACCAGAAATCAAATTGCCAACATGCCTTAGATCATTGAAAAAGTGAGAGAGCTCCAGAAAACTATCTACTTCTGCTTTATTGACTATGCCAAAGCCTTTGATGGTGTGGATCACAACAAAATGTGGAAAATTCTTTAAGAGATGGGAATATCAAACCACCTGACCTTTCTCCTTATACATCTGTATGCATGTCAAAAAGCAACAGTTAGAACTACATGGAACAACAGACTGGTTCCAAATTGGGAAACAAGTAAGTCAAGGTGTATATTGTCACCCTGCTTATTTAACATATATGCAGAGTACATCACGAGAATTGCTGGACTGGATGAAGCATAAGCTGGAATTAAGATTGCCAGGAGAAATATCAATAACCTCAGATAAGGAGATGACACCACCCTTATGGCAGAAAGTGAAAAAGCACTAAAGAGCCTCTTGATGAAAGTGAAAGAAGTGAAATGAAGTGGCTCAGTCATGTCCGACTCTTTGCAACCGCATGGAGTGTAGCCCACCGGGTTCCTCCATCCATGGGGTTTTCCAGGCAAGAATACTGGAGTGGGTTGCCATTTCCTTCTCCAGCGAATCTTCCCCATCTTGGAATTGAACCCAGGTCTCCCACACTGTAGGCAGACCCTTTTACCATTTCAGCCAACAGGGAAGTCCCAAAAGGAAAGAGGATAGTGAAAAAGCTGGTCTAAAGCTCAACATTCACAAAACTCAGATCATGGCATCTGGTTGCATCACTTCATGGCAAATAGATGGGGAAACAATGGAAACAGTGACAGACTTTATTTTCTTGGGCTCCAAATTCACTGCAGATGGTGACTGCAGCCATGAAATTAAAAGATGTTTGCTCTTTGGAAGAAAAGCTATGACCAACCTAGACAGCATATTAAAAACAGAGCGATTACTTTCCCAACAAGAGTCCATCTATGGTTTTTCCAGTAGTCACATATGGACATGAGAGTTGGACTATAAAGAAAGCCGAGCACGGTGAATTGATGCTTTTGGACTGTGGTATGGGAAAAGCCTCTTGAGAGTCCCTTGGGCCACAAGGAGATCAAACCAGTCCATCCTAAAGGAAATCAGTCCTAAATATTCATTGGAAGGACTGATGCTGAAGCTGAAATTCCAGTACTTTGGCCACCTGATGGAAAGAAGTGACTCACTTGAAAAGACCCATGCTGAGAATGATTGAATGCAAGAGGAGAAGGGGACAACAGAGGATGAGTTGATCGGATGGCATCACCAACTCAATGGACTCGAGCTTGAACAAGCTCTGGGATTTGGTAATGGACAGGGAAGCCTTGTGTGCTGCAGTCCATGGGGACAGAAAGAGTCAGACAGCACTGAGCAACTGAACTGAACTAGACTCCACATGCCAGGCTCCCCTGTCCTTCACCATCTCCCAGAGTTCCCTCAGAATCATGTCAATTGTTTTGTTGTTACTATCTAAAATAGCATTTAAAAATATAAAAATATTTTAAAAAATAATAAAAAGATCTCAATACTAATCAATCCTCTTAATCCTTCCACCTATAGAAACATCTCTACCACCAAAAATAATAAACTGCATAGCTTAAATGTAAACAGTGCCCCTTCTGAATGATCTAACTAGCTAGCTTCTCTGAGAAGAAACATCAAGCACTCCAGGAACATGAGTTAGACTGCAAGAAGCAGAGGACTGGCTGGACAGACAACAAAAATAGTGGGGATTGTATAGCAGACAGGAAAATGCCCTCCATGATATCCATGTCTTAATCTCTGGAACCTGAGAAAATGTTATGAAAGAAAGTGAAAATTTTAGTCACTCAGTTGTATCGGACTCTTTGCAACCCCATGGACTGTAGCCTCCTCTGTCCATGGAATTCTCCAGGGAAGAATACTGGAGTGGGTAGCCATTCCCTTCTCCAGGGGATCTTCCCAACCGAGAAACTGAACTCGGGTCTCCTGCATTGCAGGCAGATTCTTTATCATCTGAGCCACTAGGGAAGCCCTGGGGAAAATGTTACATTACTGGACAAACGCCTCTTAGGTGGCACATAAAGTAAAAGTTGCTGATCAGATGACCTTAAAACAGGAGCACTATTCTGGATTCTCTAGCCATCCTAAATAATCATTAAGGCAGGCAAGACAAAAAGCAGAGGCCGAGGAAGAGTGAGCGTCAGAGCTGTGGGATACGAGAAAGACTCCTCAGGCTTGAAGATGAACGGGAGCCCTGAGCCAAAAGGAAGGCGGCCTCTAGAGACTAGAAAATGCAAGGAAACAAATTCTACCTTAGAGTCTCCAGAGCAATGCAGCCTTGCAGACAGCCTGACTTCAGTTGAGTGTAACATGTCAGATTTCTGACCTACAGAACTGCAAAATAATACACTTGTGTTGTTTAAGCCATGAAGTTTGTCGTAACTTGTTAGAGCAGCAATAGGAAAAGAATACACATTAGTTTTATCTCCCACATGAGATAAGAACACAGTCAACATTTCAAAATACATTTAAAAATACTGATAAGGAAAGCAAATAAAATAAAGTTTGGGATAGGTATTCATCAGAAAAATAATAATATAGTCTAAAAGGATTTGAACACAAGAATGGTTTTAAAACTGAAAAATGATAAGAGAAAAAAGTACACAAAATAAAACATAAAAAGTTTGAAAAGGTAGAAATTAAACACTACCAAGTATATGCGAAAGAGAACCAGCTAGAAATTTGAGGATGAACATATATAGTTATTGAAATAAAAAATAGGTGGAATGATGTGTAAAATTTCTATAGTCAAGGAGAGAATTAGTAATTAGTAAATTCTAAGGCAGATTGAGCAGGGACTCAAAATGCATCCCAGAAAGATAATGCAATAAGAAATACTGACAGAGCACTTACAGGACATGGAGGAGGGACTGAGAAACTCCAACATCCGTCCGATAGAAGCTATACAAGATAAAGTGGGGAACAGAGAGAACAAGAGGGAAGAAGGTGGACAAGAAGTTCTTAGAATTGAAAAAAGTTATATGGTAAACTATACACTGAAGACCCAGCAAGAAAACAAAAATCAATCAACCTGCAAATCTACCACACGGGTACCTGTAGTATGTCATGCTACCAGAAAGAAATGACTGTCCATAGAAGAAGACAACGAGGTTTGCAGCAGATTTCTTATTAGCAATGCTACAGAAGGCTACTAAATATTGTCTATAACATGTTGAAGGAAATAGAACTCAATATGACCTAAATGATAAATCAAGAATGAGCCAACCTAAAGTGTGTGTATCAGTCACAGGCAGACATAGTTTAAACTAATGAATCTTAAGCTGTAAACACTCCCCCATCCCGTTTGCACAGGCTCCTGACCTAATGTGCTGAAAGCTGTCGGAAGTTGAAGAGTGTCCTAGACAGAGTGGGAAAATATATCCATGAGGCGTTTCTGGAGAACTGTCTACAGAGATTTCGAAAGGAAATGACCTGAGTCTTCAAGGCTTCAGTAAGTATTGGGTCTTCTTTCCCTGTTTAAAAAACAGACAACTCCATTCCTAACTTTGTATTTTATTAAAAGAAGGCCCTAAAGTGTATTAGTTGCATACTGTACAAAATCAGATCTGCTCTTGACTTAGTAATAAGAGAACTGAAAGGACTTGAATAGTAAACACAAAAATTGGTAAAATGTTTCCAGAAGCTGAAGTAATAGAGTATCAAAAATATTTAAATTTTATAGTAAAAAGACTATATTAGAATCAAAGATTCTAATTGAGATTAACACGGACAGTTTAGATAATCAAAGGCTTTTGTTAAGGGAAAAAGTATAAAAATATAAAATCATTAACCTCAAATGTCTAGGCTTATAGTTTATATAACAAAAAAAAATCTGACACTGTTTTAGATGGGATAGCTATTAACTGAATCTTTTTATAATTTGGGGGTAATGAAGAGCTGACTCATTGGAAAAGACCCTGATGCTAGGAAACATTGAAGGCAGGAGGAGAAGGGGATGACAGAGGACCAGATGGTTGGAAGGCATCACTGACTCAATGGACATGAGTTTGCGCAAACTCCGGGAGATGGTGAAAGACACGGAAGCCTGGCATGCTGCAGTCCATGGCATCACAAAGAGTCAGACACAACTTAGCAACTAAACACAACACAGCACAGCACAAAGGAACATTACCAAGACCTACCCAGGATGCTCTGGAATCTCTTCCTATATCATAGGAAGGAAGCTCTTCACAGACAGTCTTACATTAACAACTTTTCAAAGTTTATATCACTTAATAGAAAAAACACTGGACTATAAAGAATGTAACCCCATATTCTTTCACATCTGCTGCAATATTTTATGTAGATTCATGCTATTCTTATCTAGAGAATGAAATGAAGGTAACTACCCCGGAGAAAGTATTATAAATTAAATGAGAACCATAAAGTGAGCCTAGCCTTTTAGAGAATATACTCTATTTGTCATTTTAGATGTACACAGAAAATGTGTGTGAACCAACATGCTAATAGATAACGACGTTACCAGTGTTGAAATTATATTTAAGTCTCTCTCCTCAGGAGACTGCTGATCAGTTTAAAGAAGAAAAGAGATACAGTAGAGTTATGCATATCTCTGCCTGAGGACAGTGAAGTAACCTGCTGAATCCAATTTCAGAAAGGGAGCATGAGAACAAGCGTTCATGGCCTGCTGAGGCACTTTCCCAGGGGTCATATTAAAAAATATAATGGTCAGCGTCTGTATTTACCACTACCTTAGCATTCATCATAATGAAATAGAACAGTCCCATGAGGCCAAGGACTATGTCTTATTCATAAATTATACTCCCAGTGCCTACCACAATACATGGCACACAGGAGTGCTAACGACACTTGCATAGTGGATGAACAAAGGGAACCGAATCTCTAGGTAGCTGAAAAAATCCTTAGTAAGGACAGGTAGTTGCTCACTAAAATACATTTGGTTGCAGATGTTTCTTGAGCTGATTTGGGGGGAGGGGGATCTATAAACCTCTAGGAACTTCTATAGCTACAAGTCAGTGGCACTTCAAGAATCAACAGTGAGTGCAGTAGGAGAGGCTGTGAGAATGACTACAGACAAGATAGCTGGCAGCCAGGAAATGCACATCTGATGACTTGTCAACTCTCTTTATGAATAAGTATTAGTGAGCCAACCCATACTTATTTTCTATAGGTACTTAGAGATAAGATGGATAATGCACATTCTCAATCAATTCATATTTATTTAGAATACTTAGTAAATTACTTATAGTAAGTAAGTGTTAGTCGCTCAGTCATGCCCAACTCTTTGCGACCCAATGGACTGCTGCCCACCAGGCTCCTGTGTCCATGAGATTTTCCAAGCAAGAATACTGGAGTGGGTTGCCATTTCTTTCTCCAGGGGATCTTCCCTGACCCAGGGATCAGGCTTCGGTCTCCTGCACTGCAGGCAGATTCTTTACCAACTGAGCTACAAGGGAAGCCCAAAAATGAAGTCGCTCAGTCGTATCCAATTCTTTGTGACCCCATGGACTGTAGCCTACCAGGTTCCTCAGTCCATGGAATTTTCCAGGCAAGAGAACTGGAGTGGGTTGCCATTCTCTTCTCCAAAATTATAGACCCAACTATTTGGAAACTACTTAATAACTGACCAAATGACTAGCTAATGGTTTTAATGAAAACCTCATTTTTAAGAAAGATATCCTATTTAAGTTTCCCTGGGACAGTGGCTGGCAATCTTGTCCATACTCTAACCTGAGCACCAATCTCAAATGATCCAATTTGACTGGTGTGAACTGAAGTTTAAACAGAAGTATTATCCAAAGTGCCCTAGAAGATTCTAAAGCAGCAATCCCCAAATTGTCTGCATATCGGAATTACCGGGATCTTTTAAAAATTCCAAACCCAGGTTACATACCCAGATAATTAAATTGCCCTTGGGAAATGAGGCCCAGGCATGAACACTTCTTGAGGTTTCCTAGAACATTTTAATGTGAAGACAAGTTTGGGAGCCACTTAGGTAAGAGCTTAAATCTTGGTGAAACTTTCCAACCATCTAATCACTCAACTGGTAACTTATCGGATACCCACTATCCCCAAAATTAGCAACGCTAAAGATAAGAGCACAGAGCAACCAAAGGAAATAAGATAGAAAAGAAACATTTCAAGAGCCATGGAGAAATCATTTTACTGTATTTTAGTAGAAGAGATGGAAAACATCCTCAGTATAGAGTTATTCTAAATGTTTCTGACAGTTGGTAATGTAACATGATACAGACCTGTTCAGCATTTTATTGGAATATACTATGCATATTCCAACTGTTCTTAATTTAAGTCTGAAAATCAGGACACACATCTGATGAATATTTTGTCAGTCCTTAAATGGCATTTCTTCAGCAATTTGCAAGTGGGATTCAAGTGTCAATGTCCATCCAAGGGAAAGTAAAGGAGCCAAGGAAAAGACAGCCAGTATCAGAGAGGTTGACAAAGAAATAGCAAAATGAAATACAGGTGTATTTCACTCTGCAAGTTATCTGGTTATTTCCCTTAGGACAATAGTGACTTGGTATTGACAGTGATGTCATGGTGGGAGCTAAGTGAGCCCCTTATTAAAAGATCATAAATGATTCCTTTCTTAATTGAGGAAATCATGAGGCATAAAGTGAATTGGGATAATGCTAACCAGAATTTTCTTCCCAGCTCCCGGGTTTGCAGATCAGCTCAGGATATTCAGTCCCCAAACTCTGCAATCTCAGAGGACTGCCCTGACTTCTGTTTAAGCTGGCAGTCACCTGCTCCACAGTAAAAACCCCCAATAACTCTGTCTTCTTGGTCTCACTTAAATCTATTTCTATTCTAATATTCAAAAAATTAAAAATATAGATTTTTATTTATTTAAAGTGAACAAAGATGTATATTTTTAATGATAATTAGTACAATTCACAAAGAAGATAGATATCATAAACCATTAGACACCTAACAACAAAGAAACAAAGATACATAAAGCAAAAGTTAGAATGGAAAAGAAAAAAACATATAGTCAGAGTGAGACATAAACATTTCTCTGAGAATATTTTATCAAGTGCAGAAAAAAATAAGAGGAGAAGCATCTTGAATTATGTCATTAATAATTTAAATATAATCTTTAATAATTTAAATATAATAGATTTATACTTAAGTAATTTATATTAATCTTATATACTATACAATATTTTTAAAAGCTTATATCTCATACTTTGTTATTAGATGTCCATAGGACATTTAGAAAAACTGGCAAAAAGATAACATTACTAAATTTCTCCCTGGTCAAATGATTGAGTCTTGAGTTTCCCTTGAACCAGGTAGGAGGACAATTGACAGGATTCCCAAATCATAAGATTTTTGTCATTCAAAATATGCTAGGAAAGTAAAATGATGGTGTTCCAACAGTTTTGTTTCTAGAAATGAATAATAATGCCTATTAATAATAATGAATAACAAGCACTCAATAAGCACTTGTTGGATAATCTTGAGTTGCCCATTCATAAAAACCCTTTCTGAATTCCTCCAAAGCTTTTACTACACAGAAATTGATGCTGCTAGGGCCATACAGTAAAAAAAAAACTACATTTTTTGAAGTCAAATTCATTATATTTCTATTAGTTACTGTCACCTTCCCTTCCTAACACTTTGGGGCAAATTAAATTAACATCTGTGACCTCCGTTCCCTCACCTATAAAACAGGGATGTGAAAAAAGTGAAAGGGTTAGTCTCTCAGACATGTCTGACTTTTTGTGACCCCATGAACCGTAGACCACCAGGCTCCTCTGTCCATGGGATTTCCCAGGCAAGAATACTGGAGTGGATTATCATGCCCTTCTCCAGGGGATCTTCCTGATGCAGGGATCGAACCCGGGTCTCCTGCACTGTAGGCAAATTCTTTACCCTCTGATAGCTCAGTTGGTAAAGAATCCACCTGCCCTGGTTCAATTCCTGGGTCAGAAAGATCCACTGGACAGGCTACCCACTCCAGTATTCTTGGGCTTCCCTGTGGCTCAGCTGGTAAAGAATCCACCTGCAATGCGGGAGACCTGGGTTTGATCCCTAGGTTGAGAAGATTCCCCTGGGGAAGGGAAAGGCTACCCACTTCAGTATTCTGGCCTGAAAAATTCCATGGACTGTATAGTCCATGGGGTCACAAAGAGTTGGACATGACTAAGTGATTTTCACTTTCACCCTCTGAGACCAAAACCCCAAAACAGGGATACTAAAACCTAATCCAAGGAGTGCTGTGTTGAATAAAAAAATAACCAGTGTGAAGTATCCTTATAATACCAAGAAGTACTAAAAATGTTAGCCCACTCTCTTACCTCCTTTCTACTGATACATTCTTTCCGTAGGTGTGTTAATGTTATACAATCTGGTTTAGAATGAGAATTTCTTTTTCTGTTTTTTGCCTGGCAGATTGCCACCCATTTTGAAGTGATTGTGCCAGACTTGTGAATTATCTACTGTGTGTGGATTTTAGTAGCTTAAGTCTCAGTTTTACAAATGACTCAATGTTGAGCATAATTACTGCCTAACTACTGATGCAAGCCTAGAAAATATCCCCTTTTAGGTTCAACCACATTTCTGTCTACTATGTACCATATTCTTTCAAAAGTGTTTTTTTTTTTTTTTCTCCTCTCATAAAGACATGCATCTGTGTATCCATGGGATATGTCTAACAGATCTAAGTAGGTTAGGTTAGTTTGAAAAGCACAGGATATACTCAATCTGTTTTAGTCATCAAGCCTCTTGTCTGAAAAACCTCGGGGAAAGTGAAAGTGAGCTGATGACAGGAAAGGAAATTAACAAATGAGAAAGCTGACTTAAGAGTTATGGGGAAACTATGGATAAAAGAAAACTTTTCAGCATCCTACAAAGGTAGAGGATGGGGTAGTGTTTTTTGTTTGTTTTTTTCACGGTCTCAGTGTTTTTACGCATCCCTCGACTCTCAAAACAAAGGCAAAGAACGTCTAGTATGTCACCACTTGTTTCTATTTTGTCAGCACTTTTACTAAAATGAAGCTTTGTTTTTCTCCTATGTCAGTAAGTTATTTTGTTTCTGAAACCACTGACTATATCCCCTGGGGAGCCTGAGAAAGCCATCAGGAATTTTTCTGAGTAAATGGCATCCAGTGAATGGAATACAAGACAAAGACATCTGAGATCAGTCTTGGATTGTGCATTCTGAAGAGTCACATCTATTCTTATGATCATCAAGAAACATTTCTAAAGTGTTTAGGATGTTCTTAAATAAAAATTTTTGCTACAAATATAAGGCTGCTGATGCCAATATAAAACTTCTCAGAGAGTCACAAGAACTCAAGCTTTCACACTTTCAAATCTCCTTTTGAGATAGAAGTCAGCAGCAAAACTTAGAGTGAACTATATCATACTATAGAATATTAAAATCTGTAATTGCTAAACAAATTAATCATTTTGTTTTGAGTATTTTAATTCAAATTAATCAAGGTCTTTATAGTGGTGAGGTAAGAGAATCCAGGAAAGCAAATCATTTTCAAAGGGAAGTTAGATTTATGTGAACCATTACAAAGGGAAGAATCAGTGAAGTGACCATCTGTAATAAAAAGAAAAGAAAAAAATGGGTCACTAGGGAAAGAAGCAAATCAGGGCTAAAATCTTCAAAACCTCCATCTTCTTAGTGAACACATTTTTAAGACTACAGTAAAAAGAATTCTATTTGAGTATTTTAATACATAGGCATTTAGAAATTCAACTATACATAGATAATTCAGTTTAAAAAAAAATCTATGCCCTAGAGACAAGATTTTCTAATCACTGTGTTGTTTTGACTTTTAAAGTGTCCTTTTCACTCTTTCAGCTACTTGTTAACCATGATAAGAGCTTCCCTATCTTAAAGACATTTAAAAATACTTCATTTTGAAGAAACCATCAAAGGGACTTCAGCTGGCATATATGCTTGGCATCAGAGCACACCAAATGGCCCAAGTAAACCATTTGCAGACTTTGTAACATATAATTTAAATGTACTCAAGAAATGTCAAATGGTTTCTTTTGCAGAATTATCTTTACCAATGAGCTAAGTCTCAGGAACAGAGCACATGAATCCCCGCAGATGCTTGCCTCAGACACACACTTTTGGGGGCAGGGTGTGTGTGTGTGTGTGTGTGTGTGTGTGTGTGTGTGTGTTACCATCAAGAGAAGAGACTTTTCAAGTTGAACATGATGGTGGGAATTGCCTTCTGGAGAGGTGGTGTGGCCAGAGGAAATGACCTGAACCTCCCTCTATTATAAAGAGTATTTCCTACAGCAGAACCTAAAAAACAACAGTGGGGAGAAAACCTTGATACATTTTCCTTTCTTCACTAATTCTTCAAAAATCTCACTATGATAAACTTGAAGAAGAACATAGTAAAGGATAGAAGAGAATTATTAGTAAAGTTACAGTCTCAATGTACAGGTTCTCTATTTGAAAAAAAGAAAAAAAAAAGACAATAAATTGACCCCCCTGCCCCAAAAAAGTTGAGCTGGCTCAAAAGTAGCCACCAGGAGTAGCAATGACCACCCCCACCCTCGACTTCCTTTTTCGAGTCAAGAGCTGGTCTGTCTCTGCATGTGGTCCTAGGACCAGGACCAGAAGCCCACACCTCAGAAGGCAGGGGCTCTGATTAATACCTCACTGCCCTTACTTCCTCTTCAGAAGTGCCTTTCTGTTGCTAAGATACTCGTCAGAAACCCTGTATAACTTGTTTCCAAGCTATGCCTGGATTATTCTCTCAGCTGTACTTTCTGGCTGTCTGCTGGGGGCTGGCTCCAATTCTATTCAGACCCCTGCCTGGCTTAGTGAAGCACTCAACCGCTTTCTTGGACTGAATCCTTGAAACACAATTCCGAACCCCTCTGCACACACTTCTTGTTCATGGTCAGGAATGTATAATAATGTCCAGCTGAAAAATGATCCATTAGGCTCCAAAGGATACAGTGGGCAGAGGAATGAGGAAGTTCAGGGGAGGTAATGGATGACTTGCAAGCCTGTAAGCACCAGCATCACCAGCAGATACTGGTATTTAGCATTCCTTCTTATAATCTTGGCATCAGTTCAGTTCAGTTGCTCAGTCGTGTCCAACTCTTTGCGACCCCATGAATCACAGCACACCTGGCCTCCCTGTCCATCACCAACTCCCGGAGTTCACTCAAACTCATGTCCATCGAGTCCGCAATGCTATCCAGCCATCTCATCCTCTGTCGTCTCCTTTTCCTCCTTCCCCCAGTCCCTCCCAGCATCAGAGTCTTTCCCAATGAGTCAACTCTTCGCATGAGGTGGCCAAAGTACTGGAGTTTCAGCTTCAGCATCAGTCCTTCCGAAGAAATCTCAGGGCTGATCTCCTTCAGAATGGACTGGTTGGATCTCCGTGCTGTCCAAGGGACTCTCAAGAGGCTTCTCCAACACCACAGTTCAAAAGCATCAATTCTTCAGTGCTCAGCTTTCTTCACAGTCCAACTCTCACATCCATACGTGACCACTGGAAAAACTATAGCCTTGACTAGACGGACCTTTGCTAGCAAAGTAACGTCTCTGATTTTTAATATGGGTAAATTTTAGAGGCTTACACATGTTAATATCAGATACTTAATAGATTGATGTTTGTGTGGGAATAATGTATTAAGGCTGGTACTTCTAAAATTGGCACATTTAATAATAACTCCTGACATTTAACTTTTTTTAAATATTCAGGATGATTTATAGTTGGTCAACTAAAATCTAACTGATCAATAGCTGTTATGTTAAATCCATTTCTAATTTTATATCTAAAAATGGATTTCAGAATGAGCTGTTTATTTTAAACAGTAATGTGCCTTTGAGTATATTCAGATCTATTTAGTATAGCAGATCATTTAACACAATTAATGTTATTAATAAAAGTCTTCTAGTAAAAATAAAGCAAATAACACTAATGCAGGCTTCATCGTCTATAGTATATACTATTACATAAAACATTCTGACAGATTTACATGGTTGACAGAATGTCAACCATGTAAATCTGAACCATGGCATTAATAATTTTGCTCAGTGGTATCTTCTTCCTGCCTCCTAGGCCTGGAGTCAAGATGAAGCATGAGATATAAAAGTAGAAGAAAAGGAAGCTCTTATATTCCTATACTATTTTAACTATTTACTTGGCAAGATAATCATAGGGTTGAAAGTGAAAGTGAAAATGAAGTCGCTCAGTCGTGTCTGACTCTTTGCCACCCCGTGGACTGTAGCCCACCAGGCTCCTCCGTCCATGGGATTCTCCGGGCAAGAATACTGGAGTGGGTTGCCATTTCCTTCTCCAGGGGATCTTCTTGACCCAGGGATCAAACCAAGGTCTCCCGCATTGCAGGCAGCCACCAGGGAAGACAGCTATCAGAGATACTGAGTTCCTTCATAATCTATATGATTAGCTTATGATTTTCTACTTTGGGTTTCAGCAGTACTCAGCGGTATACTCTTTGTTGCAGACTTCTTAAATTATAGAGAAAGGAATGTACACTTTTTATATTCTTTCAGAGCACAGTTGAAAAGCAAATCATAGGGTTAAATATCTCTAAATATGTTGATATATCAATATTGTTCCATAGTTATAAATTTTAGTCACTTAAAATGTTTAATATGAAGTCCTTTTATAATAATTATAACAGAACTCCAAATCTGCTTAATAGAGTTAACCTACATAGTATGAAATCCATATTCACATTTAGGTATACTTACCTTGAATCATATCATTTTTACTCACATATATAATTTTTCCAAATTGTGAATAATACTTTTTTTTAGCTCATAAAGGACATGGCATTTTGACTTCAAGGGATAGTAACTAACTTAAGAATGTTTGCTCACAAATCCTATTTCCCCTTCTCTGCATTTCCCAGAGCCCACTTTCTAGACTTAACTCATTGGCATAGTACTTTCACCTCTTCCATGAGATGGGCACTAGCCATCTACCTCTTCCATCTCTCCAGAAGATTAGAGGGAGTGATAATGCTTTGGGTCAATCATTCTCAGAGCAGAAAAGGACACAAAGTTTATTTTAAAATAACCTTTCCAACTGTAATTCCTACTCACTATAGTTAAACTCTAAAACAAGTCTCAGTGAAGAAAAATTTAAGAATTTAAAAAATAATGTGACAAATAAAAAGTGATCCCTTGATTAATATTCTATAGACAGTTATTTTAAAGAGGGTTTAATAATATTTACCATTCACAGGAATCTGCATATATATTAAATGGAACTGATAGAGGGGTGACCTACAAGTCAAGACTTTTCAGTGAAGTAATACTTGTCGGTGGCACTAATACACATAAATTTAATAAAAGTATCTTTGGGGATCATAGATATTAGGCTTAACCCATAGGTCAAAACTCTCATCAACTTAATGTTCATTAAGCATTATTTGATCCTTTCAAGCCAGATGAAATGCCACCTTTAATTATTCAGCAATAGAAAGAAAATAATCACTGTAAAACTTCCTTCTTTAACATAAAACATGTGATAATTGTAAAACATTCTTATCCATGAGAAATGTCCTCACTTTTGTAGAGCAGACAAGTGTGTAAATTTTATGTATTCTAAATGAAAGATTCTTTTAAAGTTTGTACTACAGGTTCTTCAGTAGATTCTCTCACCATCACAATATACAAGCGCAAAGTAACATTTCAATCTCTGCAAAAGGCAGAACTTGGGAAACTAAAAACAAGCATGCCTTGAATTTCCACAAACACACATATCTCCTTTTTTCTATTAATACGAAACCATGTAAAAGTCAATATAGACACCCCATAGAGAGAGAAAAGCCACATTCTTTCTAACTCATGCTGTCACCTCAAAGATAACTTCCAGTTACTCTGAGTTCAAATAAAAGACAACTAATAAATATGTATCCATAAAAAATATATACCATGACTATACAAAATTATAATGTGCATTTAAGATTTCATTATGTTCTAAAAAAACTGAATATTTTACAATTGAAATATAGTTAAGCTACAATATCATGTTAGATTCAGATGAACAGCAAAGTGATTCAGTTATAAATATACCTACTTTTTATTTTTTTCATTTTAGATTATTGTAAGGCATTGAATATAGTTCCCTGTGATATTCAGTAGGTCCCTGATGTTTATCTATTTTATATATACTACAAGTTTCTTTTTTATCTATGTCTGTGACTTGATTTGTTGTATAAATAAGTTTATATTATCATTTTTTAGATTTCACATATAAGTGATATCATATGATATTTGTCATTCTCTGTTTGATTTACTTCACTCAATGTGATAATCTCTAGGTCTATCCATTTAGACTTATTTTTGAAATGGGCTAGGCTATTTGAAATAATTCAAATTTCAGAAATGAAAGAACAAACAGTTCTTGTAAAGAACAAGCTTAGACTAAGAAGAATTCTGTGTATTTGTAGGACAGTCTGTTCCCATTAAAAATAAACTCAAGAAGGAATCACAAATTTTATGAAAATTAAAGACAACATGATTCTTTATATTTTTAAATTAAGTTTTCAGCATCTATGAAAATGAGAATACTAAGGGTAGAAAAGTAAATCTATCTAGTTCAGTTGGTCACACTACCTTCTAACCCATTTTTTC
This sequence comes from Oreotragus oreotragus, assembly GCA_006410675.1. NCBI lineage: Eukaryota > Metazoa > Chordata > Mammalia > Artiodactyla > Bovidae > Oreotragus > Oreotragus oreotragus. The sequence goes on from SJYX01003824.1 coordinate 207,018, forward strand.
TTCAGTGTGAAGCTTTAAGAACCCCCAAAACACATCAGCACATAGAAATCCAGGACGTATCATGATTATTGTCATCCTCCCTACCCTTCAGAGAAATTAACGAGTCTTAAGGAAATATCTTCAACAAATGACCCAGCATAAACTTATCAAGCCTTACTACAAAATTTCTCCTTTATAAAAACTAAACCCTTGAAATCCAAATAACTGAAATCATAACCTTAACCTTTCTTTTAAAAAATTCATTATATTTTCTCATAAAGATGCTTTCTTTCTCACCATGTTTCTTCCTTTTTTATGCCCTTTTCCCACAGCTTACCAGTGATTATTAAACAGGCAGTACCTTTGCAATAGAAAATAAGACCATAAACTAAAATGAAATTAACTATCTTGTTTAAAGTATTTTAATATATATATTTAAATATAGGATTATTAAAAACAGGCCTTTTCTAATTGTTCTAGGGAAAATTTAAGCATATCCCCTCTACATCCCACTATAATAGTCCACAGTATTCAGCTTTTAGTTAGCACTGTAAAAATTTATTTATAGACCTATTTCTTCATTGCTGGGAGAAATATAAATAATCTCAGATATGCAGATGACACCACCCTTATGGCAAAAAGTGAAGAAGAACTAAAGAACCTCTTGATGAAAGTGAAAGAGGAGAGTGAAAAAGTTGGCTTAAAGCTCAACATTCAGAAAACGAAGATCATGACATCCGGTCCCATCACTTCATAGCAAATAGATGGAGAAACAGTGGAAACAGTGTCAGACTTTATTTTGTGGGGCTCCAAAATCACTGCAGATGGTGACTGTAGCCATGAAATTAAAAGGCGCTTACTCCTTGGAAGGAAAGTCCTGACCAACCTAGACAGCATATTCAAAAGCAGAGACATTACTTTGCCAAGAAAGGTCCATCTAGTCAAGGCTACGGTTTTTCTAGTAGTCATGTATGGATGTGAGAGTTGGACAAGAAAGAAAGCTGAGCACTAAAGAATTGATGCTTTAAAAAAAAAAAGTGTCTGCCACCCAGCAGGTGTTTATTGCTGTTGCTGCTATCATCATCATCATTATTTTTCCCAATGTAGAACTTAAGACTTCATATATTAATTGCTTCTAAGCACCAGTGCCTTAATGCAGAGTATCTTACCCTCAGCACCACTGGCATTTGGGACTGGATAATTCTTTGCTGCTGCTGCTGCTGCTGCTGCTCCTAAGTCGCTTCAGTCATGTCTGACTCTGTGCGATCCCATAGATGGAAGCCCACCAGGCTCCTCCATCCCTGGGATTCTCCAGGCAAGAACACTGGAGTGGGTTGCCATTTCCTTCTCCAATGCATGAAAGTGGAAAGTGAAAAGTGAAAGTGAAGTCGCTCAGTCATGTCTGACTCTTAGCGACCCCATGGACTGCAGCCCACCAGTCTCCTCCATCCATGGGATTTTCCAGGCAAGAGTACTGGAGTGGGGTGCCATTGCTAACATCCTAAAATTCATAGGGGACTGTCCTGTGAATTTTAGGGTATTAGCAGCATCCATGGCCTCTCCCCCCTAGTTGCAGTAGCATCTCCTCCCCTAGTTGGGAAAACCAAAAAGGTGTCTAGACATTGCCTAATATCCCATTTGGTCCTGGGGGCAAAAATCTCTCCCCTAGTTGAGAACCCCTGCTCTGATGTCATCACTTCTTCCTTGTGGCTGTTTGGCAAATCCTGACGCATGCCTTCCTCTTGAAGAGAAAAATTAATGAATTAAAAAATATCAAAAGCAATTAGCTGCTAGTCAAGACCCTTTCACTGATATGATCCATTGAAGGTCTTTGGAGAAAACTTTGGGGGAAAAGTGAGCAGCTTGTGGAAAGCATTTCTGAAGGAAAGTAGACATTTTAGGATCTGACCCCAACCCAACTCTCTAGGTTCTCTTCATGGATGGGAAAGATGTTCTGAATGTCCTAGTCAATCACTTGGGGAAGGTGTACTAAGAGAAAGTCACCAAGTCAGACCATGATGGAAAGAGGGAAGGTCATCATTTAGTCACTCAACAAACCAAGGAATACTTTTATAGCTCAGGAAGCAATGAAAAGGGAGATACCTTCTCCACATTCCAGGAACTCACAATCTAGTCAAAGAGACAGACAAGCAGACAAATAAGTGAGCAGTCTCCCAGATGGGGGCTACAGAGCTGGCTTGGATCTTAGATGGACTTTGGCTTAACCAAATATTAGGGAATTTTGTATTGATGTGGAAATGTGCAAATACTGAAACTCACATACTCTATTATGATAAAATGCCTATAGAAATGATCATTGAAGACATGAGACACAGAACTTACTCATAAGGAATGTCCATGATTCTCATTTCTTTTTCCTAATGGAATAATAGTGTGATGAGTACTGTGGAAACCTGGGTCATTGCCTAATGGAGCCCGTTCAAATTCAGGTTGAGATTCTTCCCTGAATCCTGCTTGCATCTCTGCAGTTCCGATCACTGACATAGCTGGCATAGGAATACCAAGGTGAGATATTTCTCTGTCCCCACCCTTCAGGTTACTGGGTGATGCGAGACCCTTTGGATTTGCATATGGATTTTCTTTTAATCCTGTTTTTGGAATGCCAGGACCATCCAGCCGAATTGGCTGGTTTCTGCCCAGTTTTACTTACATTCTGCAAGGTAGGCAACGTGTCAAACTAGGCTATGGGCTTTGCTTTCATTCAAAGACATGGAAGTAATTGACTCGTTCTGTATCACTGCTGCCTCTTCATCATTCATATTCTCTTCAATTCTATCAACTAGTTTGTTTATTCATTCAGCAACCATTCAGTGTTGTATCAGTTGATGGGGGAGTGGAAATGATCCATCTTGGCATGGAAGAGTATTTTATTACTGACATTTAGAATTGCTAGTGCATGGTGATATTACAAAGAAGATCAACTGTTGGTTGGTTTTACCACTGTTGTTTTTAAATTTCCTACAGTCAACATACTTCTATACTTGCAATTGGAACAGACCCCTCCAAACACCTGGCTTGAAATATTGCTGCTATCATTTATTGAATATCTACTATGTCTAAGAAACTTGGTTGAATCTCAGTTCAGTTCAGTTCAGTCACTCAGTCGTGTCCTACTCTTTGCGATCCCATGGACCGCAGCACGCCAGGCCTCCCTGTCCATGACCAACTCCTGGAGTCTACCCAAACCCATGTCCACTGAGTCAGTTATGTCTACCCAAACCCATGTCCACTGAGTCAGTTATGTCATCCAACCATCTCATCCTCTGTCGTCCCCTTCTCCTCCTGCCTTCAATGTTTCCTAGCATCAAGGTCTTTTCCAATGAGCCAGCTCTTCACATTGGGTGACCAAAGTATTGGAGTTTCAGCTTCAACATCAGTCTTTCCAGAGAACAGTCAGGACTGATTTCCTTTAGGATGGACTGGTTGGGTCTCCTTGCAGTCCAAGGGACTCTCAAGAGTCTTCTCCAACACCACAGTTCAAAAGCATCAATTCTTTGGTGCTCAGCTTTCTTTATAGTCCAACTCTCACATCCATACACAACTAGTGGAAAAACCATAGCCTTGACTAGACGGACCTCTGTTGGCAAAGTAATATCTCTGCTTTTTAATATGCTGTCTAGGCTGGTCATAACTTTCCTGCCAAGGAGTAAGTGTCTTTTAATTTCATGGCTTCAGTGATTTTGCTTGGAATATGGGAACCCATGAATTACTATAATATCACACAGTGGTTCCCCAGTGGCTCAGCATGTAAAGAATCCACCTGCAATGCAGGGGATTTGAGTTTGATCCTTGGGTTGGGAAGATCCCCTGGAGGAAGAAATGGCAACTCACTCCAGGATTCTTGCCTGGAAAATCCCATGGGCAATGGAGTCTGGTGGGCTACAATGCATGAGGTTACAAAGATTTGGACATGACTGAATGAGTAAGCACACACAGACAGTGGCAAAGAAATGCCTAGAAAAACCAGAATGCCTGGTTTTGCCAATGCCATGTACCAACAAAGTCACTTAACCTTTCTGTGCTTCAGTTTTCCCATTTGTCAAATGAGGAACAGCAGTAATACCTACCCTCATTTAAGTTAAATAATCTTCATTGAATACTTAGTACAGTGCCTGACACACACTAATACATCAGTACACACTATGATTTGTTCCAACAAATATTATTGAACCCTTGCTAAGTGTCTGACAATGTTCTAGGCACTGGGTAGGGATTAACAGAAGAGTTTCTACCCAGCTTGTTGAGAAAAATTGGAAGAGTTACTTCTGTCTCAGGAGAGGGGATGAGGAAAAATTGTATAAAGAATATTTGAGCTACATCTGGGAGAATGGATAGGAACTTTCTTCAGTGATACAGGATTATAAACACCTCATGTAGGGGATATTTGAGCCATTTGGGAGGACAAAGGTTTTCCAAGCATACAGCTCTTATTTACATGCAAACAGTTGCAGCCCTCATTACAAATCATTTTCCTCTATTCATGTGAGCAGGTCATCAGGGTTCTTTATTTGGCAATATATATATTTTTCAGGATTCATGGCTCATGAGGTGACCAGCATGTCTGATGTCCTATCTGGATTTCACAATCTCCCCTTCTGCTTTTGCTCTGTGCTTCGTTGGGCATCCTGGGCTTGAAGCAGCTATGAGGGCATCCTATTGCATTGTGGGGTGATGGAGAGGAAGAATGAGCTACTGGGGCCTCTGTCCTGAAACATGGAGTCCTGAGTTGGGAAGAAGAGGACCAGAGTTTTCACTACGATGACACCATCTCCTTTCTTTGTCCTCTGACCTCAGAAATCTCACTTCACTCTTGACTCTGTTTTCTCATGACAAGTGTGGGTTTTATCAGTAGTTTGTTTTCTTCCTTCTCGTTTCTTCTCCTTAACTTGTCTCCCTCCACCTCCCTTTCCTTCCTTCTTTCCTTCTCTCCTTTTTACTTGCTTTTCTTCCTGGTCTCCTCCTCCAGTTTCTCTCGCCCTCCTTCTTACTTCACTCCATTTCTTCTTCTGTCTCCTCCTCTCTCTTCCTTTTCACTTTGCTGTAAAGCAGAAACTAACACAACCTTGTAAAGTGATTATATTCCAATAAAAAATAATCAGGGGAATGCAAAATAAAGCCACAATTAAAGACACTCAAAAAAGCAATGATGTAAAATTTAGATGACAAAGAAAAATCGTAAGAAATAGGAAAAAAAATATTCTTTCATCTTTTGAATGTATGCCTCCCTCCAAGTCAGTGAGTTCAGTTACTCAGTCGAGTCTGACTCTGTGACCCCATGGACTACAGCACAGCAGGCTTCCCTGACCATCACCAACTCCTGGAGCTTGCTCAAACTCATGTCCATAAGTGAGTGATGCCATCCAACCATCTCATCCTCTGTTGTCCGCTTTTCCTCCTGCCTTCAATCTTTCCCACCATCAGGGCCTTTTCCAATGAGTCAGTTGTTCACATCAGGTGGCCAAAGTATTGAGTTTCAGCTTCAATATTAGTCCTTCCAATGAATATTCAGGACTGATTTCCTTTAGAGAATAGAAAGGACTGCTTGGATCTCCTTGCAGTCCAAGGGACTCTCAAGAGTCGTCTCTAATACCACACTTCAAAAGCATCAGCTCTTCGGCACTAGGCTTTCTTTCTTGTCCAACTCTCACATCTATACATGACCACTGGAAAAACCATAGCTATGACTAGATGGACCTTTGTTGGCAAATTAATGTCTCTGCTTTTGAATACGCTATCTAGGTTGGTCACAGCTTCTCTTCCAAGGAGCAAGCACCTTTTAATTTCATGGCTGCAGTCACTATCTGTAGTGATTTTGGAGCCCCCCAAAATAAACTCTGTCACTGTTTCCATTGTTTCCCCATCTATTTGCCATGAAGGGATGGGATCAGATGCCATGATCTTAGTTTTCTGAATATTGAGTTTTAAGCCAACTTTTTCCCTCTCCTCTTCCACTTTCATCAAGAGGCTCTTTAGTTCTTCTTCACTTTCTGCCATAATGGTGGTGTCAACTGCATATCTGAGTTTATTGGTATTTCTCCTGGCAATCTTGATTTCAGCTTGTGCTTCATTCAGCCCAGGGTTTCTCATGACGTATTTTGCATAGACGTTAAAAAAGCAGGGTGACAATATACAGCCTTAACATACTCCCTTCCCTATTTGGAACCAGTCTGTAGTTCCATATCCACTTCTAACTGTTGCTTCTTGACTTGCATACAGAATTCTCAAGAGGCAGGTCAGGTGGTCTTGTATTTCCATCTCCCTCAGAATTTTCCACATCTTGTTCTGATCCACACAGTCAAAGGCTTTGGCATAGTCAATAAGGCAGAAGTAGATGTTTTTCTGGAACTCTCTCCCTTTTTCAATGATCCAATGGATGTTGGCAATTTGATCTCTGGTTCCTCTGCCTTTTCTAAATCTAGCTAGAACACCTGGAATTTCATGGTTCACATACTTTAGAAGCCTTGCCTGGAGAATTTTCAGCATTACTTTGCTAGTGTGTGAGATGAGTGCAACTGTGAGGTAGTCTGAGCATTCTTTGGTATTGCCTTTCTTTAGGATTAGAATGAAAACTGACCTTTTCCAGTCCTATGGCTACTCACTGCTGAGTCTTCCAAATTTGCTGGCTTATTGAGTATAGCACTTTCACAGCAGCATCTTTTAGGATTTGAAATGCATCAACTGGAATTCCATCACCTCCACTATCCTTGTTCATAGTGATGCTTTTAGTTCATGATTCCTAAAATGTGGATGCTCACTCTTCTCATCTCCTATGTTTGATCAAGCATCTCAAGTGTTTGTTCACTTCCAATTTACCTTGATTCATGGACCTAGCATTCCAGGCTCCTATGCATTATTGTTTTTTTTTTTTTGGTTCACATACTTTAGAAGCCTTGCCTGGAGAATTTTCAGCATTACTTTGCTAGTGTGTGAGATGAGTGCAATTGTGAGGTAGTTTGAGCATTCTTTGGTATTGCCTTTCTTTAGGATTAGAATGAAAACTGACCTTTTCCAGTCCTATGGCTACTCACTGCTGAGTCTTCCAAATTTGCTGGCTTATTGAGTATAGCACTTTCACAGCAGCATCTTTTAGGATTTGAAATGCATCAACTGGAATTCCATCACCTCCACTATCCTTGTTCATAGTGATGCTTTTAGTTCATGATTCCTAAAATGTGGATGCTCACTCTTGCCATCTCCTATGTTTGATCAAGCATCTCAAGTGTTTGTTCACTTCCAATTTACCTTGATTCATGGACCTAGCATTCGAGGCTCCTATGCATTATTGTTTTTTTTTTTTTACAGCATCGAACTTTACTTTTACCACCAGACACATCCACAACTTGGCATTGTTTCCACTTCAACTCAGCCTTTTTATTTTTTCTGGAATTGTTTCTGCACTCTTCTACAGTAGCATATTGGACATCTACTGAGCTGGGCGGGTTCATCTTTCAACGTCGTATCTTTTTGCCTTTTCATACTTTTCATGGAGTTTTTTTTTCTTTAATTTAAATTGTAGACTAATTACAATATTGTATTGGTTTTGCCATACATCAACATGAATCCTCTATGGGTGTACACGTGTTCCCCATCCTGAACCCCCCTCCCACCTCCCTCCCC
>SJYX01003824.1:216554-245708 GCA_006410675.1 Oreotragus oreotragus
GTGTGTATGCCCAGCAGTGGGATTGCTGGGTCATAAGGCAGTTCTATTTCCAGTTTTTTAAGGAATCTCCACACTGTTCTCCATAGTGGCTGTACTAGTTTGCATTCCCATCAACAGTGTAAGAGGGTTCCCTTTTCTCTACACCCTTTCCAGCAATTATTGCTTGTAGACTTTTGGATTGCAGCCATTCTGACTGGTGTGAAATGGTACCTCAGTGTGGTTTTGATTTGCATTTCTCTGATAATGAGTGATGCTGAGCATCTTTTCATGTGTTTGTTAGCCATCTATATGTCTTCTTTGGAGAAACATCTGTTTAGTTCTTTGGCCCATTTTTTGATTGGGTCATTTATTTTTCTGGAATTGAGCTGCAGGAGTTGCTTGTATATTTTTGAGGTTAGTTGTTTATCAGTTGCTTCATTTGCTATTATTTTCTAAAGGCAAGAATCCTGAAGTGGCTTGCCATTCCGTTCTCCAGTGGACAACGTTTTCTCAGAACTTTTCATAATGACCCATCCATCTCAGGTGGTCCCACAGAGCAAGGCTCATAGTTTCACTGACTTATGCAAGGTTGTGGTCCATGTGATCAGTTTGGCTAGTTTTCCGTGACTGTGGTTTTCATTCTATTCTGATGGATGAGGATAACAGGCTTGTTCAAGTTAGCCTGAAGCCAAACTATGGTAGGGGTAATGGTGGTAATGTTGACCTCCTTCAAAAAGACTTATACCAGCACACCGGGCCTCCCAGGACTGTCATAGTCAGTGCCCCTGACACTGTGGCAGGCCATCTGAATGCAGAGTTCCAGAGAATAGCAAGGATATATAAGAAAGTCTTTAAGTTAACAATAAAAAGAAATAGAGAAAAGCAATAGAATGGGAAAGACTAGAGAGTTTTTCAAGAAAATTAGAGATAACAATGAACATTTCATGCAAATATGGGCACAATAAATGCCAGAAATGGTATGGACCTAACAAAAGCAGAAGATATTACGAAGAGGTGTCAAGAATACACAGAAGAACCATACGTATAAGATCTTAATGACCCAGACAACCACAATGGCTTGATCACTAACCTAGAGCCAGATAACCTGGAGATAAAGTCAAGTGGGCCTTAGGAAGCATCACTGCAAACAAAGCTAATGGATGTGACGGAATTCCAACTTTGCTATTTCAAATCCTAAAAGACGATGCTGTTAGAGTGCTGCACTAAATATGCCAGCAAATTTGGAAAACTCAGCAGTGAACACAGGGCTGGAAAAAGTCAGTTTTCATTGCAATTCCAAAAAAGGGCAATACCAAAGAATATTCAAACCACTGCACAATTGCATTCATTTCACATGCTAGCAAAGTAATGCTCAAAATCCTTCAAGCTAGGCTTAACAATATGTGAACTGAGAACTTGTTCAAGTTGGGTTTAGAAAAGGCAGAGAAACCAGAGATCAAATTGCCAACATCTGTTTGATCACAGAAAAAGTTAGTAAGTTCCAGAAAAACATATACTCCTGTTCCATTGATTATGCTAAAAATTTTGACTGTGTGGATCACAATAAACTGTGGGAAATTCCCAAAGAGATGGGATTCTGATACCAAACCAGTCAATCCTAAAGAACCAGACCACTTTACCGGCCTCCTGAGAAACCTGTATTCAAGTCAATAAGCAACAGTTAGAACGGGACATGGAACAATGGACTGGATCAAAATTGGCAAAGGAGTATCACAAGGCTGTTTATTTAACTGATATGCAGGGTTCAGTTCAGTTCAGTCACTCAGTCGTGTCTGACTCTTTGCAATCCCATGAATCACAGCATACCAGGCCTCCCTGTCCATCACCAACTCCTGGAGTTTACCCAAACTCATATGCAGAGTACATCATGTGAAATGCAGGGCTGGAAGAAGCACAAGCTGGAGTCAAGATTGCCAGAAGAAATATCAATAACCTCAACTACGCAGATGACACCACTCTTACGGCAGAAGGAAATGAGCCTCTTGATGAAGGTGATGTTGAGAGTGAAAAATTTGGCTTAAAACTCAACATTCAAAAAAGTAAGACCATGGCATCTAGTCCCATAACGTCAAGAAAATAGATGAGGAAACAATGGAAACAGTGATAGGCTTTATTTTCTTGGATTCCAAAATCACTGTGGACAGTGACTATAGCCATGAAATTAAAAGATGCTTGCTCCTTGAAAGGAAAGCTATTGCCAACCTAGATAATGTATTAAAAAGGAGAGACACTACTTTGCCTATAAACGTCTGTATAGTCAAAGCTATGGTTTTTCCCGTAGTCATGTACAGATATGAGAGCTGGCCAGTAACAAAGGTAGAACACTGAAGATTTGATGCTTTCTAACTTTGGTGCTGGAGTCCTTTGGACAGTGAGAAGATCAAACCAGTCAATCTTAAAAGAAATCAGCCCTGAATCTTCATTGCAAGGACTGATGCTGAAACAAGTTCTAACCTTTGGCCACCTGATGCCAATAGCCAACTCACTGGAAAAGGGAAAGATTGAAGGCAGGAGGAGAAGGTAACAGCAGAAGATGAGATGGTTGAATGGCATCACTGACTCAATGTTCATGAGTCTGAGTGGACTCCAGGAGATGGTGAAGGATAGGGAAGCCTGGCTGCAGTCTATGGGGTTGCAAAGAACTGGACATGACCAGGCAATTGCATAACACCAACAAGATATTCTAGGCACTTCAGGAAGTGATTTACATTGGTTATTTCATTTAATCTTTGAAGTACTTCTTAAAGGCAATATTCCTGACTGCTATCTTTTGCCCATCTATATCTACTCTCCATTCTTTCCACTGTGTAGTAAAAATCTAACACTGGCCTTCACCTTGAACATCTGGCAAGTAATCTCTATACCCTGGAAAAGTTAAAACTGCTTTCAATGTCCTGTGAGCCTTAGATAATGCTGGATAGTTTAAAACTTAGGGAAGGGGTTCATCATGACAGAGAAAAACAACAATGTAATTTAGGGCATGGGCTTTGCATCACAGAGTGTCAATTATCTGGGAGACTAAGATAAACCACGTGGGCAATCAATCAGTCTTCTTTATGTAATAGACACAATAAAATATAGGATGCCAAGGCTCAGGTGAGCTCCCATGTTAGGCAATACTACAGGCATACTGTCATACATGGATGCCAGGAAAATAATGCATCATAATATGACTCCACAAGGATAAGATAATAGAAGCTTTGCATTTGTACTTTTTCAGACCCTGCCCCATGTGCTTTTTCCATTGGCCAATTTTATTTTGTATCCTTTCCCTACGATAAACCATAACTGTGAGTCTAAGAGCTTTCAGTAAGTTATGTGAGTCCTTCTAGCAGACTATTGAACCTGAAGGTCGTTTTGAGAACCTCCTCACCAAATGCAGTTAGGGACAAAAGTGAGGGGAACATTGAGGGTGGTTCCCTCTAACTCAGTAGTTGGCTTACACGCTTGCATCCACCATGATCTCAGACATGGGAGCTGAACTGTATGTATTACACAGATGAGCTCAATCCTTAACTCAAGGTTAAGTATAGTCAGTGAGGAGCCCAGATGAAGGCTAGAGAGAGGGAGGAGAGAGAAGCTGGCATTTATTCATGTGGTTCTCTCCCAGTAGGACTGCTTCAGATTGGCTATGTCCCTCTGATAGAAAGTCTCCACTTCTATTAAAACAGAATGTTCTACATGATTCAGCTTTTCATTCTAGAATCCAGATTCATCCCTCCTTTGGATAGAGAAGGAAGATGCAGAAGTGAAGGTGACTGACAGCACTTCAACGGATTCCTGAACATCCTCCCCTAGTTACTACCCAATATCCCACATACTTTCACAATTAGTCCTGTAAATAAATCCTTCTCAATTTCTCCTAAACTGAAGAGGTCTTTTCTCTCTTATCAGGAGCTTCACTCATACAGGAAAGCACTATAATAATTTACAGATGAGGAAAGAGAGGCTCAAAGAGATAAAAAATCACTTGTTTAAAGTCCCATACTAAGGGAAAAAGTGAGATTGGAACCTAGCTTTGTCTAACAGCAGGGCATATGCTCTTTCCATGATGTCAGGCAGAAAACAAGCTGACAAAGGAGATAATGACGGGAAAGCAAGAGACTAGATGAGGAACCAGAAAGATGCAGCTTCTCAGGGAATTTCAGCCAGAGACTGAGGATTGGGCAGGGACCAGCATGAAGATGGAAAAATGTTTCAAAGAAGACTGAGTGCTCAATTAACCCTGAATTAAAGCAGTGTGACACCAGGGCATTTGAAGAATAAAGAAATAAATATATTAAAAATAAATATTATGTAAACACTACGCCAGTCAATTAATCGTAGTGAAGCATACAGTGTATGAAAGTGTGTGTATATGTTTATCAGTGTACATACACAAATTTACCCACCTACATACACAACACACATATATAAAGAGACCATAGAGAATACAGAATAAGAGACAGCATGTGAGAAGACAGATGGCCTAATTTGTTTCATGTATCACTAATAATTTTGAAGAAATGTTTGTGACTGATGGGGAGCATTTTTCATTATGGAAAAGGAGTATTTCACACTAAACTTTGGCAGAGAAAAATGTATTTGGTATGAAATACTTTCTCACATTTCCAAGCTGGTATAAATTAATATGCAAAAAGCACCAAGAAAAAAAATGATTGGTTTTCATATTTTCATGAAATCAATATGCCATTTAAATTTGTCATTCTATGCATATTTTGTAAAAAAGTACTACTTTCCAATTCTAGGGGGGGAAATGACAGAATGCACTGTGTATATGCTCTAAAACTGAGCAAACTTTCTTAACCAAAACAAAAAAATTAAGAAAAAAAATCAAACAATAAATTATGATCTCTCCAAGTTAGCATTGTTTTTAATTTTTAACAGCATATATATCAACTTCAGACAATTGAAAGAAAAACCTCTTAGTGCTATCAAAAGCAATTAAAAAGATGCCTTTATTTTCCAACTAAAATTTAATATAGACAACAGCAATGTTGAAAGATACCTAATTACTCTTCTCTACATTTTAAACTTCCTAGAACAAACCATGAGGTCATTCTAATTTTAGAAAAGACATCTCAAAAGTCTAACTCAAATCTCTTCTGTTCTTTTGTTCACTGGATTAATGGGCTAATCAGGCGGTGAAGCCAGCTATCTCTGCAATAACAATAAAAGAGGAGTTCCTTGAGAGGGCTGGTTTTTACTCAGCTTTCAGTCTGGTACACAGCCATGACAGAGGCTCGGTGCATGGATGCGCTCGGGCAAAGTAGAGTGGATGCTATCCCAGGAGGCGAGAGGGGGCTGCTCAGCAAATGTTTTATTTTTGCAATCTAAGCAAAGAAACTCACTATGATTTTTCTTTAATTGCCCCTTTTTTAAACTGAAGGAAATGGACTGGATTTGGGAAGGCCAAAAGATTTCTCACCTTGGAGCAACACCTTTTCACTGGTAATGCTAGCTGGGCATGTAAGAAAGACGCTTTGTGCTCTGTAGGAACGAGCACTTGGATGTATTAGCAATGTCTGCAGAGGGGTGAGTCATAGTGGACATGCTATTTATTTCCTAGATAGATGACTGCTAGATTTCCTTTGAGGACAAACATTTGGTATAATGAGGAATAATGATAAACTAGTCTATAACATTGGACTTCAGTCTTTTCATCCAAAAAAATTAGAAAATTATAATTAAGAACATCAATGGCAGAAAGTGAAGAGGATCTGAAAAGCCTCTTGATGAAAGTGGAAGAGGAGAGTGAAAAAGTTGGCTTAAAGCTCAACATTCAGAAAACGAAGATCATGGCATCTGGTCCCATCACTTCAGGGGAAATAGATGGGGAAACAGTGGAAACAGCGTCAGACTTTATTTTGGGGGGCTCCAAAATCACTGCAGATGGTGACTGCAGCCATGAAATTAAAAGACGCTTACTCCTTGGAAGAAAAGTTATAACCAACCTATATAGCATATTGAAAAGCAGAGACATTATTTTCCAACAAAGGTCAGTCTAGTCAAGGCTATGGTTTTTCCAGTGGTCATGTATGGATGTGAGAGTTAGACTGTGAAGAAGGCTGAGCACGGAAGAATTGATGCTTTTGAACTCTGGTGTTGGAGAAGACTCTTGAGAGTCCCTTGGACTGCAAGGAGATCCAACCAGTCCATTCTAAATGAGATCAGCCCTGGGTGTTCTTTGGAAGGAATGATGCTAAAGCTGAAACTCCAGTACTTTGGCCATCTCATGCGAAGAGTTGACTCATTGGAAAAGACTCCGATGCTGGGAGGGATTGGGGGCAGGAGGAAAAGGGGACAACAGAGGATGAGATGGCTGGAAGGCATCACCGACTCGATGGATGTGAGTTTGAGTGAACTCTGGGAGCTGGTGATGGACAGACAGGGAGGCCTGGCGTGCTGCGATTCACGGGGTCACAAAGAGTCGGACACGACTGAGCGACTGAACTGAACTGAACTGAAGGTCTCTTAAAACTAGAATATTCTATGTTTTTAGGTAGAAAAGATATTTTAAAGTGTTTTAATTGCTATTTGCAGATTAATAATTATAATGAACACTGATGATTATATTCACCAATGTTAAGTGGCACGTAGATTCTAAACGTACAGATACACAAAACAATGATTCTCCTGGGACCTTTGTTGTACTTCTCACTAATGCCCAACCAGTCGCCACGTAGGGCCCAGATGCCTAATGAAGATGGGGCCAACTAGAATTGGTTTCCTTCCTGCAGAGATTGCTAAGGTGGAAAGACCACACAAATTTCAAAGAAACGATCACCGGACTCTTTTCAGATCTGTCCAGAATGGATAATTAAGCCAGTTTCCAGGGCCAAAGACAGGACACTGTCCCCCCAAAAGTTATTTTTTATTTGCAAATATATCATGAAACAAGTGATGCTTCCATCTCTAATACAGTTATACTGGAACTTTCACAATCAGGATCTCTGCCATCTCTACCCTTTTCCAAAGACAGTTTCCTAGATAACAGAAATGAGGTAATAAATATTGTCTGGAACTTCACAACACAGATTTATAGGTTGAAAGGTAAACAGTTCTTAGCAACAGTGAGTCACATTTTTTGTCAGAAATATAAAACTAGATGTAAAACTAGAGTGAGAAAAACACCTGCCAATGGGTAAAGTCCAAAGGAACTCTGAATAAAGAAAGTTAGAAATTCTATTGGAAAAAAATCAGGAGCACCACAAAACTGTAAAGGGTTGCAGGCTCCACCTCAAAAGGCAGCCCTGGCATCTGAAAATGATAGCAATTGACATGCTACAAAACATTTCACCAAAGTTTAAAGCAGTATGTCCCAAGGCTGCACTGCTGATAACTGTCATGACGAATAGTGATTGGTATTCAGTTGATGGATACTAGTTTAGGGAAGTAATCATGCATGGAGATGCTAGCTAGAAAAATCTGCTGTTTTGTAGTTGTTAAGTAAAAAACATTATCTGATAAGAAAGGAACTGGTGATTGGAAAATTTTTGCCAAGAAGATAAGAAAATTGGGTCATCAAAACTTGGCCAGAGTAAGTTGTTTTTGCAAACTAGACTTTACAAGTCTGCCACATTGAGCCTCATTGGGTAAATACTGAGTGTAAATTGATTTTCCCTGATAAGTTTGGACTCCTGATTCACTGGGGAACCCAAAGTTCTCTGCTGCATCATTACAGCTACACTGAAGGAGCCATGGACAGCAGGCATATCATATAATATTTTAACTAATCCCCAGATAGAATAAACCTTCATTTCATAGTTTTGTATATAAATAGACATATATTTGAATTTCAGTTAGGTAATTAAAAAGGATTACCTATTTGACCTTTCTCTTACATTACAGTTAATTCAATTCTCTCAACTTAAATTTCATATCAGAAAAAATCATGAGTTTTAAAATATTTGTACTTCTTAGTTTCTAAGTAAATGATGCTATGTACAGTATTACTAAAAGTTCATATCATTTAAAGAACATTTACAAATTTACAACAAAAAAACAAACAACTCATTTCAAAAACTGGCAAAGAACATCAATAGACATTTCTTTAGAGAAGATATACAACTGGTCAAGAAGCATAGATACTTAAAATACTTGGGCTTAAAGAAATACAAATCAAAAGTGTAAGATATTACTTCACATCCACTAGAATGGTGAGAATTTAAAAACTGGAAATAAGCATTGGCAAGGATGTAGAGAAACTGTCCCTCAGCTAGTGGAAATGTGAACTAGTATAGCAGCTGTGAAAAGCAGCTTGGTGGTTCCTTAAAAAGTTAAATAGTGAATGACATGTAACCCTGTAATTCTGCTCCTAGGCGTATACCCTCCAAAACTGAAAATAGGTATTCAAACAAGTACTTGTACATGAATGTTCATAGCAGCACTATTCACCATAGCCAAAAGGTCGAAAAAATCCAAACACCCACTAGTGTATGAATGAATAAACAAAATGTAGATATGCATACAATGGAATGTTGAATAACATTTTATGGTTGAATAACCATAAAAAGTGCTGATACATCCTACAATGAGAATGAGCCTAGAAAAAATATATTAAGTGAGTGAAACCAACACGAAAAGGTCACATACTGTATAATTCCCTTTATATGAAATATCCAGACTATTTCCAGAAAGGTAAATTCATAGAAATAGAAAGTAGACTGGTGGTTGCTGAGAGCTAGAGTAAAGGGAGAACAAGGAGTGATTACTTAATGGGTATAGGGTTTTCTTTTGGAGTACAGAAAATGTTTTGGAATTTGATGGAGGTGGTAGTTGTACAACACCATGAAGGCACTAAATGCCACTTACACTTGAAAATGGTTAATTTTATGTTATATAAATTTCACTTCTTTTTTTAAGTTTATAGTGACTTCCCAAGACTTTGCTGATGTCAAGAGTCCATAAAAAATGATAGGGTCATTACAAATGAATGAAAGAATTTTAAAAGGAAATATTGTCCATTGCCAAGTGTGGGACAATGGAAGAATCTCAATGAATAATGATGGTTATGACTCACTCAGAGGAAGATGAATCCATTAGTCCTTACTGGTACTAAACAAAAAGAGAGAAAATATAAAGCTATTCATTATATGAGGATGTCAACTAATAAATATACTATGGGCCCCCCATATTCAATTAGAGCTACTACTGGGCTTCCCTGGTAGCTCAGCTGGTAAAGAATCTGCCTGCAATGCCGAAGGCCTGGGTTCGATCCCGGGGTAGGGACGATTCCCTGGAGAGGGAAGAGGTACCCACTCCAGTATCCTAGTATTCTGGCCTGGAGAATTCCATGGCCTATGTAGTCCATGAAGTCCAACTGAGCAACTTTCACTTCCACTTTTCACTTTCAGGCGAGAATCATCACTGAATGCTAAACCTACTCCATGAGTTGACAATGAATACATTATTTGACAATGAAAACATATCAAAAAAAAGTTAATTCTACAGTGGATATACCTAGCAGACACTGCCTTTGCTAAGTGATCATCCTTGANAAGTCCAACTGAGCAACTTTCACTTCCACTTTTCACTTTCAGGCGAGAATCATCACTGAATGCTAAACCTACTCCATGAGTTGACAATGAATACATTATTTGACAATGAAAACATATCAAAAAAAAGTTAATTCTACAGTGGATATACCTAGCAGACACTGCCTTTGCTAAGTGATCATCCTTGACATCATTAAAACTGAAGCAAACTGACATTGTTTCCTCCTGATATGACGTGCTAAGATTGTATTACTTTCAAATGCAAAACCTCAATCCAATCATGAATAAATGTTAGAAAAAACAAAATTAAGGGACATCATACAAAATTCAAAAAATGTCAGTGTCATGAAAACCAGTTCAATGAAACGTAACAACTAAAGGCAACATGTAATAAAACTGACATTGTTTCCTCCTGCTATGACGTGCTAAGATTGTATTACTTTCAAATGCAAAACCTCAATCCAATCATGAATAAATGTTAGAAAAAACAAAATTAAGGGACATCATACAAAATTCAAAAAATGTCAGTGTCATGAAAACCAGTTCAATGAAACGTAACAACTAAAGGCAACATGTAATACTCAGTTGGATTCTTAAGACAAGCAAATGGCTATCAAGAAAACTGTTAGAAAAACTGATGAAAATTGAGTATTATACATTTAATATTATCAAATATCAAACTATACATTTGATAATAGTATTATTCTGTTGTCAAAAATCCTGAATTGGACAGCTGTTGTAGGATTATATAAGATAAAATTTCTTAGAATTTAATACTAAAGAATCATCATATCTACAATTAATTTTTATGTAGGGCAGCAATAATGATAGCAGTAAAAATGACAATATGTGTGTGTGTGTGGTCTATGAGAGAGAGAGAAAGATCAAGCAAGCACACAAAGATGCTATTAATTGTTGTGAGTGTTTGAGAATTCACTGTAATATTCTTGTGATTTCTCTATAAGTGTGAATTTTTTTTAATTAAAAACTAAATTTTTTTAAATTACATTTTTGAAGTCAGTTTATTTTCATTCAAGCCTATATACTTGCTCTGATCAAAGACTTATGTTCTCAGCCATACTATCACTTCATTGCCATTTTCTTCTTAGAAGCATGGCAAACAGAAATGAGAAACCCTATTTATCAAGTCTATCCACTTCCCAGTGCAAGATTATTCCTTATGGCATCATTTCCACTATTATTTGAGGTTCACTTTTAGGAGGCTCAAAGTTCGGGGTTCCACCATCCTCTTGAGAGGTATTAATCTCTTCAGGTCATCCTGAAATGCTTATTTATAATCGTGTTACCAATTATGTTGCAAAATTTGCCACTGAGGAAGATAATACTTATTTCCAATGGTCTGTGTGCCAACCTTCTTTAATTATTAACCTTTGGCTTCTGCATGAGGAAAATAGAAAAATGCTGTTATTTGGCATACCTGGTGGCTCAGATGGTAAAGCGTCTGTCTACAATGCAGGAGACCCGGGTTCGATCCCTGGGTTGGGAAGATCCCCTGGAGAAGGAAATGGCAATCCACTCCAGGACTATTGCCTGGAAAATCCCATGGACAGAAGAGCCTAGTAGGCTACAGTCCATGGGGTCGCAAAGAGTCGGACACGACTGAGCGACTTCACTTCACTTCATTATGTGTAAGGACATAAGTATTTCCCAGCTCGGCTTTGGCCTCTCCTTAGGACCCTGTACAATAACCAATCTCTGATAAGCAACCACTCAAATGGCAAGAACTTTTGTGCAGAAAACACTTCCTAGATTCTACCTAATGACTTTGACTGTTGAACTATTATCTCAATAAACAACAGAGCTGAAAGGGGCCTCAGAGACAACCAGGTTTAATTCTCTCATTTTGGAGATAAAGCACAGGGTCCAAAAGGCTGAATGTCCTACCCAAACTAATACAGTAAATTGAGGTCAGAGAGAGAGTAAGCAATCTGGTCTTTTCATTGCCTGACCTTTCATCTTTCCGTCTACCATGATACCTCATAGAATAGTTCAGTCTTTTTCTTAGCTGATTGCTACTTTAAATGTCTAAGAAAATTTATAGAATACTGACTTGCTTTTCATAAACACTACATGTCCAATAATCTTTCAAAGCAAGATTTTAACAAAGCTAAAAGAGCTTTATTTCTTAAGGTTCAGACCAAAATCCAGTTAATCCCAGTCCCATGGAAAATACATGGTCCCATGAAGCAAATCTTTAGTTCTCTCATTTTTGGACACAGTTCTGTCTAAATGCTTGTTCCTCTGCCAATTATCTAGAATTCTCTCAACAATATTTAGCACACTTTGGAAAGGGAAGTTGGCTCACGGAGATTTCATCCATACAGACACTGTTGGGAATCAACATTCTAATGTTCTTGCTAATGAGCATTGATTACAAAAGAAGAAGGTGACAGAGTCTTAAGTTTTCTTAAAAATACGATGTTTTTTTGCTTCCAGAAACATTTGAATGGTTAGTTTTCCTTCCATTTCTGGTTCTGACCAAGACAGTAAGCACATAACATATTTTGGTGTAGCTTTGTAGTACTTTTCACTACAATCAAAAAAAAAAAAAAAAAAGATGCTGAAATTCTTGAGAAAATTTAGTCATAAAGAATCTGTAAGAAAAAAGAAATCTGGGGAATTTCTGGGGCAAATACAAGTGACTGATAACAATTCAATGGAAGGACCAAAATAAAAAACCAAATAGAATGGAATGAAAGATCACAGCAAGTCAGGAAGTGAGACCATGGCTATAAGGCAGAGTTTTCTAGAATTTAGATTCTAATAGGAGCAGAATATTCTAGCAGTTATATTTTTAAACAGCTTACTTTCAAACTCTTACAAAAATTCTTAATATACCATCATAAATCTCTACTTGTAGGGACCAAATCTCATGATCAATATTTTGTTTTCATAACCCTCAAAATCACACGAGCATTAACACAGCTAGCCACTCCACTCTTCTTGGGTTTCCCTAACACTGAGCTCTCCTGACTTCCTTCTTGCCATTTGTCCCCTCTCCTCCCTTAGCAACTTTTCCACCTATGGTTCACATTAAATGATAGAGGGCCTCAGGTCAGATCTCTGGATGTCTTTGTCTCTGTACACTCTTTCCCCAGGAGGTTTCATCTAAGGATATGTGGATGACTTCCAAACTTACCTCTTCAACTCTGCTCTCTCCTCTGGGCTCCAGGTTCACACATCCAAAATTGTGATGAAGATTATTATCGAGCTAAAAGATAACCCTAGCCTACCTCACTATTCTGGAAGACACAGAGAAAAAAACAAATGAATACTCTGCTTTTATTTATAGCCAATGAAATTGTTCTCCCCAGCCTTGTACCTACTGGCTATAAGGATATCAAATGAACAAAATATGCTACCTTGTTTAAACTTGGCCTAGTCTGATAGTTTGAGAGAGCCTTCAGATAATATTTAATTTTGCCCCAGGGGGAGAAAAGAACACTTCAAATATCCGCCCTCATGAAAGGGAGGGAGGGGTCCATTGGCTTTCATGATAATCCTTCTTATGTACTAGCTCCTCGCTCCTCAAAATGTGGTCTTTGCACCAGCAGCATTGATGTCCCCTGGGAGCTTGTTTGAGATACACAGCCCCAGTCTCCACTCCAGCCCTACTGGATCAGGAGCTGCATTTTAACCAGATCCTTAAGTGATTCACTCTGCTGATGCTCTGAGCTTCAATCTATGATAACTACAATATTTGCGAGATTGTGGTTGGTTAGTTTGGCTTGGTATTTTGATTTTCGTCTCCATCATTTTGCTCAGAGCCTGGCAGTTCTGTGTAGCCCAATCATCCTCAACCCAGGTTGCACTAGTGGCAAACTCCAGAATGACTGGCTTGTCCTCCATCCAGTGTGGAGCTCAGGTACCAGCCCAGCCTCTGCTGTATGGACTCCAGCCACCAGGCCACTGTGTCTCAACCCAGCTCCTGTGGTTCAGGAAAGTGAAACCTTTTGGCTGACTATTTGGTGTGGCTGGATTGTTCTGGCTCAGTGTTAGGAGTGACAGGAGAGCAAACGCATGGTTCTTAACCAGAGATAGAACCAATGATTTTATTTACTTAATGCATTCATCCATCTCTAGGAGGACATGTTGAAAGACATCTCTCCAATCACCTTACTCTCATCTCTCTCCCCTCTTCTCACAAATCCTCGGACTAGGCCAAATAAAAAGCTTTAATTTTCCTTCCATGACATCATATTTTCCTTCCTTCTGATTCTACAGAATAGTGGATAGTCTTTCTTCAACTTGGGAAAAATGACATGGGCTGAGACGCCTGAGCTCAGATGGAATCAGGGAAATCTTTATTTCAAAATGAAAGTCTAGCTTGTCATATTCATCTAGAAATCCACACCTTAGAGTCTTTGTAGCAACTGTTTCTTCTGCTCACTGCATAATTATTTATATAAAGACAGAGATGAATATTGTACTGACTACTTTTTAGAATTCATTCTGTGAAAAATTGTAATCTTCCTTCAGGGAAGTGAATGAGTAGACTCAACAAGGGCAAAGTTTTTTGTTTTTGTTTTTTGCCTTACATAGTCAAGCAAAATATGAAAGCATTTTAAGCATTTTATAACATTATGCTTCTATTTTCATTGTACAGGCCAAACAGAACTCTGGGGATGGGGCACCCTGTTCTTCCTGCAGAATCTCACATCTCCCTTAATATCATCACCACCTGTCCACCAAGACAGTGACAACACAATGTAGGAGTCCTGCGTAATCCTCTTTTCCTATATCCTTTACAGGCAATTAGTCAGCAGTTTTTTTCATGTGTAAATTTCAAAATCTCTGGAATCCTACCATCTCTCGCCATTACTCAGCTATCACGGAAGTCAAGCCTTAGCGTCTGTTTCACCCCTTAACTCCTATTTCGCTCTAAGTGTCTGTGTAGTACCTTTGTTATTTTTGAAGCAGTGCATAAAAATGATAAATCCAGTAATATCTCTCCTCTAATAAAACCATTTAATGACTGCCCATTACAGTCCAAATCTAACTTCCTTGACACAGTTTGTAAGGCCATGAATGATCTCATTTCAGGGTGCCATTTGGGCATCATGTCCTACCACTTCCTTTTTTTTTTTTTTCATTACACTTAGGTGCACTTGGCTTTTTCTGTCTCTAAGACACATTAACATTCATGTCTTGGGACCTTTGCATGCACTGTTATTCTTCCTGAAACACTGGGACCTGACCCTCCTTTTAACATTTAACAAATGTCACCTTCTCAGAGGGAATACCTTTAAGAATGTATGTTAGATGTCCTTCTTTGTTATTCACCATGCTATTATTGGGCTTTAACTTAAAAAAAATATATGGATACCAATCTCTGAAATCAACATGTTACATACTTGCATATTTGCCATTGCCTGTTTATCATCTACTTTTTAAATTTCCCCAACAAATAAAATTTCTAAAATCAGTGACTTTATTTTTCACCTCTGTATTCTCAGCACCTAGAACAATACCTTGGTGTTCAAATATATTTCTTGATTCAATAAATTAATGAATGCTAACAAGGGCGTGGTAGGAAGGAGACTCACACATTGTGAGTGTGGTTTCAGAAAAGTTAGCTATGCTACGTATCAAGAGTATTAAAATGACTAAAGCCTACAGTTGGAAAGCCACTTAGAGCAATCCTATCCTAGGATGTCTGTGGGTGTTTGTGCTCAGTTGCTCAGCTGTGTCTGACTCCTTGTGACCCCATGGATTGCAGCGTACCAGGAGTTCCTGTCCATGGGATTCTCTAGGCGAGAATACTAGAGTGGGTTGCCACTTCCTTCTCCCCTGTGATGTTTATTTATTTTAAGTGTTTGCCTCATTCAGTGTTTCTTTTCTTTTTTACTTTAAAATATTGTATTGGTTTTGCCTCCCCTGTGATGTTTACCACAGCATTATTTACAATATAAAACAATGAAAAAATTTTAACAAATATCTAGTATTCAGGGAAGACATGACTGAAGCAACTTAGCAGTAGCAGCAGTATTTGGGGAATGGGTCGTCTGTATGATATTAATCTATGTGCTTAAAATAAAAAAGACTTTTATTTTTATATAAAAGTTATTCTATTTTTATATAATTTTTAAAAAATGGAATATTTTCTAATACATTAAAAAATATGACCAAATATATGTAAAAGTATATACCTCCTTTGATGGCAAAGGGTTTTACTCTCTTCTTGATCCTTTCCAAATTTTCTAAAATAACCTGAGCTCTTCTGTTAATGAAGTGAAGTGAAGTGAAGTGAAGTCGCTCAGTCGTGTCCGACTCTTTGCGACCCCATAGACTGTAGCCTACCAGGCTTCTCTGTCCATGGGATTTTCCAGGCAAGAATACTGGAGTGGGTTACCATTTCCTTCTCCAGGGGATCTTCCTGACCCTGGGATCGAACCCGGGTCTCCCGCATTGGAAGCAGGTGCTTTAACCTCTGAGCCACCAGGGAAGCCCTTTTGTTAATAAATAACCTTAAACAAAGATATATATTCAGTTAAATAATATAAAAGGAGTAAGGAATCAATACAAGTTTCATTTAGTTAAATATGACATTAAGTTTTTTTCTAAATTCACTCTTTCAAAAAACAACATTGTATGGATGGGTATTTACTTATATTTAAATTCACGATATTTTAATCACTCTCACAATGTTATCTGTCCTGGTAAGGTAAGTTTTGACTTGGGTCTTAACTTCCTAAATTATATATAAAATACTCCATGATTCAAAACGTATGGCTGAAGATGCATAGTAAAGACTATAACTTCCCCCAAAAAAATTACAAAATGAGCTTCTAACTTCAACAAATCATAGATATTGTTAAAATCACTAGTACATAATTGTAAATTCTCCATTCTTTTCATATTAAAATCTCTTTGGTCTACTAACAAGTTTAAGTCTTCTAAAAAGGACTTTCTTCTCCAAATAAAATGATTCTTGGTATTAATTGAAATGTATGATTGTTACAACAGACTGCAAATATATTGCTGCAGGCAGAAACAGAATTATAATGAATATCTGATGATTTGCAGTACCTGGAGACATTTTGAAAATTCTCCCATTAAGAGAATGAAATATAAATATAACTATGTAGGCTTGAAACAAAGCAAAGGGTGTATGACAGATCTGATTCAATACTTCCAGTGAAATTTTATCACTCTATATTCACAGAAAAAAATATTTCAAAAAGGACTATGGGTGATTAAAAGGCCATGGAAAAATTAGATTTTATTAAGCTCAATGTTAAATCAAGTTAAACATTCGATGTTTCCTTCACTTCACACTCAATTAGGCTAAGCTAAGAGTCATTTTAAAATGCTGAGTTTGCTGTATTTTTCTCATATCAGACAACTCAGTTCAATCTCCTCTACTGGATGCTTACTATATGCCAGGCCTCATGCTGAATATCAAAAACAGGAAGATGCCTACATGCTGATCTCTGCCAAACCTTGAGGGGATAAACTATAAGGAACCTAGTGTATATTCATCTTGCAAACAAACTTCTAATAATTCTGAGTATTAGAATTTTTCTTGTCAGTAGCCACAACAGCTAAAGTGATAAACACATACCCCGAGTAAATACTCTATAGGCACCTCAGATCAGAAACAAATGGCAGCTTCAGGCTGTTCATTTCAAAATGAATTGAATGCTCATAATCAGAATCAGCGAGGAGATTATTGATATAATAAGTACTTATGTACTTTTACAAGAATAAGCTTTCTTTCAAATCTAGGGTCTTTATGTGGTGTTGTCATGCAACTGAATTCTAGAAATAACTCAATTTATTGGTATTTCTTAAACTTGGTCAGGCAGGAAATCTGCAAATGACACCTACTCTAAATACATGTTTAGTAAACATGCATGATCTGAGGAAAAAGAAAAGATCTTAAAAAAAAAAAAATTTAACAATGCTGTTGGCTTTTTGCATGATTAGTAAGCAAATAAACCTGTACATACCAATTTCTAGGTCTTGTGAGAATCTCTTTGTCACACGGGTATTCCAAGGAGAGGCCTTACCAGCCTGTATCCACAAAGCAAAATTAAAACTTGAGGCTCCAAGTCCAATACTTCATTCCCATTTTATAGATACGATGGAAAAAAAAAAAGAGTAAATTAACCCGTGGCAGTTTGAGTACTTCTTACATCATTCAGCTTCTCTGAAGGGTATCTTTTATTAGAAATGGAATGATTATTCAGTGTTTTAGCTGTGTTAGAATTTGGGGGTGCTCCCCAGATGTATGGTGCTCACTGAGAGCCTATGTTTGGACTGCAGGGCGGGGAAATCCTAGCCAGAAGGGCTATGCCGAACTCTTTCCCATAGTTCCCATTACTAAGGAAACCACTCGTGGCTACTGACTGCCATGCAGATATGTTATCCTCCTGCTATGAGCATGAGCAAAACAGTAAAATGGCAAGGAATCTATAAATAAGTGTTAATTTCTGCATTTGTGGATTAGTTGATGTATTGATATATCTCTTGTTTGCTAAACGGCTTAAAGGAACTGAAAATGAAGATAATAATGCCTCTCTTCCCTGTAGTAATGGACTTCCTGGCAGCTCAGTCAGTAAAAAATCTGCCTCAGTGTAGGAGACCCGGGTTCCATTCCTGAGTCAGGAAGATCCCCTGGAGAAGGAAATGGTAACCCACTGCAGTAACCTTGTCTGGACAAATCTCATGGACATAGGAGCCTGGTGGGCTACAGTCCATGGGGTCTCAAAGAGTTGAGCATGACTGAGCAACTAACTTTTTCTTTCCCTATCGTGATGGCTCTTGACTCTATGGGTTTAAAGGCGGCAACCTCTGGTAAGGATGCCTGTACAGCACTTGACATACATTGAAGAAAATAAATAACCTTTATCAAAGAAGTGAGAGTAGGATGATGAAGATTATACTGCAATCAAAGTCTCATAAACCCTACTTTCCAGGGTAAAGAAGAAAGAAGACCATCTGATTTTTCAACTGGACCTAGTCTCTTTGCTATGAGTTGCCAGAAGCTAGAGAAGGGAGCAGGAGGACTTCTAGAAGCAGCATTTTATCACACAGACTCTAAATGGGAGGCTCATTAAAGAACATCAAGCACCAGTTTGCAGTAGCCATTCTGCATTTAGCAGTGGCAATTGGGAGGCTGCAAATTCTGAGGTCTGACTCTGAACATGTGTTTGTTTATTGGCACAGAGATAGTACTACACCATTTAGTTCCAAGGCACAATGGAGCAAATCTAGATTAATATGAGAATCCATATTTTGTCCTTCCTGTGCTGAGTGTCACGCTTCTGAGTGAGATCCTAACAAGAGCAGAGATTAAGAATAGGTCAGAAGAACATCTGCTTTGCTTATTTTGATTACATGAGCAGGCAAAGGAATTTGCTTTTATGACACCAAAATAACTTGGAATACAGCAAAAATAAATGCACCTTCTGTCTCATGGAATGTTATTACAGTATGAGGCTTTGTGAATGCTTGGCGGCATTTTCAAGCATTTTTTGTTCCCCTCATTTCTTTCTCAGCTCCATAATGCAATCCTCATGGTTTGAGCACTAGACTTCAAATGAGACATCTATTCAGAGCATGTTCAGACAAAACGAGTGGTTTCCTTAGTAATGGGAACTATGGGAAAGAGTTCGGCATAGCCCCTCTGGCTAGGATTTCCCCGCCCTGCAGTCCAAACATAGGCTCTCAGTGAGCATCACACATCTGGGGAGCACCCCCAAAGTCTAACACAGCTAAAACACTGAATAATCATTCCATTTCTAATAAAAGATACCCTTCAGAGAAGCTGAATGATGTAAGAAGTACTCAAACTGCCACGGGTTAATTTACTCTTTTTTTTTTCATTGCATCTATAAAATGGAAAGAAAGATAAGGGATTTCATAAAACAGATACATGCTGTCCTTTCATCTGAATGTATTTTAAAACATTTTCTTACCCTAAA
This sequence comes from Oreotragus oreotragus, assembly GCA_006410675.1. Lineage (NCBI taxonomy): Eukaryota > Metazoa > Chordata > Mammalia > Artiodactyla > Bovidae > Oreotragus > Oreotragus oreotragus. The sequence continues at coordinate 236,002 of SJYX01003824.1, forward strand.
GCCTAAGCTTGTCTTATTATTTTTCTGTCTGTGCCTAAAGTCTGCTGCTTCTGATTTCCCAGTTTTCTGCAAAGTAATCATCTTTGATCATGCTTTGAAATTCTGTTGTTAGGAAAAAGTATAAATTTGGCCTTTTGATAGTCTCAAATATATTTTTTAAAAATAGTAGTTTTATGATAGCAGTGTTGAACTTTTATGAAGGTGTTTCTATTTAATCATTTACTTGTCCATTTTCAGACAGTAAAGAATCTGCCTGCAATGCAGGAGACCCAAGTTCAATCCCTGGGTCAGGAAGATCTCCTGGAGAAGGGAATGACCACTCACTCCAGTATTCTTCTCTGGAGAGTTCCATGGACAGAGGAGCCTGGTGGGTTATAGTCCATGGGGTTGCAAAGAGTCAGACACAACTGAGTGAATGATATTAACACTTTTCAGGACAACACAATAATTAGGGAATAAAAACTGGCTTCTCTATAGAGTAATACAACTGTCATTCACCTCAAATACTGACTCAAAAAGGCAGGTGAATACAGATACTATCCTACAGTAAAAACCAGCATTAAAAAAATGTTGTTGTTTTTTTTAATTACCTGAGTTGATATAATGCTTACCTTTGAGGATAACTGTTTATAGATAGTGTCACCATATGATGAAAACATCCAATTAGAAAGACAGAAATGTAGTCAAAGAGAGAAAAGTGAGGCACAGCTAAATTACTGCTAGCATTCTCCTATGAATGTGTCGTGTCAATTTTATTATAAAGAAGCAAACACAAGAAGCAAAAGCTGTTCTATAGAACATGCTAAGAAGAGAATGAGAGACTCAGAAGATATCTAGAGGGAAGAAAACACAGTTTTAAAAGTTTTGGCTTTGGATTTCAACTTGTATTCCAGCCTGACTTCCTCACAGTTTCTAGGATGGCAGAAGTTAACTAACCTCTGTGAAACTCAAGCTTCCTCGTCTGTGAAAAGGGCAGCTGTGTGAACGTCTCACAGTACTGAAAGAATAAGTCTAAACATGCACAGTAGACCACACTCCAGTGTCTTGCATACAGTTAACTCTCAACACATGCCATTATTATTCTATTATTATATACTTCATTTGAGCACATGTCATTTCCACATTTACAGAGCAATGCATTTCAAATTATGATCTATTTCACTGTGTTTTATGGGCAGTTTAAGGAAAATCATTTGTATTTCCCTAACCCATAACAAAGGGTTTCCTTGGTGGCTCAGTGGTAAAGAATCTGCCTGCCAAGCAGGAGATGCAGGTTCAATTCCTGGGTCAGGAAGATACCCTGAAGAAAATGGCAACCCACTCCAGTATTTTTGCTTGGGAAATGCCATGAACAGAGGAGCCTGGCAGGTTTATAGTCCATGGGGTCACAAACAGTTGGACATGCCTGAGCAACTGCGCACAGCACAGCAGTGAAGAGTTGAATGTAGGGCATAAGATAAAAAAATTAATAAATTCCTGGACTCCTTGAGGTAACTGGGTAATACTACTACAACTAAAGTAAATTTTTTTGAAAAAAAGGAAGAAAAGCCACTCTATAGAGACAAGCTTAAAAGGTCAATTTTAGACACAGAGAGTAGGAGGTGCCTGGGCTCATACAAGTAGAGGTATTTATCAGAGAGTCTGAGGAACATGTATAAAAAGATACCAAAAAATAATTTTATTTTCAAGAGCAGTGGTGATGTACATTGGAGAGTAACTAATATATAAAGAAGAGATTATATTATCTAAGAGCGTGTATGAAGAGTAGGCAAAAGAAAAAACCTAAAATAGGTATTTAAAAGGTAGATATGCTAACAATGATAGCGACATGAATGTGGAGGTAGCAGGAGCATGCCTGGGAGGCTTTGATGTACAAGGACCAAATTGAGAGGACACTGATGAGATTCCAAAGGGAAATTTCAGCAGCCTGGTTGGAATAGAACCTAGAAAAACATGAGCTGGAAAAGTGAGGAAAAAGTGATGATGAGGTCATACCAGCTGTTGACAGCTCTCCTGAGAAATTTATACGAGGAAGACAGATAAAGAATAATAGAATAGGATCAAAGGTTAAGAGGAATACCGTAATTGTTCAGTACGAGTAAGAATTAAGCCTGTCTATGGATTTCATGGCAACATGTCAACTACCGGGTAGAATGGGGACAGAGGCTTCTAGAAACCAATTCCTGAGGACACAGAAGTAGGTGAGTTTGAGGGGAAAAAGGGAGGGATATACTGAGAAATAAACCTCATCTGTTAAGACTACAAAAGAAAGATAATGATGAGTATGGATAAAGAGTCATTAGTAGGCTGGGAGGCCGTGAAATAAAGACAATCCACACCTACAGGCCTGAATTCAATGTGGCTAAAAGTGAGGGCATGTCCCTACGAATACTCAGAGACTAACAAGGGATGTAAAGAGAGTGTTCAAGTTTGGTGCCATCTCTGAAGATAACTGGATAAGGAGCTGACTTAGGAGAAATATAAGGATGTGAGGGACCTACTGAAGACCCAGATGAGACATGACACTCTGCACTTGCTGTGATTTTCTCTAGGACCAATTTACCTCATGGAGACAAGAGCAGAGAACAATCATGTCTTGTCCAGAAGTTCCAACTCAGCAGGTATGGTGGGAGACTACAGCAAGAAAGCCAAGGTGACTGAATGGTGAGTAGTTTAGATGACCACTCTTAGCAGGTAGGAAAGGGAGAGGGATGGGAATGACTAAGAGAGAAACAGCCTCAGATGGATATATACGCCTCAGTGTTCACTGCAGCATTATTTACAATAGCCAAGACATGGAAGATGCCTAAATGTTCACTGACAGATGAATGGATAAAGATGTGGTGTATATATATACAATGGAATATTACTCTGCCGTAAAAAGGAATGAAATAATGCCATCTGCAACAACCTGAAGATTGGCATTCTAAGTGAAGTAAGTCAGAGAAAGGCAAATATCATATGATACTGCTTATTTGTGGAATCCTTGAAACAATGATACGAATGAACTTATTTTAAAAATAGAAACTCAGACTTAGAGAACGAACTTACGGTTATGAGGGGGAAGGAAGAGAGAGAGCAATTGATTGAGAGTCTAGGAACAAAAAGAGAGAGAGCCAAAAAATAATCAAGACCTGAAATAAGATTCAATTTCAGCTAAAGGAGAAAATAGAAGAGGCACAGAATACAGTTTAAAAGATGGGAAATCTGCTTACAAATAAGAGAAGGAGCAAGAACTGGGAGGATTTATGTAGAATGAAGCATAGAGCAGCTAGATACTGCTATGTGAGAGGGTGTCTTGATGTCTGATGTCTGTTGAAGAGAGAACCATGTAGAACGAGGGGCAGACTTGCCTGAAATCAGACTGAATCTGAGAATGTGACTTGACAACAGACGGCAAAGGTTACAGAACTCTGATCTCAGTTAAAGGTTATTCATGATTCAGAGCCAGGGAAGACAGGGTTCAGGTCAAGCAGTGGCTTCTGGGCCCACACTGGCTGCCTCCTAACACTTCAAGACAGGATACCTGGTGGTCTTCAGGTCCTCAACCACCGGCATGTGGCTACTGATGGCAAGAAGCTCAGCCTGACTGGCTGTCCAACCCCGCTGTGCTGAAGAAAAACATTAAATGTGTGCTCTGTGGACACTGCTCGAAGTTTCACTGGATGACCGCATGACACTCAGCCCAGTGAGTGGTCCTAAACTCAACCCTGGGAGTCAGACTGATGCGGATTCCAACCCTGGCTGAGTCATTCACAAGCCATGCCACTGTAGGGAGTGGGGTATAATCTGCCTCCCCTTTATCTGTAAAAGGAAGAAACTATCTGCTTACAAACCAACCCTATGGTATCAAAGAGATGCTGTAAGGAAGTGCTTATTTAGGTCAGTATCAGGGACACCACACTCCAGAAATGATACCTAATATTATTAAGTCCTTAATGCTTACCTAATGGACATTTTTCTTTTCTCGGCATTCTTCTCTTTGTCCCCTATCCTTTAATTTGAGCAGGGATGACAGAAAAGTGCTTTATCCAGGAATAAGCATTTGGAGCAAGTAGAGCTTCCCTCCAGATTTTTCAAACTGGAAATAAGAGAAAGGGGTAGTCTCTCTAGAGGTAAAATTGGGAGGTGAAGAATGTGAGAGCTGCTGGTGCCCAAACTTGCAGACATTGTAAAGAAAACTGGCCAGCAGTAAAACAGAATAAACTCAATACTCCATGACAAGCAGACACAAGACAGAAGTAGAGTCTGTTACCAAATGTGAGTTTACCACCAACTTGTCTCTGAGGTCCAGTTTTCCCCTNTGGGAGGTGAAGAATGTGAGAGCTGCTGGTGCCCAAACTTGCAGACATTGTAAAGAAAACTGGCCAGCAGTAAAACAGAATAAACTCAATACTCCATGACAAGCAGACACAAGACAGAAGAAGAGTCTGTTAGCAAATGTGAGTTTACCACCAACTTGTCTCTGAGGTCCAGTTTTCCCCTTGCCCATATTGTTAGTGCATTTAAGACTATACCACCCTCGCTACAGCCCCACCTTTGCACTTGAGCTGGTCTAAACCCAAGCTAGTTTTAACCCACTGGGCTTCTCTGCCTATGGGATTCTCCAGGCAAGAGTACTGGAGTGGGTTGCCATTTCCTTCTCCAGGGGATCGTCTCACCCCAGGGATCAAACCCAAGTCTCCTGTATTGCAGCCAGACACTTTACCATCTGAGCTACTAGGACTGCAGCAGTTTTAACCTAAGCTAGTTTAGTGTTTGTCTTCCTGGCATTTAGTATGAAGGTATTTACAATTTTAAAATAGAAAAGACTGGCAGAAACCTTATTGTGATTCCTTGAAGACTGCTCTATATACAACCAGAGGTCAACAAATGCTATTGACAGGCAGAACTCAAATTCTGGGAGGCAAAGCCTGCAAACTTATGCACCTGCATGTGACTGGATTTTAGCATTCTTATACGACTCAGAACTTCTTTTACCCTTCCAAGCTCCTAAATCAGAAACCAGGTGATAAACAGGCTGACTCCAAAGAAAGCCAGGCCTGAATAAAAGATCCAGAGTGATAGCTAGGACATGGAAGCAACGTAGATGCCCATCAGTAAATGAACAGATAAAGAAGCTGTGGTACATGTATGCAATGGAATATTGCTCAGCCATAAAAAGGAATGGATCTGAATCAGTTGTACTGAGGTCGATGGATCTAGTGCCTGTTATGCAGAACGAAGTAAGTCAGAAAGAGAAAAACAAAGTATCATATAGTAACGCGTGTATATGCAATCTAGAAAAATGGTGCTGAGGAACCTATTTGCAGGGCAGCAATAGAGACAGAGACATACAGAATGGACTTGTGGACACAGAGAGGAAGGAGAGGGATGAACTGAGAGAGCATTGACATATATATACTACTCTGTGTAAAACAGCTAGTGGGAAGCTTCTGTTTAGCACAGGGAACTCAGCTTGGTACTCTGTCATGATCTAGAGAGGTGAGATAGGACGTGGGGGTGGGAAAGAGGCTCAAGAAGGAGGTAGTATATGTATACTTATAGTTGATTCATGTTGCTCTACAGCAGAAACCAACACCACACTGTAAAACAATTATCCTCCAATTAAAAATAGCAAACTAAAATAGATAAATTTTAAAATGCAAAAATGAAAAATAAAATATAGAGTTTTAAGAAAGGAAGCAGTAACTGTCAAAAATAAATAAGTGCTGAGTGCCTACGATCTGCTCAGAGCTACCTTTACCTGACCATTTTATTAACTCATTTCTGAAATGTTCTAAAGACCAAAGATTAGAGCAGAACCCCTTGTCCCAAATAGTCCTAGCAGAATACAGTAGGGTAAGAAAGAGTCAAAACAATGTTAGCATCTGAGAATTCAGCAATGGCTTCAGTATAAATAATGACAACAAGAATCTCCCATGTCTTCTGCATCGTTGCTAGTTGTAGAAAGTGGTTCCATCCTTGAAAAGACTTTCCCTACACTACAAGGAAGGACTCTGTGAACAATCACTGAACAATCAGACAGCGAAATTTAGCTCCGGGCCTCCTAGACTATCCTTCAGTGAAGGAAGAGAACCAGATGAGAATGTTAACAGTCAGCTTTCTTCTCCCATTTAGTAGACATCAAGCAAAAGAGACATAAAACCTTCATGAAAATTCAAACAGCTCGAACTTCTATGATGCAATATATCTATATGCCTAAATATTTTACTGACTGTTTTCTCTTGCTCAGAAATCACTGTCTTGATCTCTTGCTTAGACATAAACTTACACCTTTCATTAGTCCCCTTTACAAAAGAACTCAGGTAAAGGTAAGAAAATACCAACAGACTTTACCAAAGAATATTGTACAAAATATTATCTCAGGCCAACTTGGTTCTTAATTTATGCCTAGAATTTTTATGAACTTACCTGCCATTTGGTCCTTGGAGTTTAATTTCTGCCTAGAACTTGCATGAATCTTAGTGGCTATTTGACCCCAACTGTGTTTACTATGCACTAACTAATCAAAGAAGATCAAAAGAGGAAGTGGCCACCACTACCAGCACCACCAGCAAAGAAGAGCAAAATTCAGTCAGGCCAAGAGATGCACTTCATTCTCCCATAAATAAGAGCTCCTTTATGAACAACCTCAAGTGTAACTGAAGTCACTGATCTGACAAAATTGACCCCTGAGGGACAGGCTTTGCTGCTGCTGCTGCTGCTAAGTCACTTCAGTCGTGTCCGACTCTGTGTGACCCCATAGACGGCAGCCCACCAGGCTCCCCCATCCCTGGGATTCTCCAGGCAACAATACTGGAGTGGGTTGCCATTTCCTTCTCCAATGCATGAAAGAGAAAAGTGAAAGTGAAGTCGCTCAGTCTGTCCGACTGTTAGCGACCCCATGGATTGCAGCCCACCAGGCTACTCCGTCCATTGGATTTTCCAGGCAAGAGTACTGGGGTGGGGTACCATTGCCTTCCCCGGAGGGACAGGCTTTGTTTAACTAAAAAATTCTCTGGTTTTACTCAAATGCTTAGGACAAAATCAGCACAAAGGAGAGAGTGGTCAATTAATCCATCAGTCACTCAATAGGATTTAATTAATCAAACATTGATTTTTAATATGTAAATGCACTATTGAATATAGGAAGCAAATAAGACATTTTTACTACTGTCAAGTTGCTTACTATCAAGGTTTAGGAAAAATTAAACTGTAAAAGATAGTATGTATTAGAATAAGAGAAATATAACAATAAAAACTAAATTTAAGCTATGCTAAAATAAGGAGATACTTATCTCATTGAGATGGAGGTGGAGGATCTTAAAAGATGGGGTTTTTGAGCAGAAGCTTTATAGAACTGATTAAGAAGAAATAAACTGCAAAGAATCCAACACAAAAAATACTTTCAGGAAATGATGAAGCACTTGATGTAGCTGAGGGATAGAATGTGAATAAGGAAGAGAGACAATGACTGGACAGGAATATGGGAAACTTAACACAGTAGTCACAAATGTCAGCCTTAGAATCTGACAGACTTTGCTTCAATCGTTGATGCTGCTAATAAGCGACTAGTGTGAGTTTTTGCACACTCAGCTCTCAGTTTTCTGATTTATAAAATGAGAGGATTAGCTACCTGGTATTCTAATAGGGAGGGCTGAAAGAGACCATTCATGAAGAACTCTTAACCGTCAGCTTGACACAGTTGCTGTGAATGTTGCGTGTGTGCCCAGTCACACCTGACTTTGCAACCCCACCAGCTGTGGCCCGCCAGGCTCCTCTGTCCATGAGACTTACCAGGCAAGAACACTGGAGTGCGTTGCCATTTCCTCCTCTAGGGGGTCTTCCAGACACAGAGATCAACCCATGTCTCTCGCATCCCCTGCAATGGCAGGTGGGTTCTTTCCCACTGCAGCACCTGAGAAGCGCTCACGGAACAGAACTCAGTAAATGGCATCTACCAAGTCTATGCCCCGACCAGTAACGCTGAAGAAGCTGAATTTGAACAGTTCCATGAAGACCTACAAGGCCTTCTAGAACTAACACCCAAAGAAAAGATGTCCTTTTCCTTAGAGGGGATTGGAATGCAAAACTAGGAAGTCAAAAAACACCTGAGTAACAACAACCCCACCAGCTGTGGCCCGCCAGGCTCCTCTGTCCATGAGACTTACCAGGCAAGAACACTGGAGTGTGTTGCCATTTCCTCCTCTAGGGGGTCTTCCAGACACAGAGATCAACCCACGTCTCTCGCATCCCCTGCAATGGCAGGTGGGTTCTTTCCCATTGCAGCACCTGGGAAGCGCTCACGGAATAGAACTCAGTAAATGGCATCTACCAAGTCTATGCCCCAACCAGTAACGCTGAAGAAGCTGAATTTGAACAGTTCTATGAAGACCTACAAGGCCTTCTAGAACTAACACCAAAAAAAAAGATGTCCTTTTCCTTAGAGGGGATTGGAATGCAAAACTAGGAAGTCAAAAAACACCTGAGTAACAGGCAAATTTGGCCTTGGAGTACAGAATGAAGCAGGGCAAAGCCCAGTAGAGTTCTGCCAAGAGAACGCACTGGTCATAGCAAACACCCTCTTCCAACAACACAAGAGAAGACTCTACACATGAATATCACCAGATGGTCGACACCAAAATCAGATTGATTGTATTCTTTGCCTCCAAAGATGGAGAAGCTCTATACAGTCAGCAAAAACAAGACTGGGAGCTGACTGTGGCTCAAATCATGAACTCCTTATTGACAAATTCAGACTGAAATTGAAGAAAGTGGAGGAAACCACTAGACCATTCAGCTATGACCTAAATCAAATCCCTCATGACTATACAGTGAAAGTGAGAAATAGATTTAAGTGACTAGATCTGACAGACACAGTGCCTGATGAACTATGGAAAGAAGTTCGTGAAACTGTACAGGAGACAGGAGTCAAGACCATCCCCAAGAAAAAGAAATGCAAAAAGCAAAATGGCTATCTGAGAGGTCTTACCAATAGCTGTGAAAAGAAGGGAAGCAAAAACCAATGGAGAAAAGGAAAGATATACCCATTTGAATGCAGATTTTCAAAGAATAGAAAGAGGAGATAAGAAAGCCTTCCTCAGCAATCAGTGCAAAGAAATAGAGGAAAACAATAGAATGGGAAAGACAAGAGATCTCTTCAAGAAAATTAGAGATACAAAGGGAATATTTCATGCAAAGATGGGATCAATAAAGGATGAAAATGGTAGGGACCTAACAGAAGCAGAAGATATTAAGAAGAGGTGGCAAGAATATACAGAAGAACTATACGAAAAAAGATCTTCACGACCCAGATAATCACGATGGTGTGATCAATCACCTAGAACCAGACATCCTGGAATGTGAAGTGGGCGCTAGGAAGCATCACTACAAATAAAGTTAGTGGAGGTGATGAAATTCCAGTTGAGCTATTTCAAATACTAAAAGATGATGCTGTGAAAGTGCTGCACTCAGTATACCAGCAAATTGTGAAAACTCAGCAGTGGCCACAGGACTGGAAAAGGTCAGTTTTCATTCCAATCCCAAAGAAAGACAATGCCAAAAAATGCTCAAAATACACACAATAACACTCATCTCACATGCTAGTAAAGTGATGCTTAAAATTTTCGAAGCGAGGCTTCAGCAATATGTGAACTATGAACTTCCAGATGTTCAAGCTGGTTTTAGAAAAGACAGAAGAACCAGAGATCAAATTGCCAACATCC
>SJYX01003824.1:249479-283658 GCA_006410675.1 Oreotragus oreotragus
GGAGAAATATCAATAACCTCAAATATGCAGATGACACCACCCTTACGGCAGAAAGTGAAGAAGAACTAAAGAGCCTCTTGATGAAAGTGAAAGAAGAGAGTGAAAAAGTTGGCTTAAAACTCAACATTCAGAAAACTAAGATCATGGCATCTGGTCCCATCACTTCATGACAAGTAGAAAGGGAAACAGTGGAAACAGTGGTTGACTTTATTTTTCCGGGTTCCAAAATCACTGCAAATGGTGATTGCAGCCATGAAATTAAAAGATGCTTCCCACTTGGAAGGAAAGTTATGGCCAACCTAGACAGCATATTAAAATCAGAGACATTACTTTGTCAATAAAGATCCATCTAGTCAAGACTATGGTTTTTNAGTGGAAACAGTGGTTGACTTTATTTTTCCGGGTTCCAAAATCACTGCAAATGGTGATTGCAGCCATGAAATTAAAAGATGCTTCCCACTTGGAAGGAAAGTTATGGCCAACCTAGACAGCATATTAAAATCAGAGACATTACTTTGTCAATAAAGATCCGTCTAGTCAAGACTATGGTTTTTCCAGTGATCGTGTTTGGATGTGAGAGTTGGACTATAAAGAAAGCTGAGCGCAGAAGAATTGATGCTTTTGAACTGTGGTGTGGGAGAAGCCTCTTGAGAGTCCCTTGTACTGCAAGGAGATCCAACCAGTTCATCCTAGAGGAGATCAGTCCTGGGTGTTCATTTGAAGGACTGATGTTGATGCTGAAACTCTAATACTTTGGCTACCTGATGCGAAGAGCTGACTCATTTGAAAAAAGCCCTGATGCTGGGAAAGATTCAGGGCAGGAGGAAAAGGGGACGACAGGGGATAAGATGGTTGGATGGCATCTCTCAATGGACATGGGTTTGGGTGGACTCCGGGAGTTGGTGATGGACAGGGAGGCCTGGTGGGCCGTGGTTCATGGGGTCGCAAAGAGTAGGACACAACTGAGTGACTGAACTGAACTGAACCATTATTGTTATCATGTTGCTATTTAATAACTATATCATAGGTTACTATATCATAGGTAGAATTGAATACTAAGTTAAGAAGGTTAGATATTTCACTAAGCAAAACAGCTTCAGATATAGAAGTAAAATTTCACTCCAGAAGAAATATCTATCTTTTTTTCAAAGAATAGGTATTATTTCTGATTGTAAAAAGGAAACACTGACTTAGAAAGTCTGAGAAGCAAAGAAGGAAATAAAACCACTCATTATCATGTGGGAAAAAAAGGAAATCTCCTAACACTGTTGGCAGGGAGGTAAATTGGTGCAGCCACTAAGGAGAACAGTATAGAGATTCCTTAAAAGCTAAAAATAGAGTTACCCTGGGATCCAGCAAGCCCACTCCTGGGCATATATCCAGAAAAGATGAAAACTCTAGTATGAAAAGATACTTGCACCACAATGTAAATAGAAGTGCTATTTACAAGAGCCAACACATGGAAACATCCTAAATGTCCATCAACAGATGAATGGATAAAGAAGATGCAATGAGTTTATATATATATATATATGTATGAAATATTCACACACAATGAAATATTCAGCCATAAGAGAATGAAATAATGTCATTTGTAACAACATGGATGGATGGAGCAAGAGATCATTATTCTTAGTGAAACAGAGTCAAATATCGTATGATATCACGTAAATGTGGAATCTTAAAAAGATAATATAAATGAATATATTCACAAAACAGAAACAGACCTACCAACATAGAAAACAAACATATGGTTATTAAAGGCAGGGTGAGGAGGGGTAAATTAGGAATTTGGGATTCCCAGATATACATTTCTATAAGTGAAATAAACTACAAGGGCCTACTGTACATATAGCACTAGGAACTACAGTCAATATCTTGTAATAACACATAATGGAAGATAATCTGAAAAAGAAGACACACACACGTAACTGAACCACTTCACTTTGCTGTACACCTGAAACTAACACAATATTGTAAATCACTTATACTTCAGTTTTTAAAAAATGGTGCCACATACAGGTCAGCACTTAATCAAAAACAAAAACCAACCATTATCCCATCAAAGATAACTACTACCAACAGTTTAGAATATTTTCTTTTTTGATAAATTCCTTTTCAGTTATTTCTGTGCAACCTGAAAACCACCTATCAGGCTACTTACCTATTTACTTGCTATATACTTTCTAAAAAGTGTATTTTATTCTCTTACTATTTTTCAAATGTCTAGAGAAGAAGTTAAAGTCAATCCCCTGAAAGCAAAGAATAAAGGAATGAGCAACTTCCTCACATTTTGTCTTATTTCCAACTTAAAAGCAAATTTGCTATCAGAATCAGAGGAGGAAGGACAAGCCCCTGAAGATCCTCTCTGCTCAGTGTCAGCACCCTTCATCAATGACCATTCACATGTATTTAACACATCACTTCATCTTTCCAACCACGCACTACATCTCTTCAGTGCTCTATTTCTCAAATTGTGCCAGCAATACAAAATTCTGTCATTAACACTCAACAACAGTAACTATATAAAAACATCCTCTGTCTAGTGCATAAAATGTATTCCCTTTTAAAAATAGTATTTCTATTTTTACATCCCTTGTTGCTGACTACATTTAATTGGTTGACTCAGTCATCAATCAAGCATTCATTTATTTTGCAAATGAATACTTAGTGCCCTGTGCAGTGAAAAGAGCCTTGACTCTTTAGGCAGACAAAACTGAGTTCAAATTTTAGCTCCATTATTTAATAGTTTTGGGACACCAGAGCAAGTAACCTAACTTCTTTGAGCCAGTGTTTCTACACTGTCAAATGAGGATAAAAATATCTTGAGATGTTGTGAAGATTAAGTAACTCTTAAAATTTAAATACTATGAAAGAACAATTTTTACATGTTATGGATACTAAAGTTGGAATAAGATATAGACTGTCCCTCCTGGAGAATCTTATAAACTATAAAGCGAAATTACATAAACAATTACAATGTATTTTTAAAAAGTGATGTCATAGAAGGGATAATGAATGCTGCTACTGCTGCTAAGTCACTTCAGTCGTGTCCGACTCTGAGCAACCCCAGAGACGGCAGCCCACCAGGCTCCCCCGTCCTTGGGATTCTCCAGGCAAGAACACTTGAGTGGGTTGCCATTTCCCTCTCCAATGCATGAAAGTGAAAAGTGAAAGTGAAGTCGCTCAGTCGTGTCCGACTCCTAGCAACCCCATGGACTGCAGCCTACCAGGCTCCTCTGCCCATGGGATTTGCCAGGCAAGAGTACTGAAGTGGGCTAGTATGGGTCAAATGAGAGATCATATCTTATTAGAGGGTCAGAGAAGATTCCATGGGGGAAGTAGCATTTGAACTGAGCTAACTATTTCTGATAAGTGAAAGGCAAGGACTTAGAATAGAAGGTAGAAAGGGCACCCCAAAGGACACAGTGGAACAAATAATGATGACTATGACAATGATAATAATGACAAGTAATGGTGATTTCAAACACTCATTTAGACTTAATATGTTCCAGATTCTTTTCTAAGCTTTTATATATATTAACTACTTTAATTCTCAAAACAATCCTACGAGGAAACCGAGACACAGAGATGCTAAATTTGTACTCAAGGTCACAAAGCTAGAAAGTGGCAAAGTAAGCATTCCAACCCAGGTTGTCTGTCTCCAGAAGCTGTGCTCTGATTCACTACATAAATTACTTCTCTAACGAAAGCTCACAGGCAAACCCTGTCTAGGAGTCCATGAAATAGCAATAAACCTTCACAAATGAGTAACTTAAATTCAACCATTAAATCAACAAATAAATATTTATTGTACCCATATATTTTCTTATTTGATGATATAGGCAGAACTCTGTCAACATAATTTAAGGGCTACAATTACTCATTTATGTTTAAAAATCATTTCAATACATGTTCATTAGAACTAAGTACTCATTCAGGAAACCCTGCATACATTTATTCTGAGGTAGCTGACATGCATATGTAAGTAATACACTGTATTTGCAGTGGATTCTAAAGGGGGAAAAAAAACAAAATAAGAAAAAAAAAATAAGGAAAAGAAGAAAAAGCAGGAAACCTATCAATTATTCAGTAGATGAGAGGGTCTGGAATCAAGATTGCTGGGAGAAATATCAATAACCTCAGATATGCAGATGACACCACACTTATAGCAGAAAAGAAGAACAAAATAGCCTCTTGATGAAAATGAAAGAGGAGAGTAAAAAAGTTGGCTTAAAGCTCAACATTCAGAAAACAAAGATCATGGCATCCGGTCCCATCACTTCATGGGAAATAGATGGGGAAACAGTGGAAACAGTGACAGACTTTATTTTTGGGGGCTCCAAATTCACTGCAGATGGTGACTGCAGCCATGAAATTAAAAGACACTTAGTCCTTGGAAGAAAAGTTATGACCAACCTAGATAGCATGTTAAAAAGCAGAGACATTATTTTGTCAACAAAGTTCCATCTAGTCAAGGTTATGGTTTTTCCAGTATTCATATGTGGATGTGAGAGTTGGACTATAAAGAAAGCTGAGCACCGAAGAATTGATGCTTTTCAACTGTGGTGTTGGAGAAGACTCTTGAGAGTCCCTTGGACTGCAAGGAGATCCAACCAGTCCATTCTGAAGGAGATCAGCCCTGGGATTTCTTTGGAGGGAATGATGCTTAAGCTGAAACTCCAATACTTTGGCCACCTGATGTGAAGAACTGACTTCACATTCATTTGAAAAGACCCTGATGCTGGGAAAGATTGAAGGTGGGAGGAGAAAGGGAGGACAGAGGATGAGAAGGCTGGATGGCATCACTGACTCGATGGACATGGGTTTGGGTGGACTCCGGGAGTTGGTGATGGACAGGGAGGCCTGGCATGCTGCGGTTCATGGGGTCGCAAAGAGTCGGACACAACTGAGCAACTGAACTGAACTGAACTGAGAGGGTGATATAACAGAAAAATCCTGAAAGACCTGGGGAGTTCTAGTCTTGCTGTCTGTAACCAGATGAGTATACATATTAAGTCTCTTAAACTTTAGGACTCAAGGCATTCGAGCTTAAAAGTTTTATGTTTCCCCTTTGATGACCATTCACAATCGTGCTAATTCAAAAGCCCTGAAATATTCATCCTGTCACAATTTAAAGTCTCCACATGGTACTGTATTACACAGACGTGATAATTAAATAATTTAATGTGTCTTTCTGGAGACCTCTCATTACTAATAAATGATTGATGCGATGGAAAAGTAAATCTTATAAAACATACACTGCTTCTACTCAGCAGTTGTTGTTCTTGTAGCAAAAAGGAAACTACAGCGAAGAAACAAAATCCTCATCTTTTCATCCAAAGTCAGTTACTCTCTCTCACATTGAAATCTCATTTCTAACGTCCCATGAAATCTTTTGAACTTATCATGTACCTCACAAAAAGAACAACTGCAAGAAAAGCCATCTCGTCTCCCACATGTCAAACAAGGTAATCAAAGGAAGTTAAAATAACTTCCTATGATAGAGCATAAGGTAGCATTTAAAATATTCCACTCTTGCTAAATTAAAACTTAGATTTTTTGATATCTGAATGAGACTAAAATTTATAATAGTTACAATTGTTGGTTTTATTTATAAACCACGAAAGTAGTTTAATCATCCATCTGCTTGATTATCACTCCTCACTCTCATTATGGGAGGCCATTATACTTGGTTTGATTATTGGATTTGTCAATGGTATGGTCAACACCAATCAACCAATATGAAATGCTTAAGGAACCAATGGTATAAAACTCAAATTCCTTTTTCAAGTAATTAACACAAGTTTAATATAAGTTTTCTATAGGTGAAAATAAAAATCTGCCAGTGGTAAAATTATTTTGAATAGGCAAGAAACTAGAGCTGGAGAGAATAAAACTGGGGGGAGTTACTATTATCACAAGTACGTTAAATTAAGTATAGACACAGTGTATCACAATATCCCCAACACTGGACTACAAATTCCTAATATTTACAGAGGAAGTGCTAGAATAATTAGTGTAAAGAATAAAATCTTGCAGTAACATTCTGAAATAAGTGCTATTAGGTTAATGGAGAAGCTACTACTTTTGTCTTGAACTTAGTTTTATTCAAAAGGTTAAGAATTATTTTAATACAGTTTTTTTAAAGAAAAAAAATAAAGCATTTGGGAACATTTTAAAGAAAACCACAGAATGAAAATATTTAGTAGTTAGAAACAAAGTTGGTATTATAATTACAATAAATGTAAACTGTTGGTCTATGTCATTTCAATAAACACTTAAGGAGTAATTAGATGTGAAGCTTCCCCCCCTCCCCATCCCCAGTAAATCCAGTAACATGAAAATGCCATTTCGTTGTACTCCACTAGAGGGTAGTCTCTCAAAACTAGGGTTGGAGTCATGAATCTAACCTGTTTTTGACCTGTTGCTAAATTAATCCTCATGTATTATGGTTTTCAACAAAATGTTTCTCTAGTATGCTAATTAAGGTTTTAACACATGCGTTTTAAACACTGCTGTCTATTTGCTCATAGGTGTCCTTGCAGAAATATACACCATTATGCTTTGCTGTGTTTCTTTTCTAAATTTCAGATAATTCAGTGTTTTACATATGTGTACAGAGTATATTTTTCTGGTAAATATAAGTTCAGAGTTAGCAGGTCTAAGAACAAAGAGAAATCATTTTCTTGAGGGTTTAATTTTATTTCAGTAGAAATGCTTTCCCAGAGTAGTAAAACATACACCGTAAACACACATACATCCACACGCATACCCCCCAACACACACACACACAAACACCATGGCACATGTACTCATTCACATGTGGCTGGCAAATTCACTTCATCACATAAGGAGAAGTGGCTGAATGTTAACTGGAAAAATATATACCCCCTTAATATGCCAATGTACTGAAATGTCGTGAAGCAAATATATGTGTTACTTAAAAAAACAAAAAACTGGTCACTCCACGTAAGAAAAAAAAAGATTATTGAACAGCAAATGCATATCCTAAATTAAGTAGGACTTACAGAAAACCAAATGCCACTCAAAACAGTTTCAAGCTGTCCTTAAATTATACTGTCTTTGGTGAACTTCTCAGAGGAGTCACTGGAGGCTCTGCATCTGCCCCAGGTGCTTTTAATATTTGGGAAATCCTTGTTAGTAATGTGCCCTGCTGTTTGCAGAGAAAAAACACAGCGTCTGAGCGACCGAGAACCGAAAAAATGAGAAAACTTGTCAAAAATCCCTCCCCCTACAAAAAAAGAAGGAAGGAAGGAAGGAAAGGAGGGAAGGAGGGAATGATACCTAAGAAAACAAGCAAGTCTGTTTCATTTATTTGTATCCTAAGCAGCAGTGTCATAGAACAGACAGGTTGTTTCAGCCAACCAGACGCGAGCAGCTGCGAGTGCTACATCTTGGCAGTCCGAAGCGATTGGCTCCTCTCTGGGGAGCGGAGGGTGTTCAGTTATTAATGACCGCTGAGCAGGCAGCACCATGTCAGTGTGACAACTGATCGGGTGAACGACGCACCACTAACCACCATGGAAACCAGGAGAAATAAAGCCAGCTCCCACGATCTCTCTTCACTGGATTGAAAGGCTCAGCCCGCCGCTGACTGAGAGAAAGAGTTCGGGGGAACAAGCAGAAATCCTCGCTGTAACCTCCCGCCTTCGTCTATATTTTAGAATACAGAGATAAGCTCGCTTGCTCGTGTGAATACCTATAGTACACGTTTGTGTATACTTTGGTACACACACATATGCACCAATTTCCACCCGGGCAAGAACACAACCATGTGATTATTGCAACTAAGGAACTGAGGAATCCAGCACGCAGGGACACGGAAGAGGGTGTAGCACTGAAACCGCTTTTGCAGGGTAAGTTTGAAATATACATTTCTATTTAAATATGCTCTCTTTCTTGTTCAGTTGATGCTCTTTTTTTTTTAACATTTAAATTCTCCTTTGATGTTCTCTTCTTGTGTGAATTCTGAGAGCAGTTTTCTTTCCATTTCACTTTCGAGACGAAATTCAAATGCAAAAGCCCTCGGGCTCTGTGTATGCCTTGCTGTGTTTGTGGGATTCTCCAGCATGAATTTTACTAGCTTGAACGCCCATCAGAGGATGTGAGTGGGAGAGAAAAAGCAGTGCTGGGGGTTGGGGGGAGTAGAGAAGGAGAGAGAGAGAGAGAGAGAGAGAGAGAAGGGGGCAGCAAGAGAAAAGACCAGAGAAGAAAAGGAGAGGAAGAGAGGGGCTAGGGG
Organism: Oreotragus oreotragus; assembly: GCA_006410675.1. Lineage (NCBI taxonomy): Eukaryota > Metazoa > Chordata > Mammalia > Artiodactyla > Bovidae > Oreotragus > Oreotragus oreotragus. The sequence goes on from SJYX01003824.1 coordinate 257,743, forward strand.
ATTTTTGCTTTTTCTTCACATTATTTGCAATGAAAAGCAGACCACAAATCATTCTGCATTGTGAAACCAATCTCAGAGATGGGGCATTTTTCTCCTTTTTTCACCTAGTGGTTGGAGATAAAGGCAAATGCTGCTGTTAAGTCAAGAGTAAAACCACTAAGCAGAGTGGCGAAAAGAGCATATCACAAACAGTTACTGAATTTCTGCCAGGCTACATCTTACGGATTGGGGTAAATGACTTCCCTTTAATAACATCCCCTCACTGGTCTGAAGGGACAGTGCAAATGTCTGATTGCTAATGCAGCTGCAATTGATACACTCTAGGTAAAAGGCTCCCATGAACCAGAAGAGTTCTAATCTTCTTTGGTAATTAACAGGATCGCAGCAGGATGGTTTTAAAGTACATCTCCTATTTAAGAAGATTGTTTGTTCAAACCAACTGCTATATTCCCTTTGCTCTTACTCAGCTAGCAGGCTTAATTCACCTCTAATTTATTCATTTTTAACAATATGTCCTTGTTTCCGTGCCTCTAATTTTCGTGAAAGCAAGCTATGAGAATGAGTCGAACCTTCTTCATTTAGTAAAAAGGGGACAATGTGAAAACAGAACCAAAAAAAAAAAAAAAGGAAGAAATAAGGATTCATAAAACCTACCTAGAACATACTGTGCCCTCGTGCAATAAATATTGCTTACACCCTGTATTTCTCTTTAGCTTCAGAAGCAATGCCTTTGAGACAGAATTACTCTCCGTAAACTATGAGCGTCCATGCAGTGATGATTCATGGAATACAGTGTGGGTTAATTTATACTTCCAGGCATGTAAAAGGAAGCCGGCTACTTAGAACATGAGTATGTTCATGGAAACATTCAATACTCCTTAAAGGATCCTGTAAAGACAGTAAAAGAAACCAAGTATTTATATTTTATCTTCAGGAGCTCGCTCCTTCCTTCTTCTAGTTCAGCTAACCAAATAGTTAATGGAGACTGCTTCTTTTGAACTGCAGGTTATTTTTTTCTACCACTGTGATTTCAGATTTATTCTTGGTTTTCTAGTTTATAATATGAGCCGAAAGCAAGAGACAATAACCAGCCACTTAGATCCTGCCATTTTCCCATAAATGTGTCAAAAAATGAGTCACTTTACAATGTGTAATGTAAGAAGTCAATTAATTCCAGTGACCTTTGTAAATGATGACAATAAACCAGCTCTGACAACATGCCATGGGCTTCGATTTTCCCTCTGTAAAATGAACAAGTTTAAGAAGAGGTGTCCTGCTCAGAGTGAAAAATGAAAGATGCTGAAGGATCAGCTTGAAATATTGGCAGGCTTGCTTGCTCTGCCTCAAATGCCACACGCAATCTATAGAAAAACAAAATGATTTATTACAAAGAGGAAAAGGTATAGCATTTGCTTTTCTGCTATTTACTAGGAGTGTACCTCTGCCACAGAACAGATCTGATATTTTGGAGGGACCTCCTAAGTTCCTAGCCAAGAGAAAAGCCTGAAGCTGATATTCAACCTCCAGATTTCAAACTCCTGTATAGTGTAGCATTGCAGTATTGATTTCAGTTTTTCTCAGACCTTTTCTGGGGAAACTTTCCATACCAAACACACACATTCTTAAATCCTACCCAACTTCTTTTAAAATTACAATCAATGACAACTAAGAACAGTGGATTCACTCTTTAACCTTGGTAAAGCTCACATACATATCTTGTGGATTTCAGAGATCAATAATGTGCCCACTTGAGTCTGAGAGATACAATCACTCCAGGCCCCCAGGGTTGTCACTCAATGTGTGCCAGGGAGTTTAGTGATCTGATTGGCATCTACCAATGCCAATTGATGGACATATCAGCATGCCTGGAAAACTAAGCCACAGTCTCCCCACATCATGTAGCTATACCAAAAATAATAGCTTTCTGGCAAGACAAGCATCAAAGGAACATCTTTTCAGAGTGTTGCCTGTCAAAGGCAACGCGCTGAGTTAGAATGCTGATGAGTAGGTGGAATTTTTACCTTTGGTTGTTGTTACTGCTGTTAATGGCTTAAAACACCATGTTATCAGTTTTTTAAGCCAGCAATTTATGGACCTATGAAAACCATAATCAATTTATAATTCACTAACTGTATTTTATTATTTTTGTTCTTTTTTATACGAACTCTCTCTCTCTTTTTTTTTTTTTTGGTCATAAAATGGTTTAACATTTTACTTTCTTCTCCTCCACTCTGAATTTTTCCTGGTGCAAAATGCCTTTGTAAAGTGACACTGTGATGTTTACTACAAAATAATTATGTTGAAAAGAAAGGTTTGTAATCTGAATTACAAACTAACACTTATGTAAATTAAATAGTATTACTTAAATAGCACCCCTTGAACATGGTCATAGATGAGATATTTGTTGGGGAATCTGAAGGAGATCATGTAAAAGGAAGCTAGTCGCATGCTAAAAAATAAGTCCCTACTTCTAGCTTCAGTGAAGATGCCCCCAAAGAATAATTTAAAATATTGTTGCTCCGGCCAATCTGGATAAACACTGGACACATCTGCAGCCAACTAAATGGGCCATGGAGACCTGGATGTGAAAGTTTAACCACTTAGGTGTCACTCCTTGATCCCACGCAACTGAATAAAGCAAGTAAACATGAGGCAACAGATCAGCATCTTATCCGCGCTGCCAAAGATAAAACTCTCTGATGCTGGCTACGCAACCAGCACTTAGGAAAGCTCCTCATTGTAGCAACTGAACACAGGTCCCGCGCAAAGCGCAGTGAACACCTCCCTGCCTCTCTCCTGATGAAGTGATGTCTGGTTGGACACCTAGCAAGTAGAATGTGACAGCAATTGTTCCCTTCAGCCACAAACTAAAAGGCAATCAAACTTCACATAAAGAAAGTAGGTGGTGCCAGAGGATAAAAGAAGTAACAGGGAGAAATACAAATGTTTTACATTGATGAGAGGAGTAGAACTATATCTCTGCAGATGCTGTTTAGAAATTGTTAAGACTGGGGGGCAGAGATTCCAAACGCTCATCTCAAACTTTGTGAAGAAATGCAGTGCCCACTGGGCTATTATTATATATCTGCATAATTGTCATATTTGCATTTAACTGAGGGCTATTTTTTAAGGTGCCATTCATAAAAGTACATCACACAAACTCGGTGTGGGGAAATGAAGACGGGGAAGAGGTTTCATGTAATAGTAGTACAACCTTCAGTAAAGGCTCTAATATGCTCATTTCACTGGTGAAGAAACTGGGGCCCAAAGAGTTTAACATCTTTACCCCAACACACTCAGCTCTTCATGGAGGTCTAGGGCAGATGCCCTACAGTGATCCCTCCAACAGTCTGCTAAAGGTCTGCCTACCCCCTCTTCCAAAGATAATATTCTTTTAAAAGTATAAGTTAAGGCTGATAGATATGAGTACCCACCCTTCCCCAAAAAAAGTCCTTAAGTAGATTTCTATCCAGATAATCAAGTACTCTTAAAGTTAGAGCAGATAGTCAACAATAGAAGCAGTAATTATTTATCTCGGGCTTCCCTGGTGGCTCAGATGGTAAAGAATCTGCCTGCAATGCAGGAGACCTGGCTTTGATCCCTGGGTCAGGAAGACCCCCTGGAGAAGGGAATGGTTTCCAGTATTCTTGCATAGAGAATTCCATGGACAGAGGAGCCTGGCAAGCTAAGCGCATGGGGTCGCAAACAGTTGGACATGACTGAGCAACTTCACTTCATTGAAGTATCTCACAACCAATATTTCAAATTCATAATTTGCCTTTGGGATATAGTCTACTGTATTCTGTAATAAGTCATAAAAAGTAGGCCCTTGCCCTGGTTTGAAAACATCTTAATAATAATACTGTTATCCTTCACATATTCAGCTGTTGGTCTTCTACTATAATTCAGAGCTCCCAGGAATTCTGAAGAGACTCTCCAATCCTCTTTTACTGGGTTTAACTGTAATATTTTAAGGCACTTACAGGTGTCCTCTTTATATGCAGTGTCCATTCTCATATTTTGCTTCTGCACCTCACAGAGGAGATGCTCAGAATAGTTATGCCTACCTGCATTTCGCCATCTCCCCCATTCTGCCTTACCTTTCCATTTCCATCATTAGGGTGAGAACCACTGTAGACAATGAGCTAGCACATTAATTTCACATCCCTATTTTTTTTCTTCTTAGCAAATCTGTCTTTCTCAGTGTGCTCTCCAAATTTTGCTAAGATAATAGTAATGAACTGACTTTAAAACTTTGGGGAAGTAAAGGAGAATAAAAAACAAAACAGTAATTGTGACTCTTCTAGAGCTATCCTGTTTACAGAGTAAATGACGTTTCTTCCTCCCAACAACCTGCTGGGGGAGTAATGATGATGATCATTTTTCTGGTAAGACTGAAGAATGAAGCTCTGTGAGGTTAAAGACTTTGCACAGTAAGGAAACTAACACATGGAGGACGTGGGTATCCTGACTCCAAAATCGCAGTACCTGGCTCTTTGTGAGCTGATCAGTAAATGTCCATTCTCTTTTTTCTTAAATCACACTCTAGCCTAATCCTTTCAAGATCTGTGCCCTTTGCACCATACCATAGTATGGGTGGATAGATCATTGCTATTAAAAATCAGTACTTTTAATTTAAATCATAGCTAATAATATGCTCAAGATAAATTAAAGAAACACACACACACAAAATCAACCTCTACTCTTGGAGAAAAAGACTGCATGTCTTCAACCTACTCACCCATATGTTTGTCTGAGAGCATTAGCACTCTGATAAACAGATACTTGGCAAAGGTATCAAAAATTCGATAAAATGTGATGAGTAAGTTTTTCAGGCATGTTCCAGATTGTTGGAAAATTATGAGCAAAGTCTTCAAAGTCATTTGAAGCACCATCAATGGATAACGTCTATTAGAAAAGCAGCCTGTTTGGCATCTCTTTTCTAGTTAGTCTTGGAGAGAAAATGGCACACTAAGAACTCAAAATGCCAGTAAATTTATTCAGATTATTCTGAGGGCCCTGAGGGAGATTGTATCTTTCCTAAGTAATGCCATCCTTGGAATAAATGAAAATTCCTAAAACACATGTTCCAAAGGTTATCTTGCCAAGCTTTACTTCCAGAAAGTAAAGCATTCCACAGATAATAGCTACTCTGTTTAGGAAGGAGTGTAAACATCACCACTTTTTTTCAAGTCTGCATTGAAAAGGCCCATGGACTCCCCAATAACCCACTGAATCAATTAAAGGCCTAGCATCAACAAGAAATATTTTCTCTTTCCAGAGGCCTAAAACTTCTGGGATTTAATTCCCTGAGGAGCTAGGGAGGAGGTAGTTTCCTGACTTGTACAAAGCCATGACTCCAGGAATGGGAGAATGTATTCCCCTGGGATTGAGCCTGCTAATGTGCCACGGCTAAGCAATGGCCTTCAGGAAGTCTCTGGACTCACAACACTTACCAGTGGCAAAAGTAATATTGAGTATTTTGATTCTAGGAAATACTTAAAGAGGCATTGTGGTAGACAGGACTGGAATGAGCTTTATTACAATGCTCTCTAAAGTTAGGAAATTACATTAATAAAATGACTACAAAGAAACAAGGGCAAATGTCCCAGCAAATTTATTCCACTGATAAAATCTGGTCCATAATATGTTACAGGCTCATCACATTGAAAGGTCAAGGCATTTAAATTACATTGTCAGGAATTTACTTTTGTTTCAAAACAAAATAAAAACTCAAAAAATGTTAACAGACATGTATTTTCTGAGATACAATCCATAATGGCCTTTATGTCATTGGACTGTTTTTCTCATCGCCTTATTCATATACCTGAGACATACCAGTCTTATTGCTGTTTGCTAACAATGTCTCTGGGCTCCATGTTTAATTTTGTTGTCATCAAAAAAAATCAGTCAGAAAACTCAAAAAATCGTCAAAAAAGCAGAAACACCAAATAGACAGTATATGGGATCATAATGGACTTTTTTGAAATTTCAATAGTGGCAGGAGATAATTTACATCTAAACAAATGGTATTTTGATTTCCACAAAGACCCAGGGCTTAATGGCCTTATACTACACATGCCTAATGCATTGAGAGTAAAACAATAGAGGAGGTGAAAATGAACCTGAAAGAAGGTTGTAATGCTATATCATTGAAGAGAAAAGGCAAGAGAATGGAATGAAAAAAACAATGCAACCACTATATCTGAAAAAGAAATATATTCTAAGCACTTATACAACTTGGACACTCTTTTCCTAATAATTATTGAATGAAAAGCATGTAAAATGCCATTGTAAGATAGAGCTTACACTATTCATCCAAGTCAATTCTTTGTGTGAACAGATGAACTGATTCACTTACCAAACATATATTTGTTCTGCTTATTGTAGTTGATCGTCCACACGGTTTTTTACACAGACACTACAGCTGCTCAAAAAGTGTCATAAAGTGAGTTTCACCAAACTTTTGAAAATCAATGAGGCATTTGCCAAAGTGCCATCTCCTTAATCAGTTATTTTACTTTTAAAGAGCAAGCAAATTCCATGTAAATAACAAAGTCTCATTCTTCATTTATACTATAAACTGTGTCTGTCACAGTTGGCTGTATTGGACAAAATGGCCAAAGGAATGAAGAATTACATGTTTTATGACCTAAAATACTGTTAGCAGAGACCTTATGAGTTAAAATTGCATTAAGTCTCTTTGACAATCGTTACTGGCTAAGGAAATGATCATGATATTAGCAGAACTCATTTTTTATGCTACACCCAGGCATTTTCTGTGCCCAATAATGCTAAACACTTCATGTGCATTTTATCATTTACCCCTCACAATAATCATATCAAACTATTATTATTAATTACTCTAATAGTAATTAGTATCAATCCCACTTTACAACTGAGAGAATAAGATTTAGTGAAGAAAAGGCAATTTGCCTCAATTAAAGACAGTCAGTTTGGCCTTTGTACACCAGGCAACACTGCTTCCTTGTTGGTATTACCTAAATATAACTAGTCTACACTGCCTTCCAGATCTCAAATTCTCTATCCAAATACAATCTCCCAATTTAGCATTTCACAGAATGCATTCTTCTTATACTAGGGCATCATCTATGGGCAGCATTCACTCATATTTTCTTCTTTTATTTGTTTCTGAGAAAAAAGTGATGATTTACTTAGTTGTATTTGAGTATCATCCACTTGCTCAACTGAAATGATTGCTGCAGTGCACAGCCAGATAATTTAACTGGCACCTTATGGGCTTACAGTCTTCTTCCTTCACCGTTTTTCCATCAAGTAGAATTCAACATGCTTCTTTAACTGAGGTCACCCAGCACAATAACCGACACAAAGGAGAAATACAAAGCTTAGCCCATAAGTCTCAATTTTCATTATTTATAACAAGCCTTCTGGGGTCTAGTTCCAGTCTGTGGATACTTCCTTTCTTCATGCATTCTCCTTTAAATAAAGAAGGTCAAAACAGCCTGAACACTATTTCACTGCTAGTATGACCATCAGTTGTCAATGAAATTAATCATTCCTCCTCATCATCAGTAAGCTTCTAGCTCTGTAAAGATAGTTGATGAAAGCTGTAATCCATTTTCCAAACAGAGCATGCTGAGCCAAACCTAAAACTTCAGCAAAACTCTTCTATCCCAGCTCTTTGCCAAACTTCAGAGGTTCTCGCTGAGTGATCGCCTCAAAGAACTATCAGGGGAGTCCTTCAATCTGGCTGTCCTACATAGAAAAAGCTGAATGTGAAATGAGGGCCAAATGTTACTGAGGATTCTCCCAATGATAAAGAATAGTGTTGAGCGAGCTCATATTCAGCTGTCTTTTCTTGTCAGAGTCAACTATTTAAAAAAAATTATCATTAGGCAACTGGAGAATGAATTTAAGCTGGAGGTGATAAAAGGTAAAATATCTGTGCATCATGAATAACCTAACACAGGTATGAAATAAAATATTTTTAGAATTTTTAATTAAATGTTTTGATTTTTTTCCTGATATTTCTTACATTCATACGTAATGATGAGGAGGAAGGGGAGAAAGGACGGATGCTAGCCAACAGTTATTCAACATTAAGGTTTTTACATACCTCATCTCACCTAATATCTCAGCTCCATGAGGGAGCAGAGGCTTAGGAAGGGGAAGCATTTGCCCAATTTTCCATTGTACCAGGGTCCTGATTTGAATCCTGAATGTTTGACTCCAAAGCCCACATTTTAAAATCATGCTATTTCCCTCCCATAACATATATAAATGAGAATAAGCATAATATATTTCTCCTTTGGGAAGCATTTTACTTTTCATGCAGAAGCATTCAACAACAGTTTCTTTCTATAGTAGTAAGTTTCTTAGCAAAGTTCAGAAAACATATAATAATAAGTCAAACTTCAGTTTTATCACATGTCTGGCTCAATTAGTATTTCATGAATAATATAATAGCCCTTATTATAATACAACTAATCTAAAAGAAAATTATTACTTGTAGATTTTCTATTTGAATATTGCCATTAATTTGTGCAATTTCAGAAGTGTGATGAAAAAAAATGATTATAGTTAAATTCCAAAAGGACTTGTGAACATCTAAGATCTTTACCATTTTTTAGGAAATGGATATAAGGAATAAAACAAGGGAAGTTTTCCAGGTCATAAATACCTTGCAAACTGACCATGCAGAAAAATGTTTCAACTCTTTCCTTCCTCCTTCAATATAGCTCACCAGATGTGAGAACTATTTCAAATTTATATTTTTATACATTGTGTACATTGTATATATTGTGAGCAAAAATAACAAACACTTTTAAATTCAAATCTGCTCCACAAAGAATGTTTTCCTATCTAGAATAGTAATTCCTCCTCAGCCACCACATCCTGCCCCCACTCTCCTTCCCACCCAACCCTGAAGGTAGTAGTATATTTTGTTCTTAACTTCACTTAAGCATGAGGTTTTTCTTTTCAGATAATTATGTTTAATTATAAATCAGTGTACCACTCTATCCACTTACTTGATAAAGAGTTCTATGAATCTTTTTGAAAGGAAAGATATTATAAAATAATTTATGATTTAGTCATTCACTTAGACATGCCCCATCATGGCTATATAATCAATGAGTAAGAATGCATCCAAAGTCAATGAAAAGAACCTTGAGATATGGATAAGAAATTATGTACATGATTTATTTGCTGGTATATAATACAACAACTAGAACTATATCTATCTAAATGTTCTCATCTTAACAGGTGTAATTCTATTAAGATTTTACAAGGCATATATTCCAAAAGTATTTTGAAGCATATTGCCCAGATGTAACATATACATTCATTTTTATATTTTGATTCACTTTTAATATTAAAGGAAATTTCAGTAAGGTGTAAATGTGATAATTAACATCAAATTCACAGTGTTTATTTTTAATACAGAATCTTAGAATATCTAAGAGTGACACCTAATGATTTTTCAAAGTTTCAGAACAAGTGGTTAAAGATTCAAATATTTTTTCATTGTCCATTTTCTGCCATTTTTATTTTAGGTTTAGAAAATTGCTTATTATTGGTGAACAATTACTTGTTTGAATGTATACAGAATATGCATGCAGTAGATATATTGTGTTGTATTTTTCCCAAGAAAAGACCAAGAATAGGGTAGAGCTAGATGAGACAGGGGTTTGATTGACAGGGATATGACTGAGATGTTTAAGTAGACATTCTTAGTTAATATGCCTGTGAGACTGTGGTAAGAATAGTCTCCAGTCTAAAGAGGACCACTACCTATAGTCATTTCTTGGTTCTCAGATGATGTCTATAGGATGGTAGATCAGGTATTCTTAGGAATGTCTAACAGCAATGGACAAAACCCTTTACCCTACATGTTCAAGAACTCCTGTTTTCAGATTATATCACATTCTATGTGGAACTTAACTGAGGGGTACCCAGAAGCCACCACTGGCATCATTAATGAATCAATTCTACACTCCTTTTGCATTTGCCTTCAAAATTCCATTGAAGAATACAAGGAGTCAGGCCTGGTAAAACAGAATCATGAAATTGAAAGAGATTTTACAGATATTAAGTCACTTGCTCAAAGTGACCTCACTACTAAAAACGTAACTGGAACCAGAAGCCAGGTGGTTCAATTCCTGCCCAGCAGTTATTTCACAGCACATTGACTGCGATGGCAGAGCTTCAAAAAGACTGGACCATATGCTCCCATCAAATCATTCCTTTCCTTAAGCACCGTTATGACCAAAAGTTGCCAAACTCAACCTTGTGGAGAAACCCAGCAGTTTCTTCCCTGGGAAGGGCCCATATTTGTACAACTCTTTGCTGCTGGAATCTGGCAGAAGCCCAATATGCCATCATACAGTCACTCCTCAAGACACCTCTTTAGACTGACATTTTACTAACATTAATGTGTTGCTGCTGCTCTGCATCAAGCATGTTAATTACTTGGGACCCGGATTTTGAATTTGTGCTCTAAAGTGGTTTTAGCTGAAGAGTTGTTTGTTTCATTTTTAAATCAAATAAGAGAGAGAGAGAAATTATTAAATGGAAAGTCACAAATTAAAAAAATGGCAACCACACAAAAACCAAGTTTCATAATTATCCAAAATGGAAATAAAATGATACAGTTCTTTGAGTTATTTTATTGGAAATGTCTACACCTCTTGGATATTCTGTCCCAAATTTAAAAGTCTCTAGGTCATTCTGTCCTAATTCTCTTTGCTGGGAACCTAAGAAGCTTTATAACATACAAAATAATTACAATCTTTGAAATTACAAATCTCATTTTAAACTTATTTTTTAAATTTTTCTACAAATCCTGTCATAGGTTTTCTTCCAAAAGAATGCATAGTATCAAATAATGAGTACTCAAAGCCCTGAGTTGCTAAATTAAAATGTTTAAATTGCTGATGATAACATGAACTTCTTTTAAAGAACGGTGTCCATTTATCAAAATGACTTCAGATATAGTTTTTATTTTCTCTCATTTGAAAAATCCTTCTTATCAGTACTAATGAATGACATTTAAATTACATTCTAACAATCTCTTTAAGATTTATTTCCCCCAAGTATAAACATATCTTAAGAAATGACAGCTGTCCTATCCCATCATCTCAAAAAAGTTATGCTAGCATTTTTGCAGATTTACATTTAACCAGTGTACTTCAAGTACTCTATCAGTTTCAATGTAAACTTAATACAAGCATTTAGGCACATACGTATATACTTGCATACACACCAACACTGGACTTTTTCTTAACATCTGTCAACTGTTAATAGTTTTTACCAGTGTCTAGCCACGTTTATTTGTACCTGGTTTCTAATAATTTTTCTTCTTCTCAGACACGCCATAGAACTGAAGCAACAAATACTATGTTGAATTTTAAGAGTTATTCTCACAGAGATAAAAAGCAAACAAACAAACTGCAAGGCAAGTAAAATTCTATAACCTCTAACGCAAATCAGCCAAATGCCATTCAGGCAGCTCTACTTTCCTCTGCTACTTCTCCTATTCTAACATCACCACCTCCAAACTAAATTTAAGTTACAACAAATTCTAAATTAATTTGACCATGATTTTGAGTATTATTGGACTTCCCAGGTAGCATTAGTGGTAAATAACCCACCAGCCAGTACAGGAGACGTAAGAGACATGGGTTCCAACCCTGAGTCCAGAAGATCCCCTGGAGGAGGGCATACCAACCCACCCCAGTATTCTTGCCTGGAGAACGCAATGGACAGAGGAGCCTGGCAGGTTATAGTCCATAGGGTCACAAAGAGTCGTACATGACTGAAGCAATTTAGCATGCATGCATGACTTACTAATTTGGAAATAGTAATCACTTCATGGGAAATAGATGGGGAAACAGTGGTTGACTTCATTTTTGGCGACTCCAAAATCACTTCAGATGGTGACTGCAGCCATGAAATTAAAAGACACTTACTCCTTGGAAGGAAAGTTATGACCCACCTAGACAGCATATTAAAAAGCAGAGACATTACTTTGGCAACAAAGGTCCATCTAGTCAAGGCTATGGTTTTTCCAGTGGTCATGTATGGCTGTGAGAGTTGAACTATGAAGAAAGCTGAGTGCTGAAGAATTGATGCTTTTGAACTGTGGTGTTGGAGAAGACTCTTCAGAGTCCCTTGGACTGCAAGGAGATCCAACCAGTCCATCCTAAAGGATTTCAGTCCTGGGTGTTCACTGGAAGGACTGATGCTGAAGCTGAAACTCCAGTACTTTGGCCACCTCATGCGAAGAGTTGACTCATTGGAAAAGACCCTGATGCTGGGAGGGATTGAGGGCAGGAGGAGAAGGGGATGACAGAGGATGAGATGGCTGGATGGCATCACCAACTCGATGGATGCGAGTCTGAGTGAACTCCGGGAGTTGGTGATGGACAGGGAGGCCTGGTGTGCTGCGATTCATGGGGTTGCAAAAAGTCGGACACGACTGAGTGACTGAACTGAACTGAACTGAATATTTAGTAATTACTTTGTTTCCCAAGCTGTTAACATTAACATTTTTTATCTAAGAACTTTTATTTATTTATTTTTTTAACACACCCATCAATTATTTTAATTTCCAAAGCAATATCTGTTTATACTGGTTTCAAAAACATCCCTACATTATTTTGTTTTCACACCATCCCTCTGAGGTAAGTAATATTCTGCTTTTTTTGTGCTTAGTTGCTCAGTTTGTGTCTGACTCTTTGCAACCCTTTGGACTGTAGCCTGCCAGTCTCCTCCTTCCATGGAATTTTTCAAGCAAGACTACTGGAGTGTGTTGCCATTCCCTCCTCCAGAGGATCTTCCCGACCCAGGGATTAAACCTGTGCCTCTCTGTCTCATGCATTGCAGGTGGATTCCCTACCCATTGAGCCATTAGGGGAGCCCATAGGTACTATCATCAACCATCATTTATATAGATGAGAAATCAATGACGGAGGAAGAAGAACTAGAGTCCACGTCTGATCCTTTAATCTCTAGACTGCCTCTAAGGAACACAGCTGAGAGTGCCAGAGAACAAGAGAATGCTGCTGCTGCTGCTGCTGCTAAGTCGCTTCAGTTCAGTTCAGTTCAGTTTAGCTCAGTCGCTCAGTCGTGTCCGACTCTTTGCGACCCCATAAATCGCAGCACACCAGGCCTCCCTGTTCATCACCAACTCCCAGAGCTCACTCAAACTCACGTCCATCGAGTCCGTGATGCCATCCAGCCATCTCATCCTTGGTCGTCCCCTTCTCCTCCTGCCCCCAATCCCTCCCAGCATCAGAGTCTTTTCCAATGAGTCAACTCTTCACATGAGGTGGCCAAAGTACTGGAGTTTCAGCTTTAGCATCATTCCTTCCAAAGAAATCCCAGGGTTGATCTCCTTCAGAATGGACTGGTTGGATCTCCTTGCAGTCCAAGGGGCTCTCAAGAGTCTTCTCCAGCACCACAGTTCAAAAGCATCAATTCTTCGGCGNCATGAGGTGGCCAAAGTACTGGAGTTTCAGCTTTAGCATCATTCCTTCCAAAGAAATCCCAGGGTTGATCTCCTTCAGAATGGACTGGTTGGATCTCCTTGCAGTCCAAGGGGCTCTCAAGAGTCTTCTCCAACACCACAGTTCAAAAGCATCAATTCTTCGGCGCTCAGCTTTCTTCACAGTCCAACTTTCACATCCATACATGACCACAGGAAAAACCATAGCCTTGACTAGACGGACCTTAGTCGGCAAAGTAATGTCTCTGCTTTTGAATATACTATCCAGGTTGGTCATAACTTTTCTTCCAAGGAGTAAGCGTCTTTTAAGTCGCTTCAGTCGTGTCCAACTCTGTGCGACCCAATAGACGGCAGCCCACCAGGCTCCCCCGTCCCTGGGATTCTCCAGGCAAGAACACTGGAGTGGGTTGCCATTTCCTTCTCCAATGCAGGAAAGTGAAAAGTGAAAGTGAAGTCGCTCAGTCATGTCCGACTCGTAGCGACCCCATGGACTGCAGCCTATGATACAGCATTTGCACTGGCTACTTAAGAAGGATTGGGGAGGGACTTCCCCGGAGGCCCAGTGGTTAAGATTTCATCTTCCCATGCAGGGTGTGTGAGTTTGATCTTTGTTTGGGGAGCTAAGATCCAACATGCCTTGTGGTCAAAAAACCAAAACATATAACAGAAGCAATATTGTAACAAATTCAATAAGGACCTTTAAAATGTTCCATATCAAAAAAAGAAGTAGTATTGGAGTTAAATGTGGGGCAAAGTAGGAAAAGTAAAAAGTTACATGCCTGTAATATGGGTTTGGGGGAAAGGCTGCAATTTCACTCTCACTTACCAAGTGTAACGCTACTTATATCTCTGGGTTTGGGCCTATATTCAAGCAACCACTCTGAAAGCCAAATTTGCTAGAAAAATGTCTCCTGCTGTTGAAGAATTCCTTCTTTCCTTCCTTCATGCATGCGCATACACACCTCCATTTTTCACAGCTTGAGCTAGTTTTGTAGAGGGGAAATGATGAAACCCCAGGTAAGGATGAGACAGTGGTCATACAATTGTCTTTCTCTCCCTCTGTGTCCTGCCTGCTTTCCCATAAATGTACAGTGCTTTGAGCCGCAATTCAAAATTATTCTAGAGAATAAAATAATATCTGCTGCCATCTACTTTAGCTTTACCAAATGCCATCTTTAGTTCCAGAAATGTTTTCACATCTGCTGCTAATGTTCCAAGTTTATACATTTTCATGTATCCTTATGCTGTCAGTGTAGTAATGAACACCATCATTTCAACTGCTGCTGATAGCAGTTTTAAAAGGAAGGAGGGGATATTATAAGTGAAACTACTACATCTGGTTGCCAGCAAGTGTTTTAAAATAGTGCTAAACATTAGAAATGTCCCATCATAAATTCCCCTACCTAGTCTTTCCAGGCTGTGGCTCTTTGGAACAAATGCTAAAGATCATTAAATGTAGGAGAAAGGAAGATTGTTATTAGGAACAGAAAAGGCGAAGGACTTGCCAACAGGCAGCAAGAGAAAAGATACAAGTATATCCTAAGTTGTAAACTGCGCTACCTATCAAATTACTATCAAATTAACAACTATGCACACAAATACCAGGCTCTCATTCCATTGGAAGCAGAGGCAAAATGTCCTCAGGATGAGAGGATCATGACTTCTGGAATATTGGGGAAGAAAGTAAAGGCAAGCAGAGGGAAGGGAAGAGCCTTATACACAAAAAAGGGAGAAAAGATAAAAGCAAGGAAGAGGAAGTACAATAGCTATTGGAAATGAGTTGGACCCAAAATGTGGCCCACTTGCCAGGATACAGAGAGCAAAAGCAGGGTCTTAGACTTCCAACAGATCCAGCCTAAAGCAATTGTTTCCACAGCAAAGGATTCATGGAGACAAAAGCACACCCATCAATGTAGACTGAAAGTATGGATTTCCAAGTAAAAGTCACAACGGCTTTTAAAATGCCCTATAAAAATTAATCTGACCCCTCTCCATGAGATAAACCAAACAATTCATGGGTCAAAATGCTGAAAAATGGCACAACTGATGTCAAATAACCTTCATTTTTCAACAGCAGCCTTCTATAATTCTGCCATCTAGGTATTCCAGTTAATATTATATATGAAACTCAGAAATTATGCAGCCAAAGAATAGAATGCTAATTCCTGACAGCATGTGGAAAGGAACAGATGAGAACAAAACACCACAAAAGTTTATAAATTGACCAAATAAGACCGCATATGTTACCATCTTCTATGAGAAGAGAGATTTATTGACTGACAATTTACATCTGGTTTGCTCCCGTATTCTGCAAATCACAAAAATGGGTTGCTGTGGCAACTGCCATGTGCTATTTAGCTTGTTGAGAAGGGAGAGAGAGAGAGAGAGAGAGAAAAAAAAAAAAAAAACAACCCTAGACTTGTTATCCTTATTCATTCATTGGCAACTTCTGATGTTGTTCAGACTGGGAAAGTCAACTTAAAAATAAATAAATAAATAAATAAAGCTCAACTATCAGCCTCAGAACAATCCAAGTTTCTGGAAGTTCACTGATTTTCAGAATGCTCTTTTAGAAAAATGTCCCACTTAAAAAGCAAATAAACAAAACAAAACAGATATGTCCTCTATCACTACCATGAACTGCCATATGAAAACCCTCTTTGAGGTTTTTCACCACCCAAGTCTCAAGTTAAAGGCTGATTATTTTAAGGCAGGGACTTAAAATAGGGCAAGGATTGGTGAGGTATGGCTGCTGCAAGAGAGCAGTGATTTATAATATTTTACAATAAGATAACAGGACTAAAGTTTCAGTGTGTGAAAACACTATGTATCCAGGCCTTCCAGGTCTTGGAGGCAAAAGTTCCTGACTGTATAGACGTGTCTTCTGTTGCTCTAGTTATTCATACAGAAGATTAAATTAAGTGAACTCACAGATTTTTTTTTGCACTTTTCCTTCAGCAACAATAGAGAACAATCAATTTAAAAATAATTGGAGAAATTTGTGTTTTGTTCATAAGAGGAAAGGAGAACATTTATTCAACAGTACCACATAGAATCATTTGCTTAATAGCATTTCTAATATGTTGTGCATTTATTCAATCTACTTCTTACTATATTAGAATGCAAAAACAATTACTCTGGATGTAAATCCTAGAAAAACAATCAAATTTTCTATTAAATCGGAGAGGAGACAGTTAAGCTGCAGTGTGAGTTGCAGAAGCTCATGAATAGACAATACTTAGAGTTTCTCTCAAGAGAAAGTGAAAAAGGAGAGTGGCAGAGACCCAGATTCTCTCCCATCTTTCCTTCCTTCTTTCTCTCTTTTGTCCTTCTCACCTTCTCTTCCTTCTTTTCTTCTTGGACTCGGATTAAGGAGTCTTTATTTAAAGTCTAATAATTTAAATTATGTAAGCATATAAAACATATTATAACACGTTACGTTATAATACCAACCCCAGAGCAGATAGAAACTTCCTTTCACATTCTATTGTAAACAGTTTATATTCAACTGAACAGTCACAGGGGAATATGGGCAGTTTCAACCTTCTAGGTCCTTTGTTACACACAAAGCAGTTCTTGGTTTGTTCTTTGGATACTTACATTACAGCCATTTCTGTTCATTAAAAACTCAGAATAAGCAAGTTTAAGAAAAAGCAACTGAACATGAAGCAAAGAATAAAACTAATCTGTCCAAGTAAAACACGCATTGTGCATTTTACTTTATTTGAAAGGAATTTTTAAAATCCACATGCTTTTAATTGGGGCTCTACTGAAAGAATCATCTCAAATATGAGATTCAATAAATGTGCTCATGCTCTGATTAAATGTCAAAGCCATAGATTTGTTATTTCAGATATAGTGAGCAATAATTTTATTGGATAATAATGAACTTTCAAAGATTTATTAATCTGTCCAAGTAAAACACGCAGTGTGCATTTTACTTTATTTGAAAGGAATTTTTAAAATCCACATGCTTTTAATTGGGGCTCTACTGAAAGAATCATCTCAAATATGAGATTCAATAAATGTGCTCATGCTCTGATTAAATGTCAAAGCCATAGATTTGTTATTTCAGATATAGTGAGCAATAATTTTATTGGATAATAATGAACTTTCAAAGATTTATTTGCAACACTCGCTGTCCATTCCAAAGCTCTGAGTTATAATATACAGTAATATATATATATATATAATATTATAGAATCTAGTAATACAGAGCTGACATTTAGGTAAATTTTACTCATTTTAACATGCACTGCATGGATTCTGTGTACTTCTGCTGAAAAATTGGTACTGACAATCTTTGCCCAGTCTTGACTAACAGCAGATATTGTTATGGTTTGTATCAACATTTTTCTCTGGGTGTATATGAATCTTTACAACAGGGGTGTTTTTATGCCTCAAAGTATTTAGGGAAATACCTTATTTTCTGTAAGTAGCATTATTCCAGCTCAAATTCTTTACTCCAATCTAGACTTCACTAAAAATGCCAACTTATCAGATTGTTGATGTAATGACCGCTTCCCATTTGGTTATTATCAGTTGGCCATGAGTAAGGTGTGCCAACCCCTTCAAACTAGTTTCGTATAAGAGTTCTCAACACCATCTTAATGTTTATTAATATCATTTTATTGCCATTATAGCATTTTATAATTTTTAAAGTCTGTGACAACTCCAGATTTTAAAACATATTATGACGAAATTCACATAGCTTTCTACATTCTTCACTAGAAATGCCACAAAATTTCAGAAAATAATATATCTACCTTATACTCACTATACTATACTACTACAGACTTGACCTATAAAAATCAACTGGAAAAAAATATGTCTTAAGTGAAAAGGTATGTTCATAAAACACTATCGTCATTAATTCTCTCCAGACAGATTTATTCAACATACTATTATGAGGGTGAAGACTGGATTAGAGGCACTGATTAGATCGAAGCAATCTGTATTAACTATACTTTGACACCTGCTACTATTTATCAGTGACTTTTGCTACAGTTTCCTTGAAAGTGTTAGTTGTTCAGTCATGTCCAACTGTTTGTCATCCATGGACTGTAGCCCACTAGGCTCCTCTGTCCGTGGAATTCTCCAGGCAAGAACACTGGAGAGGGTAGCCATTCCCTTCTCCAGGACACCTCCCCTACCCAGGGATCGAACCCCGGGCTCCTGCACTGCAGGCAGATTCTTTACCGTCTGAGCCACCAGAGAACAGTTTCCATAGTTACCCAAATCACAAACACATACATGTTTATTTCTCAGTTTGCCAATTTTATGTTATCACTCAATACTCCATTCATAGAAGCTGTTGTCAGGAACCCAGCATTCATCAGCAAAACCAAGGTCACAAATGAGTGTCTTATACAGTAAATATGGTTTATAATGCTATGTTGGGAATTTACAATTTAAATCCACTGATTTTCATTCATTCATTCATTCTTTTGGTAATTTCTTAACTAGCTAGGCACTATTCTAGCAAGACCTTAGAGACATAGCCTTGAACAAAACAGGAACTGCTTTAATAAAGCTAACTTTCTAGTTGGAGGTGGTGGGAAACAGGCAATAAACAAAAAGTAAATAGTTTCTAGTAGTCTTGAATGCTATATAAAGAAAACAAAGCAGGGAAAATGATTTGAAGCAGTACTTTATTAAGGTGGTCTATAAACAAGGTATCACCAAATGGGACAATTAAAAGCCAAATTAAAGAACAAATGTCTAAAATGCCTAAAATAATTTCAGTACAATATAACATGTTCATTGCCAACTACGTAATGAGCCATTAACTTTTCCTTCATAAATTTTAAAAAGGACTATCATTTAATTTTATTGTACAAAAGGTGCCTCAGACAGTAAAGAATCTGTCTGCAATTCAGGACACCTGGGTTCAATCCTGGAGTGGGGAGATCCCCTGGAGAAGGGAATGACAACCCACTCCAGTGTTCTTGCCTAGAGAATTCCATGGATGGAGCCTGATGGGCTACAGCCCACAGGGTTGCAAAGAGTTGGATACAACCGGGTGACTAACACACACACATATCATTTAATTTTATTCTATAAAAAGGAATATGCAGTTTTGTGCATGCTGAGAAAGTGAGTAAGACATTGGTAGAGACTAGAAAGTATTTCATTAACAACTAACCAAGGGGCCAATCAAGTGCGTGTGTATCTACAACACAAAGCTTTATACAGCACAGCCTAACAGAAAGATGACTGATGATGAAGTCAGCGATCCGAGATCAAGCTCAGGAGCTGTAACTTAACCAGCCCTTTTGCTTAGACCAACTCACTAAGTCTCCCTGAACCTCATTTCATTACCTCTTCAGCAGGTATAACAACACATGCTGATGGGATTATTCTGGGACATCTATCTATCTATCTATCTATCTATCTATCTATATATATGAAACTGAATTTAGCATATTATGACTCCTACCACTTCCATTGTTTTTGTTATTTGTTCCTACTGTTAGATGATAGAAAACAAAATCTTCATGGAGATGACCAAGACCTTTAGGAAATTTTATGATCTTTAACTCCATATTTTTCATCATCCTGACACAGTTCAATTATTCTTCTCACACACTGAGGACAATTTTCATTCACTGAAACAAAACTACACCTTCCAAGAAAACCTACACAACACCAGGAGCAACGGAAAAGATATAGCTTACTAAATAGCATTATATATTACAATTTTAAGAATTCACACACAAAAAAATAAGCCTATTTGAAATTTAGATCTTAAATTCCAATTGCCTACTGGCTTAATGCAAACTTATTACATGGCTATACTTATGAAAACATCTAAAATGTAAGCATGATATGAAAAGTATAAGTATACAAATAATACAAAAAAATTAAGCTTCAAAGAGTTTCTCCTTAACATCAAATTAATATTGAATAATCCTTGACTTAACAATGTGAAATATTCCTGCAATACAAAGTAATGGTAAATTAACTTGACTTCACAAAATAATTTTGGGGGGCACAAAGTGTTAGTTGCTCAGCTGTGTCCGACACTTTGTCACCCCATGGAACATAGCCCATCAGGCTGCTCTGTCCATGGAATACTCCAGGCAAGAATACTGGAGTGGGTTGCTATTTCCTTCTCTAAGGGATCCTCCCGACCCAGGTCTCATACACTGCAGGCAGGCTTTTTACTATCTGAGTTTGGGCACAAGGGAGTAGTAAATTTTAGTCAGTGTCCCAGATCAAATTTAAAAGGTTTTGAAACACCCAAATGTGTGAAGGGAAATTGTTCTTCTCCTAACTCAAATCCAGTATCAAAAATATATAAAAACATTAAATTCTACCCTGTGAAGCTATTGTAAATGATATAAAACTATTTGCTTTTCCAAGCCTAAAACGATAGTTTGAAATGTATTCCTGTGTTTTCTGTAGAGAGTTTATTACTAAAAAATTCTCCCAAACATGAGATTTGTTTCCTAGTTTTTCACCTAATCCACACATGAAATGAATACCAGGCTTTTAAGTGTAAAGTGGAGAAAAATTTACAACTTTGTTTTGAAAGAACCCTTTCTCTCAATTAAGATTTAGCATCATTTCCATGACAAGATCTCCAGCCAAAGTGGAACCTCAAAAAAAAAGCCATTTCCTTCTCCAGGGGATCTTCCCGACCCAGGGATCCAACCCAGGTCTCCCACATTGCAGGCAGATGCTTTACCATCTGAGCTATTCAAGTAGAATTCATCATAAAGTCTATTATGAGCAGGTAGAATATAATCAAATTGTGTCCCCTTTGTCAATAATAATTTTAAATGAATTCAAGGAGGTTTTAGGCAACCAAATTTTGCAAGATTGTTTACTGAAGGTAGTCCCACAAAATTAATTCCATACAAAGAGCGATTGGGAGGCTCCTCGAAAGTTCAGTGGCCATAAGTTAAGTGACAGGAAGAAAATTCAAAGCTTTAAGGTGCATATGGCACTTGTCATTTCCACACATGAGGGAGATTATAAAGCCTCATTGACTTTGGGTGCATTGAGAACTAGCCTTGTCTGCCCTTCAGATTTTCTCAAGGTACAAACAGATCATCTCACAGTGATCATCTGTCAGCACAAGTGTTAAGACAAGGAGCCCATGACTGTCAGTAACGAGCTTCTTCTTACTGAAAGATGCACGGAGATGCACACAGGCGTGGAAACTACCCTTGCTCCTTGTGTGGATGGATACTTTTGAAACTCAAAAGCATAATTCAGAAAAGTTTTCTCAAGCTTTCAATTGACTTTGTATTATTGTTCTATTTTAACATCTTCCTTGTAGCCCCCAGGCTCAAAGAGAGCACTGCTGTCTTAAGCAGTCTGACAAGGGTATGAGGGGGAAATCACAGAGCATGAGGGAAATCAGATACACTTTTCAAATGAAAATGGACAAGCAATTCCACGTTCATTATAAGGAACTAATAATACAGACCCTATCTGTATTACCAGCTCCCCCAGATGTAGTAACAGAGCCTCATTCATCACTAACCTCAGCGGCAGGCAAGCACTGACTCACGGCACACCTGAAATGTGGTGCGATGATTCAACCCCTTGTTCACTGCATTTGAAGAAACTGACCACAGGAGGCCATTTTGTGTCAATTCCTTTCAAAACTTGTTTTATTTTCACAATTCATAGCAAAAACACAAAACACTGATATTCATGATACTTTGTTTAATAGCAAAGAAACATTTTTTTATAATTATATGCAGAACAGAAGCTGAACTACTCAGAGAACCTGCACTCTGAATTCTCGTCAGAGGAACATCCCTTTCTGAAATGTAATTTTCAGTTTTCTTTAATAATATTGCCACTGAACTATTCTTCATTCTCGTCTACAGTACCTCATTGGACTCTTGCTCAGAGCCTTCCTTATCTTCTTCACAAACCAATGACTTTCTGTTCTGCCAAAGTGAGCTAATGAAAGAACACAAACATAATGTAAATCTTCTACCTGTCATCCTTTTATGGCATGTCTCTGCTTCAAACACCCTCCTGAGATCAGTATGAAAGCATTTACTTGTACTTGTGGCAATCAATACATAATAAACTTTTTTTTCCTTTTTGGTGGAGGTGGTTTATATGCCTATCATGTCCTCCCATGTATAAGACCCTAGGGAGAGCAGTGCTTGTGATCAGAAAGCACCAGTCAGCACGCATGCACCTGGTCCATAGAATCAGCTCAAGCTGGAATCACTCTATTTCTTTTAACAACATCAGGGAGGTGGACAGTCCTCAGATGACTCACTAATGGAAACTTCGAAGACTTAATTTAGGGTATATGACTGGCTTCTAATGAAGAAGAAAATATTTAAAAATTGTTTGAATTGCCTGGAAAATTACCCCAAATATTTTTATCTGAAATGGAGGCAAACTGAAAGTAGGTCTACATGAAACCTTTTCCAAACCATTGTGCTGCAGTGCACCACCTAAGTATTTCTCATGTCATACACTCAGAGGAGTTTGCTGGAGAGGCTGTCTCTAATGTAGCCGGGAATGCCTCAGAAGACAAAAGGATGGCATCATTTAAAAATCATCCCACACCTTAGCTTCTCAAATAAACTGGAACTGGACAATAAGAACAAACTTTCAGAAAACAAAAGCATCAAAGGAAAAAGGAAAGCTTATTTAGGCAGACTTGTCCTCTCCACCCATGAGAAAATTTTCAAATATAAATTGATGCCTAACTAAATCAATCACCCAAAACATCTCCTGATAAGAACAAAAATTGGACCAAAATGGGAAACCTTAGTACATAAGTTTTGTTAGTCACATTGGAAATTTTCTGAACAAAAGGATATCACACATGTGCAAAGAAAACAATTATTTTTTACACATATGTAAGTTGTTCCTGACATAAAGGTAAAAAAAAAAAAAAATCTCCAAATTTCCTATGAATTGTTCAGGTCCTAAAAATCCCTTTATGGACTACCTCTGATTCTAGAAAAATTCCCACCCTATCTATATGCCATAGTTTGACATACAAGTAAATATGTGGATAAACCTCATATAAACCTGAAAATATCATGAAAGCTTCATGTAAGTTTTGTCAGTACCTGTTAGTAATATATGATGTTTTTTCAGGAAATACAGTCAAACAGTTTTGACCTTATTTAAGATTATGCAGAGTATATCATGAGAAACGCTGGACTGGAAGAAACACAAGCTGGAATCAAGATTGCTGGGATAAATATCAATAACCTCAGATATGCAGATGACACCACCCTTATGGCAGAAAGTGAAGAGGAACTAAAGAGCCTCTTGATGAAAGTGAAAGAGGAGAGTGGAAAAGTTGGCTTAAAGCTCAACATTCAGAAAACGAAGATCATGGCATCCGGTCCCATCACTTCATGGGAAATAGATGGGGAAACAGATGGGGAGACAGTGGAAACAGTGTCAGACTTTATTTTGGGGGGGCTCCAAAATCACTGCAGATGGTGACTGCAGCCATGAAATTAAAAGATGCTTACTCCTTGGAAGAAGAGTTATGACCAACCTAGATAGCATATTCAAAAGCAGAGACATTACTTTGCTGACAAAGGTACATCTAGTGAAAGCTATTGTTTTTTCAGTAGGCATGTATGGATGTGAGAATTGGACTGTGAAGAAGGCTGAGCACCGAAGAATTGATGCTTTTGAATTGTGGTGCTGGAGAAGACTCTTGAGAGTCCCTTGGACAGCAAGGAGATCCAACCAGTCCATTCTGAAGGAGATCAACCCTGGGATTTCTTTGGAAGGAATGATGCTAAAGCTGAAACTCCAGCACTTTGGCCACCTCATGCGAACAGTTAACTCATTGGAAAAGACTCTGATGCTGGGAGGGATTGGGGGCAGGAGAAGAAGGAGACAACCGAGGATGAGATGGCTGGATGGCATCACGGACTCGATGGATGCGAGTCTGAGTGAACTCATTGAGTTGGTGATGGACAGGGAGTCCTGGCGTGCTGCGATTTATGGGGTCGCAAAGAGTCGGACATGACTGAGCGACTGAACTGAACTGAACTGAAGATTATTACAAAAATTATTTAACTGTAAAGCATGGAGGACCTTCTCATTTTAGAAATCAAGTCACTAAAGGTTGTGAGGTCTTCTCCCAATTTGGGAAATCTTGCTTTCACAATACCCTGCTGCTAAACTACTATTAATCACCCAAAGAGAGGTGTATAGTTTAATTATAACCTGAAGCAAAATTTACATTATTTAGTTTTCCATATTTGGAAAATAAGATGCTTAAGATGAGTGAATGTTAAGGAATTTTAGAAATCAAGTCACTAAAGGTTGTGAGGTCTTCTCCCAATTTGGGAAATCTTGCTTTCACAATACCCTGCTGCTAAACTACTATTAATCACCCAAAGAGAGGTGTATAGTTTAATTATAACCTGAAGCAAAATTTACATTATTTAGTTTTCCATATTTGGAAAATAAGATGCTTAAGATGAGTGAATGTTAAGGATAATGTATAAATGAGCACTTTTCCTCACAGACACCTACACTTGAGACTATACAAATGCTAAAGTAACAAGGGAATGATAAAAAGGAAGTTAAAGAATCCAATTAGGCAATCAAATTCCATTGGTACTCACACAGTACTGAATGAAGTACTGTTATGTTACAGAGTTCCCTAATACATGGAGTGATGCTTTCTAAGGCCCACTTGACTTCACATTCCAGGATGTCTGGCTGTAGGTGAGTGATCACACCATCGTGATTCTCTTGATCGTGAAGATCTTTTTGTACAGTTCTGTGTATTTTTGCCATCTCTTCTTAATATCTTCTGCTTATGTTAGGCCCATACCATTTCTGTCCTTTATCGAGCCCATCTTTGCATGAAATGTTACCATGGTATCTCTAATTTTCTTGAAGAGATCTCTAGTCTTTCCCATTCTGTTGTTCTCCTCTACTTCTTTGCATTGATCACTGAGGAAGGCTTTCTTATCTCTCCTTGCTATTCTTTGGAACTCTGCATTCAGACACTTATATCTTTCCTTTTCTCCTTTGCTTTTCGCTTCTCTTTTTTTCACAGATATTTATAAAGCCTCCCCAGACAGCCATTTTGCTTTTTTGCATTTCTTTTCCATGGGGATGGTCTTGATACCTGTCTCCTGTACAATGTCATGAACCTCATCCCATAGTTCATCAGGCACTCTATCTATCAGATCTAGGGCCTTAAATTTATTTCTCACTTCCATTGTATAATCATAAGGGATTTGATTTAGATCATACCTGAATGCTCTAGTGGTTTTTCCTACTTTCTTCAATTTAAGTTTGAATTTGGCAATAAGGAGTTATGATCCGAGGCACAGTCAGCTCCCGGTCTTGTTTTGCTGACTGTATAGAGCTTCTCCATCTTTGACCATAAAGAATATAATCAATCTGATTTTGGTGTTGACCATCTGGTGATGTCCATGTGTAGAATCTTCTC
>SJYX01003824.1:285417-295719 GCA_006410675.1 Oreotragus oreotragus
TGTTGGAGAAGACTCTTGAGAGTCCCTTGGACGGCAAGGAGATCCAACCAGTGCATTTTAAAGATCAGTCCTGGGAGTTCTTTGGAAGGAATGATGCTAAAGCTGAAACTCCATTACTTTGGCCACCTCATGCGAAGAGTTGACTCATTTGAAAAGACTCTGATGCTGGGAGGAATTGGGGACAGAAGGAGAAGAGGACGACAGAGGATGAGATGGCTGGATGGCATCACCGACTTGATGGACATTGAGTTTGAGTGAACTCTGGAAGTTGGTGATGGACAGGGAGGCCTGGCGTGCTGCAATTCATGGGGTCGCAAAGAGTCAGACACGACTGAGTGACTGAACTGAATACATGGAGTTATTGTCATAGAAGAAATAGAAGCATAAACAAACAGAACAAGTTCTGGCTTAGAAATATCATTTGTTTTGCTAATTACATACAAAAATCAACCTCACATATAATGCTATTAATGAAGTGCTCAGTTGAGCAAAAACTATAATTAAAAATAAATACAAATCAGAATCCTTTTCAAGATGAGAAATGACAGTATCACAACAAGCTATTATTTATAAATATACAGAAATCACTACACCAATATGAAACCTTCCTGAGACTCAGATGGCATTCCTCACTCTCTAAAAGAATATTACAAATAAGGAATTTCTGCACTATGAATTATCCTTCCTGATTCTGGCTATGCTATAACAAGCTTCCACAGATCTGCTGTTTGGGGGTGCCATGTTTGGAATTATTTTTTAAAGAAAACTATCTTGATCCTTTTTTTACTTTATCCCTATGGATTTCCCCACATAGCACAATCCCCAAATTCTGAAAACAGCAGAAGACACAAGATAAAAAGTCCAAAGACTCTCTCAAAATCTGCCCAAAGCATATTTTAAGATTTAGGGGGAAAAAAAAGACTTGTGCTATTTAAGTTGTTCCTGGTTTCTCTAAAAGAAATTCATTGCAAGGATTACATTTAAATCTAAGGGAGTCAGCTGAGCCTAGTTTCATGAGGTATGAAAATAGTACATGACTTGCTTTAAGAGTTGCACTAATATTCTCTGTTCAAACAGAAGTTCCAGGATATGACAAGGACACAAAATGATATCAAATCTCTTTTTTTCCCTACTTTTTAGCTACAGCTATTCCTATCATAATTCAAAAGAGAATTTTAGCCAGTTTGAAAATAGATGATTTCAGATTCTCAAAATATAAGAATCTGAGGAAATCATCCTCAAAGATAGTACCAATTAAATATATGGGATTCATCATATGCATTTTAGTGCATAAGTCCTATACAATAACAAAAATAATTTTGCTCTATAAAGGGAACTTCTTTATAACAGTGACTCTATAAGAAACCTTTAAGGGATATTCCAGAACATTATCAATTTGGAAATAATAATGAAAATGTCCAAAATCCACATTTTGTGGGAAACTAAGACTCAGAGAGTAATATGATTTATCTGAACCACACAGCAAAATTAGGCTTAGAAAATAAGTTTTGCTTATTCTAGTTCCCCTTCTGTACTACTCAACTGCCTTCTATATTTCATCTGAGTAAAACTTTTCTATCAAAGAAGGATAAATATACAACAATAAAAGTCAGTGTGCTCATCCAGTTGTAGGAAATAAATTTCTGAATAGTTACTAAGATGAGTGGTGCTATATTAGTAAACATTTGGGACGAAGTGGTCTTCCCTGGTTGCCTAGATAATAAGGAATCTGCCTGCAATATAGGAGACCCAGGTTTGATCTCTGGGTTGTGAAGACCCATCCCTTGGAGAAGGGAATGGCTAATCCCTTCAGTATTCTTGCCTGGAGAATTCCATGCATGAGGGCTCAGTGGTAGTATAAGATTCAGTTCAGTATAAGATTAACTGAGGAATATTGAGATTTTAAGACTTTATTTGAGCAAAATTCAATTTGAATAGAGTCAAGCTGGAAGTGGTTAGGAAGCCCCATTGGCAGGAACTCAAAGAGAGGCTTTAAGAGAGAAAATGTAGAAGCAAAAAAAGGGATGATTGGCTGTAGCTTAAAGTCTGCTTAGCTATTTTCCTTGCTGTCCTTAGCAGTTTGATTTTGTAACCTTGAAGCATTTACAGGCTTAGATTTGGGTTTGCTTACAAAGGCCACTGCAAAATTAGAGTCCTATCAGTTAATGACCTCTGTGTTTAATTAATTTAGCAGTGGATTAGAGGCAAAATAAAGGGGCTTGAGTCTGAGGGGAAATAAACTTATTTTCCAAACTGTCATGTAACCTCTTTGGCCTTAATGTGAAAATGAAGAATGATGTCAGAGTTTACAAAAAGAGATGACATGAGGAATACCTGTGGCAATTTACATAAGGCATAAGACCAATACTACATGGGACATGTTTGCCATTGATGTGTTGTTACTAACTGCTCCTCCCACAGCCACTCTTCTCCAGAGCACATCCTTTGCCCCATCCCTTATGCAGCTCCTAATTACCTTGGAGACTCGGTGCTATCATAACACACTTACGTATTCTTCCCACCTTGAAAGGACAAAGGCCAATTAAGAGTCAGTCAAGGCCAAGGGCTTCCCTTGTGGCTGTTGGTAAAGAATCCGCCTGTAATGTGGGAGACCTGGGCTCAATCCCTGGGTTGGGAAGATCCCCTAGAGAAGGGAAAGGCTACCCGCTCCAGTGTTCTGGCCTGGAGAATTCCATGGACTATACAGACCATGAGGGGTCACAAAGAGTTAGACACAGAGTGACTGAGTGACTTTCACTTCACTTCAAGGCCAAGGAAGAGAGACCTCCCTGTGGTAGGTCCCTAGACTGAGATGGCAGTGGGGGAATTTGCATTCGAAAGAGTGGCTAAGTCAAAGTCAATGTCTTAGTCACTCAGTCAAGTCTAAGAACATAGTTGTTACTGCTTAGTTGCTAAGTCATGACTTCTGTGGCCCCGTGGACCCCATGGACTGTAGCCCACCAAGCTCCTCTGTCCATGAGATTGCTCAGGCAAGAAAACTGGAGTGGGCTGTCATTTCCTTCTCCAGGGGATCTTTCCGACCCAGGGATTGAACCCCCATCTCCCGCATTGCAAGCAGATTTTTTACCACTTGAACCACTAAGGTCTTTGCAGATTTTCAACACCCTTCTAGAATGAACCACTCATTTCACCTCTGAGGACCTTCATTACCTCATTTCTAAGAGAGGATGCAATTGATGGTTCAGAAAATCAGGTCTTTGAAGCCTCTTCAGGATCAGATGTAAAACCAGACTCGGTGGCATGTAAATATTTCCACAAATCTGACTCTCCTCCACCATCCACCTGGCATGTTAATCAGAATAGATCTTCTTTCCTATGTTTGACCTACTGTGAGTCTAGGTTAGACATTATTTGAACAAAGGGTTTCATAACTGAGATGAGGTTGAGAATCAATAGATCTCTATGCCCATTTCTAGCTCAAAATTCTATGACATCAAAAATACACTAATTTAATATGATGCTAAGTTTACTGAGGTGGCTAAAACTTTGATATTATTAAAAATCCATATCCTTCAAATTAGCAAAAAAAATCATCATAAGGCATATATTGTTCATATACCAATATTAATAGTTACTAGCAACTCATTTTTGCTTCATTTATTCCATCAAGGGACCTAATTCAGGCAATCTACTTACCCAGTGGTTAGTGTACCTCAATATGATGACTAAAGTAACTCTCTTCTTCATTTACTGACTAGATATAAATATAAAATGAAATAGAAATAATGACAGGTAATCAATCTGATAGCTTTAAAAAAAACCCATAATGACTAAAATTCAGTGATCCTAATGTGTTTAAGACATAGAACTACAGCACTGACTATAAACAAGTGATCAATTAAATACAAAGATTAAAACTTTACCCACAGCTATTTTTTAGATATTTTTAAAAATATTTTTCATGTTGAGTAGTATCAATAAGCTTATAATATGAAAAAAAAAAACCTTAATGATCATACAACAATATTCTAAATTCTAATGATCAATAACTTGGGTCATAGAAAAGTAAGATGCCCTGTCCTCAATCACACAATCACTAGTAAACTTGACCCATATTTCATAATGCAAAGCAAATTTTTTTTCCCATTTATCAGTTATTTTATTAACATCTAAATATTTTAAGTTAGCATTCATTAAACTACTCTAAATAGTCACCATTATCCACTCCCTGAATGTTGACAGAGAACAATTATGTTCTGAAAAAATGGAAAAAAAATATTTCTCAAGGAAAAAAAATAATAACCTTTTATAGGGATGCATTTGGTGTAGTCCAACAATACCTTTGGGATACAGAACCTTCAATTAGAATTGAAAAAAGACTGAGTCTTACAACAAAGGAATGTAAAGTCAGAAAATGGGAGAACAGAATTTAAGTTCTTTACACAAATGAACTTAGCTAGCAATTTGCTATAGAAGAAAAGGAAAAACTGGGCTTTAATGTAGCCATAGCAACCTCCTATCTTTAACAATTTTTGAACTTAAGCATCCAAATGTTTCACTTCTTCAGACTCTGCAGTCTTTATAATACACATAATGAGGTACGGGGAAGAAGCCACACTTTGTTCTTAAGCTTTAGGATTGTAAAAATTCACCTGAAAGATAGTGGATATTAAATCTCCTTACCCACGTGTTTCCCCACTACTTCAGTTGAATTTTTATAAGTATTATAAAAGAATACAGAAGACTCAAGTTACTCATGCTGGGTAGAGAGACCTAGGAATTCCTCCTCCTTTGTGCATCTGCAGACCAGTGCACATACTACTGTTGCAACAAGTCAGCTCTACAGTGCAGCATCCTCTGCTCTTTTCTCCTTCAATAACTGAGACCTTGGTGAACAGACAATTTACCTTATCTATTGTTGACTTTGTAGTGGCTACAACAGTGTCTGCCAAAAAGGAGGTGTCTGGTCAATGTTTCAGAAACGTAGAAAAACAGAAGAAGCTAAAGAATTAAGATCTCTTTACCAAGGAAAAAATACTTTTTGGTCTCAAAAATTCCATATATAATTATAGCTAGAAACTATTTCTATTTTTATTTTGAAGAAATCTAAAGTTATGAGTGTCTACAAATATTAAAAAATATCCTTAAGATATGAAAATTCTTAAAATTGCTTTCTTTTGATGGCTAAAACTGGGAGCTTTTACGCTGGTCAGAGTCTAATTTGCACATATTATTCAATTTAAAACATATAAAACACTTTAAAAAATTTTTTTAATTAATTTTAATTGGAAGCTAATTATTTTACAATATTGTAGTGGTTTTGCCATACATTGACATGAATCCTCCAAGGGTGTACATGTGTTCCCCATCCTGAACCCCTCTCACACCTCCCTCCCTATCCCATTCTTCTGGGTCATCCCAGTGCACCAGCCCTGAGCACCCTGTCTCATGCATCAAACCTGGACTGGCTATCCATTTCACATATGATAATATACATGTTTCAATGCTATTCTCCCGAATATCAGTCAAAAATGACATGAGGAAGCCAACAGACAAAAAATAAAGATACCATGAGAAAAATTACATCTTAAAATGCCTTTTAAATTAAAAAATTAAGCCTTCTGAATTTGCCAACCCCAAAAAAGGCCTTACGTACACTGCCAATTATACTTTGTCAAAGAAAAGTCATTTTTAATCTTTCAATTCTTAAAAATCTTATGAAATGTAATGACTAGAAATGAAAGCACATTGACTGATGCAGTAGGCTCTCAGCAAATACTTACTGAAAGACTGAATGGAAGAATAAATGAAAAAGTAGATAGATGGTAAACTCTAATAGGGTTTGCCTTNCAGACAAAAAATAAAGATACCATGAGAAAAATTACATCTTAAAATGCCTTTTAAATTAAAAAATTAAGCCTTCTGAATTTGCCAACCCCAAAAAAGGCCTTACGTACACTGCCAATTATACTTTGTCAAAGAAAAGTCATTTTTAATCTTTCAATTCTTAAAAATCTTATGAAATGTAATGACTAGAAATGAAAGCACATTGACTGATGCAGTAGGCTCTCAGCAAATACTTACTGAAAGACTGAATGGAAGAATAAATGAAAAAGTAGATAGATGGTAAACTCTAATAGGGTTTGCCTTTAGACTTGTATGAGTCATTCATTCAAGTCATTTAAAAGAGCCTTGATATAATACATTTCATTGAGATGTCAGTTTTCATTCCTGGTGACATTTCACTAACAATGTCTTCTGAAATTGTATAATATTCAATTACAGCTTACCTTTGCTTTAATATATGGAAGATTCTGTTGCCCTTAAAACTTAAAGGAAGTATAGACAAGACCTTACAAAAGAAGCTTTAAATGAAAAAGCAACTGAAATGAGCAATAGTTGAGTATCAATTGGTTCTCAGCTCCTAGGTATGACCATATATATGATGTGTACACTAACAGCAGGAAACCATTTAATGAAGATGTATCTACAATTATTAAGGTTTATTGAATATGGCTTACTTTATTTTGAAGAACAGAAGGACAATGTTTTATCTATATGTTATGTACTTTATAAACATCCATCTATTCATACATTCATCCACCATAAAGTATTTATTTGAAGGCTTATTATATCCCAGTCTCAATACAATGTTCCAGATCATCTTCCCAAGCCACAGTCCTAAAATCTTTAAACCTAACTTGAAATACTGATATTTTCAAGTATACTTTCCCTAGTCCTTGCTGCTACTGCTAAGTCACTTCAGTCATGTCCAATTCTGCGCGACCCCATAGACGGCAGCCCATCAGGCTCCCCCATCCCTGGGAGTCTCCAGGCAAGAATACTGGAGTGGGTTGCCATTTCCTTCTCCAATGCATGAAAGTGAAAAGTCAAAGTGAAGTCGCTCAGTCGTGTCCAACTCTTAGCGACCCCATGGACTGCAGCCCACTAGGCTCCTCCATCCATGGGATTTTCCAGGCAAGAGTACTGGAATGGGGTGCTATTGCCTTCTCCCTTCCTTAGGAAAAAAAAAAATACAAGCAAATTGATGGAGTATAGGAAATTAAGTATATCAATAATTGTATAATACAAGTTTTCTAAGTTTGAAAAAAAATTTCAGAGAGTTTCTCTTTTTATTCCAATATATTCAAACAGGAAAATCAGAGGAGGGAAAGATGAGGGAGAAGAAGGATAAAAGTAAGAGGATTTAGGGCACATACATTAAAATTCTCAAAAAGTGAAGATGGGATGCTGCTCCATTTATTTTTTAAAGACATAACTAGTTTGTTAATTAAGACAAAAAAATTTTACACCAATGCATATAAAGAATAAATGACAAACTCTCCTCCTAAAATCAGTGTCACCAATATAACTGCTATCTAGCCCAAGTCTCAAAATCGCCACCAACAAACACCATTTTCTCACTGATAAAGCTAAGGTGTACCTAAAGACCAGCTATGTTTTTAAATTGGTGCTAGTAAAGTGAACCATTTTCTGTTTTCCCAATGGAAACTCTGCAGTATAACTGTGATATTTCTACTTTCTGTCAAACAATAAAAAAAAAATCTATAAAAATCTGGGGGCATATCTTTTCCTCTTTATTTTTTTTCTATGTTGCTAATTGTAAGTTGAAAGTGAAAGTCACTCTGTCATGTTCAACTCTTTGCAACCCCATGGACTATAGAGTTCATGGAATTCTCCAGGCCAGAATACTGGAGTGGGTAGCTTTTTCCTTCTCCAGGGGATCTTCCCAACCCAGGGATCGAACCCAGATCTCCCGCATCACCAGAAGATTCTCTACCAGCTGAGCCATAAGGGAAGCCTAGGTTATATGCTGGAGTGGGTAGCCTATTCCTTCTCCAGCAGATCTTCCTGACCCAGGAATCGAACTGGGATCTCCTGCATTTCAGGTGATGACCTTGAAATAGATTACAGAGGGATTTTAACCAATGTTTTTGGTGTTATAAGTTACTTAAGGACAAAAAGTCATTTTAATCACTAGTCCATATGCTATCATCTAACACAAGTTATAGAAAGATAATTGTGAATTATCATGTAGCAAACATTTGTTTAATGACCTATATACTGGCCTAGGTACTAATCAATCAATCAAATACACTAATATAATCAAATCAAAAGGAGGCTGAACATAATTTCTAACAATAATAATAATGATCTCATAATTTAGAAAGTAACAACCTAATAATGTAACAACCTTATATCTAGTAAGAAAAGATAATTGTGAATTATCATGTAGCAAACATTTGTTTAATGACCTATATACTGGCCTAGGTACTAATCAATCAATCAAATACACTAATATAATCAAATCAAAAGGAGGCTGAACATAATTTCTAACAATAATAATAATGATCTCATAATTTAGAAAGTAACAACCTAATAATGTAACAACCTTATATCTAGTAAGGAAATAGTCTAATAATCAAATGTCTAGCATTAATCTATTGTCTAATAATTTTATGGCAAGTAAGGGGAAAAAGAAGTGTAAACAAATAATTATCATGACACAGATGCGAAGTGACCAAGAATAAATCTGGAAAAAGTTTCCCACAATAAGCTTTTGGGGGCTGAGGCCATGCTAAAGGCCATGAGGCTCAAGAGGTTCAGTTTCCTGTGATGATATATGCTCTTTACTAAAGCAAGCATGTCAGACTATCATTTCTGATGACAATAAGAAGTCTAACCTAAATTCCCTGCCCCGACTCTATATTCACAAACAAAGTGCAGGTTCATAGTTTGTACTGCCAAGTATATTTTTTAAATGAAGCAAAATCATTGACTGGCAGATTCAGGTATTAACATTTGTACTCTTGATAGTCATATTTCTCACTGTAATGTGTTGGGATTTGGGTCTTGTCTCTTGTGAGTCTGGTTAGTGTGGATCACATCCTGCTCACTATTAGTAGATCGATAATATTAATATTCTAAATTTGAAAAGCTGAAGACAAAGGTAATGCCAGCCCATGCTAAGAAATAAATCACTGCCCTACCTTTGTCAATATGATTTCATCACACACGACTGAGCGACTTCACTTTCACTTACATGTATAGGCAACATGCCTTGCTAGAAAGAGCTGCAGGCCTAAAGATAAAGCCTGGGTTCGAATTCCTCCTCATCAATTATTAGCTGTGTGATTCCAGGCAGATAGATGGTCAATACCCTTGTCAAAAAACAAAAACAGTGGTTAAAATCCCTCTGCAATCTGTTTCAAGGTCATTATTAACATAAAATAAACAATGGATATCAAAGGTCTTTGAAAACTGCAAAGCACTAATATGTAAGATGTTATTATTGCCTTACTATCCTGCAAACAATCCATGCCAAATAATCCATTAGTGAAAGTATCATCATCATTTCCAAAGACATGAGAAAAAAATCAATATTACAATAAAGGCACAATTTACATATCCTCTGTTGTACTTCCCATACTGACAATTTCTTCCTACAGACCTGGCAAAATAAAACTCAAATGTGTTCACTACTTTTAGAATTCTCCTTATTTTCAAAAGCTTATAGAATAAATGTAGTTCAGATTTGGTTGTTTTTGGCATATGACTATGCCAAAATGATGAAATGAGGTTAGAAAAGGGTTTCTCATTAAAGGTAAATATAAATTTAAGAAAACAGAAAAATTTTAAAACAATGGCATTAGGTTAAAATCTCTCTGCATTAGGTTAAGATCCCCCCTAAAAGAATGTTTTACCTTGAACATTTCCAATCCTCTAGTTAACATAAAGGAGAATATAGGTTTCTCTTTGCTAGAGAAGCTGGATATAACTGATTAATTGGCCAAAATTATGATTGCTCAGTTCNAATGGCATTAGGTTAAAATCTCTCTGCATTAGGTTAAGATCCCCCCTAAAAGAATGTTTTACCTTGAACATTTCCAATCCTCTAGTTAACATAAAGGAGAATATAGGTTTCTCTTTGCTAGAGAAGCTGGATATAACTGATTAATTGGCCAAAATTATGATTGCTCAGTTCTCAACTGAGTTATTAACATTTGTGGCAACACACTGAAGTATCTTACCTAGGCCTTTCCTTCATTTTGAAAATAGAGATGCAATAGCTTTCTATTTCAAATTCTATCCTGGTACCTCTCCCTATTTACTTGTGTCACCCTTGAAAGGCTGAAAATTTATGAAGGGAAAAAATCATATCTAAGTCATCCTTTTATCCTCCAACTATTTACCCAAAGTGGCACATAATAGGTGTTCATTAAATTTTGACTGAATAAATTAAGGAATAAACTAAGATATAATATTAGATGACTTTTCTTTAAAATCTAGTTCCTTTGTATTACATTAAAATTTAAACCT
>SJYX01003825.1:0-13575 GCA_006410675.1 Oreotragus oreotragus
GGACCTAGCATTAATTCTCTCTATAGCAGGACCTAGTTAATTGTCCAACTCTCTGCTGGATTCTGTTTAAAAAATGAAACCGTCTACATGTTTTTTATTTCTAGAGTTTCTATTTGGTCATTTTTGTTTGTTTGTTTTGTTTTTAGAGAAGATGTGGTTTTGAAAAATATTATTTGTTTGGCTGTGCCAGGTCTTATTTACATCACATGTGATCTTTGATCGTCATTGTGGCATGCGGCATCATTAGTTGCAGCATGCAAGCTCTTAGTTGTGACATGTGGGACCTAGTTTCCTGACCAGGGATTGAACCTGGGCCCCCTGCATTGGGAGTGAAGAGTCTTAGCCACTGGACCATCAGAGAGGTCCCTCTATTCAGTCTTTTTCAAACTCACCTTTCCCCTCACAATATCTCACTTATGATATGGATTTTACTTCTCCCTTCACATATTTGAATATTTTGCTGCTGCTGCTGCTGCTAAGTTGCTTCAGTCGTGTCTGACTCTGTGTGACTCCATAGACGGCAGCCCACCAGGCTCCCCCGTCCCTGGGATTCTCCAGGCAAGAACACTGGAGTGGGTTGTCATTTCCTTCTCCAATGCATGAAAGTGAAAAGTGAAAGTGAAAGTGAAGTCGTGTCCGACTCTTAGTGACCCCACGGTCTGCAGCCTACCAGGCTCTTCTGTCCATGGGATTTTCCAGGCAAGAGTACTGGAGTGGGGTGCCATTGCCTTCTCCGTTGAACATTTTAGACTTGTTTACTTTAAATCAGCTTTCATGTTTCATGAATGGAAGCATTTTTTCAGATTATGCTTTTACCTGTAAATCTAGGGGTATAAATGTTCTCATTTGTTGCATCTGCCATCTCTCCATCGTGACATTTTCCTCAGTGTTTATTTGCTTCTTCAGGGGTCAGCATTTTGCTCATTCTCAGGGTTTTGGAGGATTCCTGTAGGGGTTATTTTGTCTTTCTCTGTGCTATTATTCTATAGGTTTCACCACTTCTGTTTCCTAATTTTGTGGAATGGAGTTCTCAAACAGGCAACCTAGCATGGGCCCAGGTGCTAGCTTTGTGATTGGCTCAGTGTTAGAGTCTGATTTTTCCACCTAGAGACTCCAGGCAGATACTAAGCCCTCTTGCTGTGTTCCATAGCACAATGATGTAGTTTTTCTAGAAACTGTTTTATCCACAAGAAAGACTTTTTCTTCTTGGCTTTGAGCAGGAAACCTGCCTTCAGCTCAAGGAGCCTAGGCCACATCTCCCATCCTTAGAGGAGCATTAAATTCCTCATTCTGATACCCTGTAGGACTTTGGGCTCTTGTGATGAGTGAGATCTGAGTATATTCTGTGACTGGTCATGAGGGACCTATCAAGAGATTTTTAGATAAACTTTTTATTGAAATCTAATATACTTATGGGGCCTCCCAGATGGCTCAGTGATAAAGAATCTTCCTGCCAATGCAGGAGATTCAAGAGACGCGGATTCAATCCCTGGGTCAGGAAGGTCTCCTGGAGTAGGAAATGGCAGCCCACTCCAGTGTTCTTGCCTGGGAAATTCCATGGACAGAGGAGCAACTGAGCACGCGTGCAACATACTCATAGAAGAGTGCACAATATAGGATGAGTTTTTATAAAGTGCACACAATTGTTTGATTGCCACACACATCAAGATATAGAACTAGTTGCCACTTTGCAGAAGCCTCCTCATACCTTCTCCAAGCACAATAGTACTCTGCTCTGAAAGGTAACTACTGTTCAAATCTGTACAGCATTAGATTCATTTTGACCGCTTTGCACTTCTTAAAATTTATTTATTGTGTCAAGTGTCTTGCAGGATCTTGGTTTCCTGACCAGGTATCGAACTTGTGTCCCCTGCAATGGAAGCACTGGACTTCCAGGGAATTCCTCATTTTGTACGTTATATACATGCAGCTGTAAGGTATATCATCCTCAGTGTCTGGCTTCTTTGGCTTCTTTCTCTCAACATCAAACAATCTCATATTTGTGAGATTCTCCCATGTCATTATGTTCATTCCTAGTTTGCTCCTTTTCATTGCTGTATGGTAGTATTATATGAAAATACCAGTTTTTTAAAATCCTTTCTACTGTTGATAGATATTTGAGTAGCTCCCACTCTGGGACTCATATAAATAATATTGCTATGAACTGGGCTTCCCTGTTGGCTCAGCAGTAAAGAGTCTGCCTGCCAGTGCAAGAGACACGGATTCAATCCCTGGATTGGGAAGATCCCCTGGAGAAGGAATTGGCAACCCACTCCAGTATTCTTGTCTGGGAAATCCCATGGACAGAGGAGCCTAACAGGCTACAGTCCATGGGGTCACAAAAGAGTCGGACACAGCTTAGCGAATGAACAGCAACAACATTGCTATGAACATACTTATATATGTTTTTGGTTAAGATCTATAAGCATTCGTTTGGAGCATATACCTAGGGGTGAATTGCTGGGTCATACACACACTCAGTTTTAGCAGACACTGTCAAACAAGTTTCCAATGTTGTACTAATTTAGACTCCCACTAAGAGTGTGGAGTAGTTTGCATGTCTGTGGAACTAGAATGGAGAAGGAAATGACAACCCACTCCAGCATTCTTGCCTGGAGAATCCCAGGGACAGAGGAGCCTGGTGCGCTGCCGTTTATGGGGTCGCATAGAGTCGGACACGACTGAAATCGACTTAGCAGCAGCAGCAGTGGGAACTAGAACAGATCTTTTTCCTCAATTGCACAGAACTGAGAAGTATTAATAGTTCTTTTAGCTCCTTTTCATGGAGAATAAATCAAGATTGATATGCGAATCCCTGGTTTATCTCTTTTATATTCCATGATATGTGTGCGTCCTCAGTCACTCAGTGGGGTCCGACTCTTTGTGACCCCGTGGATTGTAGCCTGCCAGGCTCCTCTGTCCATGGGATTCTCCAGGCAAGAATACTGGAGTGACATGCCATTTCCTCCTCCTTCCTGGGGTTGCCATTTCCTTATTCCTGACCCAGGGATTGAACCCGCGTCTCTTGCATCTCCTGCATTGCAGATGGATTCTTTACTACTGAGCTACCTGGGAAGTCCATAGTCCATGATATGTAACTACAAAGTATATCAAAAGTACTAAGTTTTCCAAGCTTCTACCATGTGCCAGGCGCTCTTCTAAGAGGCCATTTCCTCCTCATTACAACCCTGTGAGGTGGTAATTATTACTGCTTCATGTTCCAGGCGAGGGAGCTGCAACTCAGGAAAATTAAAGAACTGTCCCAGGACTCCAGAGCCTGAAGCAGTGGAGTTGCAGCAGGCTAACTCCGAAGCCTGGCCTCCTCACACTGCATGGCAAATACACCCCTGCATCCTCCTGCCAGAGTGCAGGCTCAGCTTTTTTTCAGAAGCCTCTTTTACATCTCCCTAAAGATCTAAAATGGGCTTCCCAGGTGGTACCAGTGGCAAAGAACCTGCCTGCCAACGCAGGAGACACAGGAGATGTGGGTTAGACCCCTAGGTCGGGAAGATCCCCTGGAGGAGGGCATGGCAACCCACTCCAGCATTCTTGCCTGGAGAATCCCAGGGACAGAGGAGCCTGGTGCGCTGCCGTTTATGGGGTCGCATAGAGTCGGACACGACTGAAATCGACTTAGCAGCAGCAGCAGTGGGAACTAGAACAGATCTTTTTCCTCAATTGCACAGAACTGAGAAGTATTAATAGTTCTTTTAGCTCCTTTTCATGGAGAATAAATCAAGATTGATATGCGAATCCCTGGTTTATCTCTTTTATATTCCATGATATGTGTGCGTCCTCAGTCACTCAGTGGGGTCCGACTCTTTGTGACCCCGTGGATTGTAGCCTGCCAGGCTCCTCTGTCCATGGGATTCTCCAGGCAAGAATACTGGAGTGACATGCCATTTCCTCCTCCTTCCTGGGGTTGCCATTTCCTTATTCCTGACCCAGGGATTGAACCCGCGTCTCTTGCATCTCCTGCATTGCAGATGGATTCTTTACTACTGAGCTACCTGGGAAGTCCATAGTCCATGATATGTAACTACAAAGTATATCAAAAGTACTAAGTTTTCCAAGCTTCTACCATGTGCCAGGCGCTCTTCTAAGAGGCCATTTCCTCCTCATTACAACCCTGTGAGGTGGTAATTATTACTGCTTCATGTTCCAGGCGAGGGAGCTGCAACTCAGGAAAATTAAAGAACTGTCCCAGGACTCCAGAGCCTGAAGCAGTGGAGTTGCAGCAGGCTAACTCCGAAGCCTGGCCTCCTCACACTGCATGGCAAATACACCCCTGCATCCTCCTGCCAGAGTGCAGGCTCAGCTTTTTTTCAGAAGCCTCTTTTACATCTCCCTAAAGATCTAAAATGGGCTTCCCAGGTGGTACCAGTGGCAAAGAACCTGCCTGCCAACGCAGGAGACACAGGAGATGTGGGTTAGACCCCTAGGTCGGGAAGATCCCCTGGAGGAGGGCATGGCAACCCACTCCAGCATTCTTGCCTGGAGAATCCTATGGACAGAGGAGCTTGGCAGGCTACAGTCCATGGGGTTGCACACAGTCAGACATGACCAAAACAACTTAGCCCACATGGACAAGCAAACATCTAAACTACAGAGCCATGTGTTACCAGATATGACTACCTGGAATCANATGGACAGAGGAGCTTGGCAGGCTACAGTCCATGGGGTTGCACACAGTCAGACATGACCAAAACAACTTAGCCCACATGGACAAGCAAACATCTAAACTACAGAGCCATGTGTTACCAGATATGACTACCTGGAATCAGTTCAGTTCCGTTGCTCAGTCGTGTCCAACCCTTTTGCGACCCCATGGACTACATGACTGCCTGCAACAGGTGACATTCGCCCAACTGCAGCTTGAAATCCATGCCTTTGTATTGGTGGGTGAAAACAAGTAAGCAGCCACCTTGAAGAACTCTGCTCTCAGAAGTCAGTCTTGTTTCTGTCGCACACCATGAGTTATGCTGGCTCAGTGCTGGCACACAGTGGCACCTTAGGAACATTCGCTGAACGGAATTGTAGAAAAATTCACATTTGTGATATTGACCAGGAGCCCTCTTGGCTGCAGTTCCTGGCTTCTAATATCTGACCACCAGGGGGCACAATATCTGTCCCTGGTGCACCCTCTTTTTTTCTGAAGCCATTTCCCTGGGGAAGAAAGGAGTCTGCAGGAAAACTCTGAATTTTGAAAAAAGATACAAGAGAATTGGGTCTTTCCAGGTGTGGTCCAAGTACCATCAAATTATAATCACCTACTGTGTGTGGCTAAAAGGCAAGCTCCCTCTTGTTCACACGAGACCTAGGGAGTCAAACTTTCCAGGGGTAGAACCTAGGAATTGTACCTTAAGCAAGGTCATCAGGTGATTTTTTTTTTTATGCACATGGCTCTGTATTCAGACTACCCGTGTTCAAATATTGACTTTTTCACGTGTTAACTGGTGACTTTGAGCAAGTCAGTTAACCTGAGACTTGACTCATAAAAGAAGATCTTAAAAACAGATTTAACTCTTAAGAGATGCTATAATAAATGAGACAATCCATGTGGAGAGCTCAGCATGGTTTGGGCAGTATGTTAGCACTTATAAAGCTCAAGATATCATTATTATTGATTGATCTTAGGAAGGAGTGCGATGAAGGGGCAAGAGGACAGTGAATGAGACCCAAGGAAGTCTGGGATATTTACTGCCGGTGTAGGCTCTGCTACCCTCACCAGCTGTGTGTCCTTGGGCAGGTCACTTGACTGCCCTGGGACTCAGTTTCTGCACAAATGAAATGAGAGAGTGGGACTAATCCGTCTGGGAGATCCCTTCCAGTGCTGATGTTTCATGAACTCTTCACAGGGTTTAAGGATTCTTATAAACACGCACACACACCACCTCTACAGCCAGCCCCTGTGTGGCTCCTATGTGGTTCTATCAACCCTTGTGTGATTGTATCACATCAGATTACATTGCTAATTCTCTTCTCTGCTTTTTGTGAGATGAGCAGGGCCCATGTCTTCATTCCAGGGACTCAGAGCCTGGCACATTGCCTGCCACGTAACTACTGTGCAATACATATCATGTATACTGAGGAAGTAGAAATACACAGTGTGACACAAATGTGAAGAATTAGGATAACTGTTGTTCTTGTTGGTCTTAAGAAAACACTTGTTGGGGTAGAGAAGAGGGTGAGGCCAAGAATGGCTGAAGGAGCCTGGAGGCTAAGGTGGGATTCGGGTGTGACTTTTGGGTAGACACAGGACTGGGAGCAGGGACTGGAAAAAGGGAAAAACAGGTGGGATGCAGGGAGTTACAGTGGGTTATCTACCAGCCTCCTTCTGGAGGTGACTTCCTTTTTGTTGTTGTGGTCCATCTGGTTTTTGTGAGGAGCAGGAATAGGGTCAGTGTCTAGCGTGATAACCTTCAAGTCGTAGACCTTCAAATTCATGGCACGAAGTGCTGGAAGGAAGAGAGAAGTCAGAGGTGATCCTCTCATTTTTACAACAAAGCAGAAAAATATGTGCCAGAAAGAAAAGAACCCCTTGCTTAAGACAACACATCACAGGTTGTAGTGGAGACGGGCACGTGGGTCTGCCAACTTCCATCCCAGGGCTCTGCCCTGGGCCCAGCTTCCTCTGACACTTTTAATGAACAATGAATGGACACAAGTGGGAAAATTTCAGAATGTGTGCGCATGTCTTTACCAGTCTTCCCGTCTGTCCAGCTGTGTGTCTAGCTGCCTCCTACATCACTTCCCCTGGGTGGGCCCCCAGGCATTTAAAATGCAGATAGCCCAAACTGAGCTCACAACCTTCTTCCCAAGTCTTCTACTTCCTTTTTCTGTTTTCTCTCTCAACAAATGATGCACTGTTTATTATTCTATTACTCAGAGTAGAAACGTGGGTACCACTTTTTTTCAGCTGCACTGTGCAACTTGTCGGATCTCATTTCTGCAACCAGGAATTGAACCCGGGCCCTCAGCAGTGAAAGCCTGGAATTTTAACCACTAGGTAGTTAGAATTCCTGTGGGTACATGCTTGAATCCTGCCTCTCCCTCACCCATCATCACCAAGGCCTGGAACTCCCCCCTCCTGCTGTCTTCATTTCATCCCCCTGAAGCTGCTGGGGGCTTTTGCAGGGACCCTGCAGAGTCCTAACCAGTGTCATTTCTCTCCACTCAATCTCCAGATCCCAGCAGTCTGAAGCATCAGTTGCTGTCTGGTTGTAAAATATGAACATGTGAAAATATTTATTGAGGTTCTGTGCTAGG
Source organism: Oreotragus oreotragus (assembly GCA_006410675.1). Taxonomy (NCBI): domain Eukaryota; kingdom Metazoa; phylum Chordata; class Mammalia; order Artiodactyla; family Bovidae; genus Oreotragus; species Oreotragus oreotragus. The sequence continues at coordinate 7,270 of SJYX01003825.1, forward strand.
TGATAAGTGAATGATGATGAACAAGACAGGGATGGTCCATGAGATAAGCAGAGCAAGGATGATATGGACAAGTAAATGGGTAATTACAGTGGATCATGGTAAGTGTTATGATGGGGGAAGTATGGAGTGAGATAAGAGCTTTGGGGAGAGGCAGCTACTGAGCTTGGTTTGTTGAATGAGTAAATGAGAGTAAATGAATAGTTCTAATCCTGTGAGATTTCACTATCTGCTCACTCTCCCCAACCCCCATCTCTTGTGAGCTGTATGTGCACTGCAATTGTGAATATGTCTGGTTTAAACAAGACAGAAGTTTCTTTGTTCTCTGACTTCAAGTCCAGACTTAGTGTTCTAGGGCTGGTGTGCTTTTAGAATAAGGTTGCAAATTCTTTGACACTCCTCCCATTGAGAAGTATAGGTTTGTGACCCTTCTCCTCAACTCTGGGTGAGCTTGTGACTGCTTTAACCAATAGCATAAGCAGAAATGATGTCAAGTGATTTCCAAGGCTCAGTTGTAAAAGGCCATGGAGTTTCTGTCTGGATCCTTGGAAGCCTTGCTCTTGAAGCCCTGAGCTGCCATATAAGAAGTCCAGCTCTCCCGAGGTTATCACGCTGGTCACACATGGGTGCTCCAAAAGATTGTACCACAGGGACCTTTCCCTAAAAGCGGCCTCTGCCAAGATGCGGGACATGTGAGTGACGATGACTTGGACATTCCAAGCCAACTCATGCACCAACTGAATACCACCAAGTGACCTCAGTCAGTGGTACAAAACCACCTACCTGAGCTCTACTTGGAAGTTGTACTTGCACTTCCATATACATCCATAGAACATAGTCATATGGCCACACTCTCTGAAAAGAAGACTGGGAAATGAGGTCTTTAGTCTGCGTAGATATTGCCTAGCTATTAATAAAAAATTCTATCACTATAGAAGAAAAGGAATCTCATATTAGGAGAAGATTAGCAATCTTTGTCACTCTGTGTGTAAGTGTGTGTGTGTGTGTGTGTACATCCAGGCAGCAGCCGGACCTGGAATGTGCAGATTTGGTTGAGGTTGACCCCTCACGTCCCAGGACCAGACTGCTCACACTTGCTTCATCTGACCCCACTTTCCGGTACCTGCATTCCAGACTGATGAAGAGATTCTGAAATAGGGCAGTGATTTCCAGCATTCTGCAGAAGAGAGAGAAGACAAGCTGGAGGTGGGTGCAGCCTGGAATCCCAGCAATGCTTCTGAGCCCAGTCTGGGACCCCAGTCCCAGGTGGGCCAAGGACCTACAGTCTGGTCTTTCAGTCCTTGGGAATAACCTCCCTCCTAGCCAACTTCCTGCTGCTGCAGGAAACAAGTTCTCATCAACATTCCATTACACCCTCACCTGGGAAGGTGCCTGACTTGCTCGTATACAATATTTCTTGATGCTGGTGAGTGAGAAGCCTGAATGATATTGGCCAGCTAACTCCTGAGGCTTTATGGTGCATCTGGACAGTGTGGCCCAGTGGCTGCTGCACAATCTCTGGAGTCAGAAAACTGAGAGCCAGACTCCTCACCTTGTTGTAAGATCTAGGGGAACAGCTTTCTGAGGGTCAATTTCCTCTTGTGTAAAATGGGGATAATAACTCTCTCATAGGATTTTTATGAGAATTCAATGGAATAATACAAATATGGCACTCATCATAGTGCACCTCAACATATATTAAGCCATTGTTATCATGAGTGTTATTCCTGCTACTGCTAGTACTAAGCCCTGCAAGGCTATATCTCTGCCTCTAAGGAAAAGAGAATTGGAAGAAGAACAGTAAGTTTTATAAGATTGTTGATGTAATTTTTTTTGAGACCTTACACATTTCCCCCCTTACTGTTGATGTTTTTAGCAGCTCACCCACCACTGCCCACCTTTCAAGGAGCTGGGTTGTCTTGTGCTCCTTGCCTCAGAGGATGATGCCTCGGATGGATATAAAGTTGCCTTTTGGTCTTGCTGGCTCAGACAGTATAGAATCTGCCTGCAATGCAGGGAACGCAGGTTCAATGCCAGGGTTGGGAAGATCCCCTGGAGAAGGAAGTGGCAACACACTCCAATATTCTTGCCTGGGAAGTCCCATGGACAGAGCAGCCTGCTAGGGTACAGTCCATGGGATCGCAAGAGTCAGACACGACTTAGGACTAAATCACCACCACCACAATACAGATATAAAGTTCACATCTCTTTCCCATACTCTGCAGTAGAGGACAGAGTTATTCCTGTGATGCTGTGTCAAGTACTATAACTTTTAAAATATATTTTGAAATATTTATTTATTGGGCTGTACCAGGTCTTAGTTGTGGCATGTGAAGACTTTTAGTGGCAGCCTCTGGGATCTAGTTCCTTGGCCAGGGATCAAACCCATATCCCTGCATTGGCAGCACGGAGTCTTAGCCAGTGGAAACAAGGGAAGTCCCTCCAGTACTTTATAGTCATAAAGGGAATCTGTGGAGTTGGAGTCACCTAGATCTGGGTTGAATTCCAGATGAGTGATCCCAGCTAAGTACTTAACCTCTCTGGTCTTCTGTCCACCTTGCTACAGTGTACAGATACTAATATCAACCCCACAGGATTGCAGAGAGGATATGAAAGAGTCAAGGAACGCAAAGTTCCAGAGTCTGGCCCTGGGAAGCCATACAGTATTTGCTTTGCTTCTGGTACATAAATGAGGATCAGTGAGGTGGAGCAAATTGCCCCACGCCACACAGGAAGTGATAGAGCCTGATTTCAGAATCAGATGCTGGAGACATCAGGACAGTCAGACACACTGGGAAGTCTTTCTGAAGAAGAGGGCTTTCTCCCAGGGAGACACTTCTAAACGTCATCCCCAAACTTCCCCAGGCCCCGCTACCAAGCAGGGAGAAAGGATTTTCACTGGTAAGAACTCCCGCTTTGGGAATGGAACAGCCCCAGCTTCTGACTCATTCCTGGTCTTGGCGGCCAAGCTCTCCTGGGGGCTAGGCTGTTTCCAAGCCAGGCCTCGACGATGCCTCGGCATGGATAACTTGTCAGGGTGTCTGTACCTGGAAATTGCTCAGAGGGAACTTCCCAAAACCGGCAGGCCCTGGCCACAGCTTGGTCCTGAACAGTGGAGGGTGGGGGTATACCTGTAGTTTCTGTTGTGATGAGTGTGTAGGATTCTAAACATGAAGAACGCCCATTGTGTGTTTCAGCTTTTTTTTTTTTAATCTTCCTTTTACTTATTTGTCTGAACTGGGTCTTAGTTGCAGTGCTTGGGCTTCTCTTGTTTCCATTCATGGGCTCTAGAGTGTGTGGGCTCAGTAGTTGTGGTGCTTGGGCTTAGTTGCCCTGTGGTATGTGGGATCTTTGTTCCCCCACCAGGGACTGAACCCATGTCCTCTGCACTGGAAATCAGACTCTTAACCACTAGACCACCAGGGAGGTCCTGTTTCAGTTTTGGCTCCACCCTTTTCTGAGTTTCCCTCCTTCAGGGCCCCCACATCTTGGGGATAAAGAGCCCATGTTCTACATGTTTCCAGTTCTGCAGCATCCCAGAGCAGGCAGCAGATTTATTTCAGCCTCCAGTTCTCAGCGACAACTACTCCCTCTCAGGGAGAAAAGTGGTGGGCCTGACTCTGGGGTTCTCCAGAATCCAGAGCCAACATGAAAAGTATTTAGAATAGACTGAAAGATTACCTTGCTGATGGGAAGGAGGAGAAGGAAGGCTCCAGAGCAGTCCTTGTCTATGGCTCAGGTTCAATGACATTTTTTTAAAAACTGGGATCAGAGAGACGTCTAGATATTTCTTCCATACCTATGGGCTCTAGATCGTGTTTGTCTCTTGTTTGGGAGGCTGCGTTATAGAAAGAGCACAAGCTTTGGAGGCAGCGGACCTAGACTTAAATCCTGGCTCTGCTACTCAGTTTTCTCATCTGTGAAGTGGGGATAATCACGTCCATCTCAACTAGCTGTCGGGAAAACTTCAAATAGTGTACATGTGAATAGCCTGGCATGAGGTAGGTGGTTTCTGCAAAGAAAGCGAATTCAAAGAAATTTTCTGTTGGCCAAGGGGCTCCGATGTTGCCCACCTGGGATCATGCGAAACAAGGACTTGGGAAGAAAATGAAAGAGCAAGTAACTACCTTCTTAACCAAGAAAATTTGGAGTAAGAATGGCAAAGCGATGCCAACATGGGTGTGCTGGTAAATGTTTAAAAACTGGCTCCCTGGAAAGATGTGTACAAACACATAGGTTATGAAAATGTTTTATTTGTATGAAGAATATATAGCACACGATTTAGAAATAATAACAAAACACACCACACTCTTGTCAGTTCCGTTTAGCTGATTCATTCCCACAAAATGCTTTCACTGATTTCCGAGAGCCGCTTGCATCAGTAACCAGCCTTAAGTTATACATGATAAATAGGTGTTTTTGTTTTTAATTTTCTTGCTGCAGTGCATGGCATGTGGGAACTTAGTTCCCCAACCAGGAATCTAACCCACTCCCCTTGCATTGGAAGTGCTGAGCTTCAACCACTAGACCACCAGGGAAGTTCCAAACAGGTGTGGTTTTGACACGAATGTTGGTTGATAGTTTTGTTTAAGGCGTAAGATGAAAGGGGGACGGTCATGGTTTTTTTTGTCTTGAGTTTGACTTGTCGGTTAACAACTGAGTAACTTCCTTGCTGAATCGCATAGCAGTTTTCAAATCCTGGAAGGCTAGTTTCTTAAAGTTTTGTGCTATTCACAACACAATGGCTATAGGTGTGACGCACTAAGTTTACTCTACATTATTAATATTTCTCGGCCAATACCTTAAGTCTAGGGAATTTCCTGGTGGTCCAGTGGTTAGAATTCAGTGATTTCACTCCTTGGGGGTCCGGAATTTGATCCCTAGTCTAAGACTAAGATCTGCAAGCTGCATGGCACACCAAAAAAAAAAAAACCAAAATAACAATTTAAGCCTAAACAATCAGCTACACAATGAACAAGCCCTGTTTTGTGGTGTTTGCCAATTTCCATGCTGTAACTACTCCTACTGTGGCCAATTTCATGCCCCCAACGTGACAAAATTGAACACAGTGTTGGGAAGAGATGCAGTAACACACCAATATATAATATTTCCACCATACAGGAGTAATAGGCATAAATAACCTCAAGAGCATAGATAATAATAAAATGGTAAAATAATAGTTATAGTAAAAACTCGGAAGGACTGATGCTGAAGCTGAAGCTCCAATACTCTGACCACCTGATGAGCAGAGCCGACTCCTTGGAAAAGACCCTGATACTGAGAAAGATTGAAGGCAGGAGGAGAAGGAGGTGACAGGATGAGATGGTTGGATGGCATCACCAACTCAATGGACATGAGTTTGAGCAAACTCCAGGAGATAGTGAAGGACAGGGAAGCCTGGCGTGTTGCGGTCCAAAGGGTCGCAAAGAGTTGGACATGACTGAGCAACTGAACAGCAATAGTAAACTAGTAAAAGTAGTAATTAGGAGGTTGAGTTTTGTTTTCATTTTAATGTACTTAATTGTAAGTTTATATGATTTAATTTAAAAACTGGTTTTAGTGAAGTATATTTGATTTGCAGTGTTGTGCCATGTAGATTTCTTAATATTTATTTATTTATTTGGCTGTGCCAGGTCTTAGTTGCTGCATGAGGGATCTTTAGTTGAGGCATGTGGATTTTTAGCTGTGGCACATGGGATCTATTTCCCTGACCAGGGATCAAACCCGGGCCCCCTGCATTGGGAGCAGGAAGTCTTAGCCATGGGCCACCAGGAAGGTCCCCTAATTTAATTTTTTTATGATGAGTGTGCTCAACAGCTAACTCTAGAAATTCGATCATTGGCTCTTGTAAGCAGGCATAAACCAGCCCCGGCACAGAAAATCAGATGGGTCTTATAAGTGGGAGAAGCCGGGGGAGTGTGTCTGAGGGAAGCTGGACAGCACCTCCTACCTTAAGATTCCCTGGTAACTTAGCTGGTAAAGAATCCGCCTGCAATACAGGAGACCCCAGTTCAATTCTTGGGTCAGGACGATCCGTTGGAGAAGAGATAGGTTACCCAACCCACACCAGCATTCTTGGGCTTCCCTGGTGACTCAGCTGGTAAAGAAACCGGCTTCAATGTGGGAGACCTGGGTTTGATCCCTGAGTTGGAAAGAGCCCCTGGAGAAGGGAGAGGCTACCCACTCCAGTATTCTGGCCTGGAGAATTACATGGACTGTATAGTCCATGGGGTTGTGAAGAGTCGAACACGACCTAGTGACTTTCACTTTCACTTTTTTCCCTACCCTGAGCCAAAAACCACTAACCAA